>BSBK01011756.1:0-343772 GCA_027943335.1 Chamaecyparis obtusa
AGTACATCATTATCTTAAACTGATATACTCTATTTAGACACTATAATGCAATTATAAGTAACAACATCTATATCATTGAACTCATTAAAAATATTAGTAATAATGTATATCCCATCCATTGGTTACTATTGAAAGTAAGAAGCATGTTAAAGAATGTAATATAGAAAAACCACATGATCATATGAGAAGAATTTAACCACATAAACAATGAATTTTCAGGGGGTGTATATGAAATATTGCTTCTATCTATGAAAATGGAAATGATACACATCCAAAAATGTTAAATAAGGAGAATATTTTTACACAACACATAATAGATCATCTAACAGATAACAATGTGTAATTATCATAGTACATATAATCACACTACATATATAATAAATTATCTAAAAGCCAAAAATTTGTAATGATCACACTATGTATATATGCGTACAAGTAATTTTTTTAGTCCCTAGACAATATAGTGAGTGATAATAAACACTATCAAATGTAGAGCATTAGCATGTGAGATGACTAAAAGTATAAATCAAAATAAATGTCATGTCACATATTTTTAGTTCATTAATAAATTTTGGTCCTATTAATAAATTTTTTCATTATTATCGATAGCATCATCATGTATTAATTATAAATAAGTCTATTACAAAAAAATGCAAAAATTCATCTCTAGTTAGAAATAGTAAGGTAACAAATTAATAGTAGTACATCTAACTTAGACAAATAAATAATATATGACTAAATTGATGTGATTTTATATTTTTTTTGTAATATATATATTTTCTCAAATAAAACATTATAAACTAATGCAAAAAATATATTTCCATATATATTATGAGATGATATAACCCACATCCATGATTAAAACCTTGATATCTAAGTGTTTCCCTCTACACATCAATTTAATCCACATATTTTTTTCACACAAACTTGATCCAATCAATCATATTTGTAGTATTTTTAATTGTTTCCTTAATTTATGAATTAATATATGGCCTACTGTAACAATCGCCCATAGTTGCTACTATTTTTTTAAACATCAGTCATGAACTTATTCCACCAATCATTTTCTATTTAATTTAGATATGGTGATAATAAAAGTCCTATGTTTACCATGGTGGCGACATCTCAATATTGCACTTCATGCTTACTCTTGATAGTGTTTAGTTTCCATAACTAGGGTCATCCCTAGTCCCAAACCTAAGCCTCAAGAGTTTACTCTTGGTGAACCTGCCTATGTATCCTCTCATGGGAATTCAGAGGATTTGTATTTCACAATAGAGGTATCTCACTCTCTATTATTTATGAGAATTCTAATCTCTCTTTAACAATGACTACTAGTTAACTGTAATATTTAAACTTAGTCCCATCATAATTAAAGATTCTTATTTTCATCAGGTTTTGGTTCCATTACCATCTTACCAATAATTAGTTGTAGAAACTCACATATTCATAAGGATTATATCACAAATCACACACATAGTGATTATATTGAGCATTTGTCTCATATACAAAATATAGATCTTACAAATCATAGGTACACAAGTTGACTTACCTCTCATACATTACATAGATAGCAAGTAGCTCCACCATACATCACAAATGCTATAGTGACCTACTCACATGTGAATCACAAGACAATAGTGACTATTTCACAAATAATGGCTAACCACCCCCCATCTATGTGCATCCCAAAAGGAGGGAATATTAGTGCATTGTACACTACACTATGGGTCCCATTCCTTTCCTTGGTTTTAGCACTAGTAGATACATAGCAAGGGGATTAGGTTTGTCCCATACTACACATGGGTCCTTCCTCGACCCAACTGGGTGAAGTATACCATTTCCACATCAAACTAAACTCAAATTTATACCATGAGGTTGGTCCAATTATCACCTAGCTATCCCACATTAGAATATATCTTCCTTGCAGTCCATGGAATGCTAAGCATTGAGGACATCCATCACTAATATGAAATTGGCCTCCAGTCCCACATGCTCCTAGCAAAATTAGTCTAATCTCCTAGATCAACATGAGTATCCCTTGCTTGCATGCAACTGGTGGTAACCATCCACTAGCTAGGTGGTACAACTGACATTTGACAGGTATAATACGCTCCTTGACTATTGTCAATCTTGAGTAGATAAGCTTATCTAAAGTAGGTCATAGGATTGATCATTGGGTGATCACCTTAGATAGATTGGACTAGTCTATGTGCTAGAGGAATGAAAAACCTCTGCCTATGCCCTCATAGGGTCCTAACTCCATATGTTGCCATAAAAATTAATGCTTATACTTGGCTTAGAATTATAACTAGAAGAGAACATCCTTATTCAGAACAAGTATACCACAATTGAATGATCAAGGAGTACTTACATAAAAAATTTAACTGTAGGAGTAAATATCTCAACACAACAATTTCATAATCCAATGCATTATTGTCTCAATTTTGTATATAAAATTAAGTAGATACCAACTATAAAATAGTCAACCAAATCCAATTCCTTTGTCTTTATGTTCATACATATTATGTATTACATATAGCTTATTAGGTTTTCTAAAATCTCCATATCCATTATTACCCATTTTGGCCTCAACCAAAGCATACTATAGAGGAAAGCTTAAATAAGGAATAACTCTAATCCCTTGAGTTATCCTTCCTAAACCCTCCACTACATACTTGAGGTCACAAGGGTATCCTTTACCCAAGTGTTTCCTACATTCCTGCTTTCATACGGGTCAAAGTTACATGTAGTTCTCCCCACAATGCTTTTTAGTGCCTGGCTACACACAGTTCTCAATGTTTTTTCATATAAACATAGGGGCTAGATTGATTTCTCAACCCAAATTTTCCTTGGATCACACAAAACCCATAGTAAAGAAATTCTATTTGAAGATCAAATGATAGGTTCAACATTGAGTTTCTTATACTCAAAGGGTGAATATATCATACTCGTAGTCATGTAAAATGTTTTACCCCAATACCCAAATATCATTCTAGGAATATATGATAGAGCTTGTTGTCAAATCAAGATAGAGATGAAATGACATTAAATGAACTTATTACACCTATTGACACTACAATAGACTTTCCAAGTGATCAAGAATTACGTATATCTCGATTTCATCTCAAAATTACATTTTGTCCAATGATTAGATAGTTTGTCAAGTGTTTAAAACCTCAGAGGCCTTACAATATAGGTATTTCTTGCCTAGCCACAATTCTTACACAAACATACAATCATCCAATACAACCATAGTATTGTTCCCTAGTTCCCAAGATAGTTCCTTTGACTAGTTTATAGTACTTAAGAGGTAAATAAATATCATGTAAAAGCCTTGGAAAGGATTTGAGTGGAGTCCTAGTTTCATATGGTTCAATGATAACAAGAACCATAAATATATATAACATCATTCTAATAGAGTCACATAAATTCCTCTTAATCCTCAAGTTATATCAATATCTAAAATTTCTTGCATCAAGCATGGCTAGGGTTTAAGTCGCACTCAAGATAATTGGAAACTCTAGGATCATTCTTTATATTAGATATACACTCCCTAACAATATTGGTAATAATAGTCTTAACATTCTAGTTCATTTTCCTTATTATGTAACCCATTAATCCAAAATAGATTGGTTCCTGGACTAGATAAATTCTCGCATAACATTTATAATTAAAATCTATTCATAATTGTAGATACACATATGGTAAAATATTATAACCATATTTTATTGTCACATTTTTATTGATCAAACACCCCAACATTAAAGATACATAACAATCATTGAATCTTCCAAAACACATAACATCTAGTAAATTATAAACCTCCTTAAAGCATAGATAATGACATACCCATACTCAAGAGAGGTGAAAATAATAAAGTTAGTTATTCGTCATAGGACAATGTATACTCAAGCATGTGTAATATTAAAATTCTCAACCTTTGGATTAAATTTATCGTGATTATAATAACACATAATCATCCATTGCTTGATAGATTTTGAAAGCAACATGTCTTTTAATTAAGTGCTTAATACTTACTAGTGCTAGGGTACAATGTTATCTATGTTTAGAGTTATATTGTGCTTATGTCGTAGCCTATGGTCTCTTTCTAATTTAATGTTGTTAGAAACAACTCAGAATACTATAATAATTGAGTTGGATAGACTTGATATCTAGAATTAACTAGTATATATATAGTTGAATCATGACTTCTTGCCTATATCTAAACACATGATACTAATAATCACTTATATTCTTATCAAGATAAGGACATATAGTATACATCATACCCATAAATATGGACTAAGAATTCCTTTCCATATCAACTATTGATTTGTCATGAACATTAATGTTTTGGTAAATGCAGTAAGTCCAGTCCACCAAAAGATTGAATATTAATTACATAATTATTCTCTAATCAATGTTGTATATAGTACCGCATCAAGAAAAGAAAACAAGAATATTTAATTATACTGATTTAACTAAATTTATTTCACAACATTCTGGTGGAAACGTTTTATTTACAGTGAGGGAGACTCTAGACATTGCATGCGCATATCGTTGTTCAGCATCTAGATTTCTTCCCTTCCCCTCCCATTTGCATCCTCTGCATTCGTTTGGTGATGCTTCCTAGGACTTATACTTATCATCCAGATATTGTCATCCATCCCAAGCTGTGGTTGCGCAAGCAAGGTACATCAATTATTTTTACAAGATGCCCAAAGAGACATTGTCTCATGGAATGAGATGATCACCATCTTTGCATACAATGGAATTGATAAAAGGCATGAGAAACTTCCTAGCAAATGCAAACTGTGCCCCTAAAGACAAGGTGTGTGAACTTTTAACATAGCAGGGGAGACCCACCGTTGGAAGTCTGAATTTTTTTGCTGTCCCCCATAGAGCCTCCCGGTAGGGAGATTTATTTGTCAGATATTATAGTCGGTAATGCTTGGGTAAACATACTCGTCAATACTGTGTATTTGAATACAACGCAACCCCCTCTCCTCTCTATACGCACTGTCCATCTTCTTTCTTTTACCTGAACTTTTCAATCCAAGAAGAGGCTCACCATGCTTATTTAATGCATGATCATGCCCTACTCTCTTTGAGACTACTCCTACCATACACGCACCATTCATATTTATTGTGTTTTCCTACTTCTGTTCTCTTTTATGTCTGATAGACATTATTTTATTTTAAATTTATCGTCACCAACACTGTTCAGCATGGCTATCGCGGACAGAGATGTGACACCTACCTATTCCATATTGATGTTACCATGTTTTAAATACATTTTCTGTGGGTTTGCCTTCTAAATTTTGATCCTAAAGATCCGTTGCATTCATGTCCACCATGAGTTGTGATATTAATTCAATTTCACAAAATCTTGTCCTTTGTCATTAACCAATTTATGCCCAAACATTAGAAATACCACCTGGCGATGACTTATTGCTTTGAGACTAAACTGAGTTACTACTCTAACATGACGAAATCCAATTTAAAATCATGTCATATTTTAACTGACCAAAACTCAGATTTAATCTACGTACCATCCGACAGTATTTCTAACAGGGATAGAAATAATGTGTCTTTAAAAGACTGGTTATAAAAACATATCCCGTTCTTGAAAATACAGAGCAATACAGAGCGGGAAAATCTGAAAACAGGGGAGCAAAAAAGATGGATTCATCCAGCCCTTTGAAATTCGTAATAAATGCTAGAATTAACTGCCTAATTATGTATTCGTGTAGATAACCAAAATAAGACACATATTGATGGTTGTAGGTGGAGTCATTAGTTATATCGAACATGTCATATTTTAACCGACCAAAAATCAGATTTAATCTGCGTACCATCTAACCATTGATGGATGCTGAAAGTTCATTGGGCATAATAAACATCAAACTGTTGTAGTTGCCATTGAGAACTATAGGTTTCATTTGTGACCAAGCAGACACGATTGAAGGAACAACGTGGCCGCAATTGGTGGACAGAGGAAATAACAAGTTTTGTTTATCTAGATACTTTAAGCTTTTATTATTAATTCTTCTTTACAATACCTAGATTAATACCTAGCTTTTATGATTAATTTTTCTCTATAATTAATTCTTCTTTACAATACCAATCCATCCGTCTCATCCAGCTTCTTAAGCTGGGTGCTAAAGAGGGTAGAACCCGCAAAAAATGTGATAAAAACTCTTTCAATAGGAAGGAGGGCCAGGAGGAGTCTTATGTCTCTGAGTTTGTGGAGAATAAAGATAGAAAGGAGGCTAAGAATACTCCTGAGACTGAATGTAGGCCCAAAAAATGGAGAATGATGGAGAGCCAAGTTAATCTGGAGGTGGACTTGAGTGGCTCGGGTCGTAGGAGGTCAAACAGAATTGCCAAGGAACAATGTAAAACCAGGTTGCTGAAAACGGCCTCTAAAGAGCATTCCATGACTGAAAAAGACTCCCAAACCACTGAGTCCATGAATGGTTCCTCGGATGATCATATGAGTCCCCCTAGGAATGGTAACAATCCTTTACCCAACCTCAAGCAAACCATGGAAACCCCCAATATCCCTACCTTGCCCCTGAGTCCTTCTTATGATCCCCAGGATAAGCCCCCCACCTCTGATTACAATACCAAGGCTTTGGAGGACAAAAACAAATTCAAAGGCACTCTCAAAAGGAGGTTCTCGAATTTGGAGAAATATATTGCGGAGATCAAGAAAAATATGCAGGATCTGATGAACCAATGCATGATGACCAACAAATTTGCCCCGAAGGTCATGCACGCTTCGACTACGATCCTCTGTCATGTGTAGGAAAAGCTGGCGGGCGGCAGTCTGGACGCGAACGAGGACCCTGCTATCTAAGTAGTTGGGTGGGAAGAACTAATTTTTGGTTTTCATGTGTTGGTTAATTTTGACTGGGCTTGGCCCTAGGATCACCTGTTTTGTGGTTGGGGTTAATGTTAGTTTTTATATCTTTCTGTTCAGCCCTGCGTGGCTTATAACTGATACTTTACATGCTACTGTTCATTTTAAGTACTCCGGTTTAATTTGTTTGATTAGTACTATAGTTTATGTTTTTGATAGGGGCAGAGTTAGACTTGGTGATTATACTGTTAAAGTATTATATCTGCTTTGACTAGTTCCATTAATGTGCTATTAATGTGCTACTAGTCCTTTGTTCCTCAAGCCAACACCCTCTTGTTGCTTTATCTATCAAAAACATTTGAATAAAGTGATTTTTTTAATTTTGACTAAAGAATTTGATTAATTATTTTTCATTATTAAAAGTCTTAAGTTGATATTATATATTGATATAATTGATAAAATTTACAGAAAGAAAAGAATACTTCTGTTATTACATATTCTAGTCACGGCTATGGAAGCATTAGCATGTCAAAAGCCAAAAAACTTAAAAGCTGAGAAAGTCTCATGCAAGTATTATAGATGTATCAATCTTCCATCTAACTACTAGAACCAAAACTATTAATCTACGTATTTATCATCAATATATCATCAAATAAAGTATTCAATTAATTATTATTGAAAAATAATTAAATAAAATGTTTCTCATAGTTACGTTATGTGAGAGGTAAGGGAGAGTTGGGTTTAGCAAAAATATTCATTGCTAAAATATGAAAGTAAAATTAAAGAATGTTTTAGAATAGAAATGACTTAGAAAAGACCATAACATCAAAAGATGAAGTTCATAATACATAGAAATCTATACGATGTGCTACTATTTGACTTATTTTTTTGGCTTAGCTTATACTCAATTATCTTTAAAATAGATAAAACTCAATTGTACAACCAATTTTTAAACTTTATTGCACCATTGAGAAAAACAAAAAATAATAAACCGAGGAATACTAAATGCTGTAAAAATGATAAAACATGAAAATAAACTCATAAGAATAATGAAACAATAAAATGTTGAAGAGAAAGGAAGATCATAACAAACCTCTATGTGATTGAGTACATAAAAAACCTGTAGATTGGATAAGAAAGAAGGTTTGGACTTCTTATTAGACTATCATAAATCATCAAGCCAATAGCTATATTTTTATTTTAATGTGTAGTGAATGATATAAAGATACAAAATAATGCATGCGATCTCTCCTTAGTAAGTTTAGAATAAGAAATATAAATTAATATGCTTGAATATTATCCCTAAGTTTACATGGAGCACTAAACTAGACTTTATTAATGTTAAATGAAAATGGAAAAACCCAAGAAGTGTAAACAACACAAAAGAGTTCAAAATGCTATTACAAAATATGAATTAAATGACAAGGCATGAACACTACCACTTCACACGAGTGGAAGCAAAGATGCTTACAAGAATCATAAAATAGATATCCTCAAATGTTCACAGATTTTGAGGAAACCACACTTGTAAATAGAGTGATAAACAAACCTTTGAAAGTTAATCAAGAAATTGGTAATAATCACACTAAAGATTAAAATTTAGAGAATTATTGTCAAGAGAACAATTATGTTGAAATATTTGTTTGAGTTTTAGAAATAAAAACAAAAATGGATGATGAAGAGACAAATAATTTAAATTGGCTATTGAGATTGGGTTCAAGTGGGTTACAAAGATTGAGACCATTGAGAGAAAGGTGGTTAAAGAGGAAGAAAATGACTATTAGGCAACTAAAAAAAGCTAGCAAACAATATTGTGTCACATTAGAGTCTAAGTATAGAGATCCATTTGAAAACTTGAAGCACGAATATAATATAATAAAAATGTAATTGTGACATTGATTAACCTAGATAAGGAGAAAATCACAAATGAACATGAAACACAAGTTGGAATCATGCGATGTAGCATTATTGGATTTCATAACTAGTCAACATCAACCCCCCAAAATTTAAGGTTCTATTGTCTAATTTTGGCTCAATTTTTTTTAATGCTTTTTCTTAATATTCAATAGTTCCTTCTCTATGAAGGAATTCTACCAATTATTGAAGGTAGATAAAAGTGTAGAGAGAAAAAAAGGGATAAAAAAGTGTAGAGAGAGAGAGAGAGAGAGAGAGAGAGAGAGAGGAGCACCTAGGGTCTTTAGGCTACCCTAGCCCAAAAGTTTTGGCTTGTAGTGACCTTAGCCAAGTCATTGTTTAATAAGGACTGTGAAGAGTCCCAAGTGAGTGTATGAAGCTTAGAAATTCTTTAGCAAGGTTGGCTAAGAGTTAGTCAAGGTCTTCTCTAGGCTTGGTTAGTCTTGGTTTCCTTTTTGTAGTTGCTAACTTAGTAATCTAGTTGGTGAAAGGCTATTTTGACTTCCCAAAATGCGAGAATAATGAAGGAAAGGGGTCTAAATGAGTTAGTTACATCATTGATGTCACCTAGAACAAATTTGAGTTACCCAAACAATCTTGACAACAAAAGTTGTCAAAGTTGTCAATGACAACTTTGGCAACTTTTCAAAAGTTGTCATGACAAGAATTGTCAAAATACCTCACGAAGGCTAAAAGTAGTTAGGGATCCATTTGGATAGTGTTTTCTCTATCTCCCTAAGCTAATTAAGTGTTTTTCTAACCAGAGATGAGGGTTGGAAATTTGTGTAATCTTTTGTTTTTTAATAGAATTCACTAGTGTGCTCTGCAGAACCAGAACAATACTAATAGCTCGATTATCCTTGTGATATGGATTGATCTGAGCTTATTCTCTACATGTGAATTTAGCTTTGTGTTTATAGTTTCATTTTGTGTGTTTATATTTAGGATTAGGTTTGATTTACTTTTATTTCCATAAGTCTTTCCTCTGAGACCAGTTCACTGGTCTAGATAGGGTTGAGAGACCAAAAATAGCTCTAGCATGAAAACCACTAGTGGGAACAGTACCACCTTGTGGAATACGATAGATAAATGTGTATATACTATAAATATGAAGTTTTGTGTCCAAGTGTACAGGACAGATAATTTTACCATCAAGCCCTAGGCGAGGCACAGTGAGCCCGACTAGGAAGCTTGACTATTGCAAAGAGTGGATAGAAGGCTTCGGGGATTGAAAGACTCAATCCAAGGGTGAAGAAGCAAAGAAAAGTGGTTAAAGACTCTATGCTATGAAGGGGAGGTGTTGAACAATATTGTGAAGGGAGAAAGAGTCATTTCTCTACTATGATTGGTGATAAGCAATTAGGCCTTAAAAATAGGCACAGTAATAGAAAGGTATTGTACTAATTCCTTGAGTTCTAGAAACCCTAAACATCCTCAACATCTTTGAAAAGGGTGCTTGAACATCAACTTTTTTTAGGTACTTATGTGGGAAGTTGAAGAGTTAAAGCTTGGAAGGTGTGGTGAGAGATCTAATTAGGCCTGATTGGGGTTTGTAGCCCTTCTATCTAACTTTGGTGAGATCTACTATTGAAAAAATATGTTTGGAGACTTGAGCACCCCAAAACCATTCAAGAATAGCTTTTAGGAGATCTTCTATCCAATTGCAAATATTTTCAAGTTTAAGGTATTAGGAGATGGACTTAAGAAGATGAGTCCATGGAAGGGAACAAGGAGACATTGTTGAGTTGGTGACTTGGTAGAGAGGTCATGGAGAGAGAGGTGATTGTGGAAGAATCCCTCATAGGATTAGGGTCTTAGAAGAACCCTAAATAGGCCAGGAGAAGGACCTAGTGGAAGTCCTAGGGAAATAAGACTAGGACAAATAGACCTCCCTATCAAATTGGTATCAGAGCTACCAAAAGATTTGAGATAAGGCATAGTGTATGTTAGACTTTCAAAGTGTTTCAGTGGGAGAGACCACCATGGTGACAAATGCCGAGTTGGAAAGGTAAGTGATAGAACCAAGGGATAAAAATAGACTCGTTGAAGAGGCCTTAGAGGCTATGAAAGATAAAATGGATGAAGTTGTAGAGGCAGCTAACAAGATGAAGGAAATGTTTAAAATTGATGAAGACAAAGGAAAATAAGTGAATGAGGATGACTATGTACTTGAACTTGATCCTCCATTACAAGAGGAACCTTCCATTAGAGCCATCAAGGCATTGGGTGCTAAGGCACTTGAGGGGATACCCCTGTTCACCGGTAAAATGGATTCAAAATTGGTCATGGAATGGATTGAAGGAATGGAGAATCATTTCAAATGTGAAGGTATCATAGAAGAACAAAAGGTGAAGGTTTCTAAATAAAGGCTAAGGGGACCATCCCTAACTTGGTGGAAATTCCATCAAGAAGAGAGGGAAAGATAAGAGAAGAGGCCCATAGAAAATTTGAAAGCTATGGTGATTAAAATCAAAGAAAATTATCTGCCAGAGGATCATGAGATCCAAACATACAAGAAGAGATAAAGTCTAAGACAAAAAGACATGGATGTTGCCTCCTACACCGAAGAATTCCAAAAATTATGTCTAAGATCCTGTGCAAGAAAAGGAAAGCATTAGAGTGGCAAGATATTTAGGTGGATTGAGGTGGAGTATCCAAGAAGAGATCAGTTTGTGGACCCCTACTACTATTCATAAGTGCTTTCAATTGGCACTTAAGGTGGAAGAGAATACTAGAAAGAAGCAAGACTCTAACCCTAGAGGTAGAGGGAGAGGAAGAGACTCTAGAGGACATAGGGGTGGATATGGTGGTAGAAGTATTGAGCCAAGAAGCCATAGTGTCTCCAAGCTGATTGAACAAAGTAGTTAACCAAGTGGTAGAGGTAACTATGGTAGAGGAAGAATTTTTAAAGGAGGTGGAAGATGAAGATCAATTAACTTCACTAGAGGGTCACACTTTGCAAATATGAAATGTTACAACTATGGTCAATTAGACCACCCTGCTTATAGATGCCCTAACAAAGCTTGAAGTGCATAAGGGGAGAAGAAAATATCCTATGCCCAAGAAGAAGTTGGTAGTGTCAAATCTACGAAGGTGATTCTTGATTCATAGATTGGTGAGAACTTCATGTTTAGGAGGGTCTTACTCAAAGAACTAATCAAGGAAGAACCCAAGAAAAGAAGGGTTCTATTTAGGATCAAGTGCAAGATCCTTGGGAAGGTGTGCAAGGTCATCATTGAATCTGGCTCAATAGACAACATTATTTCATAGGAGGTTGTCAAAAAGTAGAAGCTCACTAGGATACCTCATACACATCTATACAAGGTCACTTGGCTAAATAAAGGACAAAATTTCATAGTGAATGAACAAGTGTGGGTTGAATTTGTGATTGGTGAGTACCAAGATAAAATGCTATGTGACATCTAGCCAATGGATTCTTTCCACTTTCTATTGGGTAGACCATGGAAATATGACTAGGATGTAGTTCACCATGGGAAAAGAACATGTATACTTGATGAAGGAGCATCCTGGGTGTAAGAGCAATCTTGCATCACCCAAAAATATTTCTATTTTTGTATTCAATAAGGGCTATCTTGTACAGAGCTATTATTTATAGAAACTTGCTATTTTTAGTAAGTTGATCATACGATCTCAGAATGTTCTAATTTTACATGTGGAGGTTCATCTTAGTCATATCAGCCTACCAATAAAGTTCCATGGCTAGATCAGCTCTAGTTTTAAAGATATTGAATATTTTTGGTATTGGCAGCAAGGTACAGAAACTTTAAACTCAATTTTGAAGGCTTTAGAGGACTCGGATGAGGTCAAAAATTTGGGTGACAAGCACTTACATTAGTCAAGCCTGTAGAGCGCTTTGTGGCCTTTTCGAAATGGGGTTATAATAGTCAATCGAGTCAACTGGTGATGACTTATGGTCTCTGAAAGTTGTGTCACCTGAAACAGCGGAAAATAATTTTCCTTCAAAATTTTTGTTCGGGTTTCAAAAGTTATTTTGAGGTGAATTTGATGTAATAAATTGAAAAATAAAATAATTCTAAGTTTGGTCTACCCTAAGGGCTAAATTTTTGGAACCTTCTCGGGTGGTGGAAAATGCCTATATAAAGAAGGCCCGTAGTGTTGTCTAGGGCAGTTCGGGGTAGTAGTTCTGGGTATTGATTCAAGGCTTTGTCCTATAGAATATTGTAAGGGAATGCCCATGTGGCTTTGCATATTGTAATTCTAAAAGTTTGTAATTCCACATTTGTGGAGATAATAAAAAGCCAATTTTATGTTCTTGCATATGGTTGTTGTTTGTTTGTTTCTGTTGTGTGTTTGTGGTATTAAGGGGAGCACCCTTCATCAAGTGGTATCAGAGCAGGAGTTCTTGAGTGTGTAAAGAGATCACTGATTGTGGGGTAGTTTGCACCAAGAGCGTGGTTAGGGTTTCAGCGTGCATCGTGAAAATGCCTCCACGAAGGGAATGTGGTGGAAGAGCTAGTGTTGTAACACCTGAGGTTAGAGCGCTCTAGAGACAAGTGCGAGCATTGTAAGAGGAGATTCATAGAGTAATGAATCTTAATGTCAGAGATGAAAGCGAGGATGAAGCCGAAGAAGAAGATCAAGAAGGGGAAGTCAAAGTTGTGCACCAGGAGGAAGAAAGACTTTTTCAGGCCATTTCCAAGATCAGAAAAAGACCTAAGATTGAGGTTCGTGCATTTTCAAGAAATCTTAACCTAGAGGAGTTGATCGACTGGATCAATGAATGTGATGAATATTTTGAGTATGAAGATATTGAGGATCCTGATAAGGTCAAATTTGCAAAGGCTAGACTAAAAGGTCACATGAAGATCAGGTGGGAAGATATTCAATTGGAGCGAAATAGAAGAGAGAAAGATAAAATCACAAGATGGGATCGAATGGTGGATAAATTGAAGCAACAGTTCATTCTTGTTGATTATGAGCTTGACCTATTGAAGAAGATGAAAAGTTTGAAGAGGGCAGGAAGATCCGTTCAGGAGTATACAGAGGAGTTCTATCGAATCCTCATCAGAACAGGCAATGCAAAAGCTGACAAGGAGAAAGTTGCCCATTACCTTAATGGGTTAAGGCTGAGTATTTAGAAGGAGTTGAATCTGGTTCGAATGAGCAGTATTGAAGAGGCATACCAGTTTTCCTTAAAAGTAGAGGAAAAGCTAAATAAGAAGTTTGAGAGAAGAAAAAATGGAAGAGGTTGCGATGGACGATCTGGTGGATAGTCATATGGAGGATGAAATGAAGATCTGAAAAAGAAGGATGAGGCCAGTAGTAGTCAAAATTAGAGAGGAAACAATTCCAATCATTTCCAAGATCAGAACAATAGAGATCAGAGAGGAAGAGGACAAGGTTCAAGAAGAGGAGGCTTCCGTGGAACATGTTTTCACTATGGAGAAGAAGGTCATAGGGCATTTGAATGTCCTCAATGCCAAGGAAGGATGGATAGAAGGAATGAAGGCCAAGCCAGAGTGGCACATGTAGATGAAGATGCTAGATCCTCAAATTCTGAAGATGTTGAAATAGGAGAAAGGTTGATTAATAGAAGAGTCCTACTGAGTGGTGAGAATGAGCCTAAACAAAGGAGGAGCCTATTTCGCACTAGATGCAAGTGTGAGGGTAAATGTTGTGATGTGATTATTGATAGTGGAAGCACTAACAATTTGGTGTCAGAAAAGATGGTGACAAAGTTGAAGCTCAAGAGACAGAAACACCCACATCCATATCGGATTGCTTGGGTGCAGGATGACCACAAGGTCATGGTCAGTGAACAGTGCCTAGTAAAGTTCAAGATTGGCGGGTACCATGATGATGTACTATGTGATATCATATCTATGGATGCATGTCACATGTTGTTGGGTAGGCCGTGGCAGTTTGACAGATGTGTTGTACATGATGGTCATGTGAATACCTATTCCCTGACAAAGGATGGGGTGTGACATAAGCTAAAACCATTGAAGGAGACCGAAAAAAAGGTATGTGGTAATGCAATACTAACATTTGTTGATGGAAAAAAATTCCTAGATGGTATGAGGCATGAGCATGTGTGTTTTGCTTTAATTCCAAAAGCTGGTAAAGAAGAAGTAGAGGATGTACTTGTAGAGGTTGTAGATTTGTTGAATGAGTTTTAGGATATTGTATCTAATAATGTACCTGATGGATTACCACTGGTAAGGAAGATCAGTCATAAGATGGATTTAATTCCAGGAGCCAGTTTGCCAAACAAGGCAGCACACGGAATGACACCAGTAGAAAGTAAAGAGTTGAACAGACAAGTACATGAGTTGTTACAGAAGGGATTGATTCAGGAGTGCTTGAGTCCATGTGTTGTACCAACAGTATTAGCACCAAAGAAGAATGGAGAATGGAGGATGTGTATAGATTCTAGAGTAATAAACAAGATCACCATCAAGTATAGGTTTTCATTGTCATGAATGGATGATATTATGGATTGTTTGAGTGGAGCTGTGTATTTCTCAAAGATAGATCTGAAGTGTGGATATCGCCAGATTCGGATCAGAGAAGGAGATGAATGGAAGACTACCTTCAAGACAAAGGAAGGACTGTATAAGTGGTTAGTCATGCCTTTTGGGCTAACCAATGCACGGAGCACTTTCATGTGGCTCATGAACGAGGTTCTGAAGAAATTTCTGGGTAAGTTTGTCATTGTGTACCTAGATGATATTTTGATCTTTAGTAAGACATTGGAAGAGCATATGATGCATATTCATATGGTGTTTGAGAAGCTGAGAGATGAGAAATTGTTGATTAATTTGAAGAAGTGCAGTTTTGTGAAGGAGTTAGTATATTTGGGATTTGTAGTTTTAGCAGTAGGTCTGAAAATGGACCCAGAGAAAGTACAGGCTATCCTTGAATGGCCTACTCCAAGGAGTGCTACTGAGGTAAGATCTTTTCATGGTCTAGCTAGTTTTTTCAAAAAATTTATCAAAAATTTTAGCAGTATTTGTGGTCCCTTGACTGAAACAATGAGAGGGGATAGAAAAGAGTTTAAGTGGACTAATGGGGCAGAAAAGAGTTTTCAATTGTTGAAACAAAAAGTTATAGACAAAGAGTTTTCAAAGAGTTTTCAATTGGTCAACCTATTTTAGCACTTCCAGATTTTAATAAGGTGTTTCAAGTACATTGTGATGCTACTGGTACTGCAATAGGAGCTGTTATGAGTCAAGAAGGTAAACCTATTGCTTATTTCAATGAGAAGTTGAATGATGCCAAGAGGAAATATTTTTTTTATGATCAAGAATTTTATGCTATAGTTCAGGCATTGAAGAAGTGGAGACACTATCTACTTCCTAAAGAGTTTGTTTTGTATATTGATCATCAAGCTTTGCAATATTTGAATAGTCAAGGAAAGTTGAATCAAAGACATTTGAAATGGGTTGAGTTTTGTAGAGTTATACATTTGTTTTGAAACACAGAAGTGGAAAGTCTAATAGGGTTGCAGATGCTCTTAGTAGAAGGCAACTATTGCTGACAGAGATGCAGATTGAGGTGGTTGGGTTCAAGGAACTCAAGAATTTGTATCCAGAGGATCTTGATTTTGGTGAAGCTTGGAAAGCTTGTAAAGAACTTGTTACTCTAGACAGAACGAAGTGGCTAGATTTCATCATTCAGGATGATATGCTATTTAGAGGGAGTCAGTTGTGCATTCCAAGAAGCTTTATGAGGGAGAATTTCATCAAGGAGAAGCATAGCGAAGGATTGGCTGGACATTTTGGTCATGATAAAATCTTTGCTTTGGTTAGTGACAATTATTATTGGCCACAGTTGCAGCAAGATGTCAAGAAGTTTGTACAGAGTTGTAGAGTATGTCAGATGGTGAAAGGAGTGAAGCAGAATATAGGGTTGTATCAGCTATTACCTATACTAGAGAAGCCTTGGGAGGATATTAGTATGGACTTCATTTTTGGTTTACCAAGGACACGGTGAGGACATGATTCAATTTTTGTGGTAGTTGATAGATTTTCAAAGATGGCACATTTTATTCCTTGCAAGAAAACTAATGATGTTGTTCATGTAGCGGAATTTTTTTTCAAAGAAGTGGTGAGACTACATGGTTTGTCAAAGAGTATAGTTTCAGATAGGGACACTAAGTTCGTTGGATATTTTTGGCGTACATTATGGAAGAAGTTGAAGATAGATTTAAAGTTCAGTTCATCACATCATCTATAGACTGATGGACAAACAGAGGTGGTGAATAGGAGTTTGGAAAATTTGTTGAGATGTTTGGTTGGAGATAAGCCAACAGGATGGGATTTGATTTTACCACAAGTAGAATTTGCATATAATAATTATGTCAACAGGAGCACTGGTAAATCACCATTTTAGATTGTATATGGGAGTAGTCCAAGAAATGCATCTGAGTTGAGGAAGATAGACAAAGGAGAAATAAGTAGTGCTGAAGCTGAGGATTTTACAGAACACTTGAGGAACATCCATGAGGAGGTGAGGAAGCATATTACCAAGATGAATGCATAGTGTAAGGCTAAGGCAGATGTGAAAAGGAGGCATAAGGAATTTTAGGTTGGAGATGAAGTCATGGTTCATTTGCGAAAGGAGTGATTTTCGGTTGGTACATATAACAAGTTGAAAATGAAGAAGTTTGGACCATGTAAGATACTGAAGAAGCATGATTCAGGAAAAGCATATGAGGTCAAGTTTCCTACTAAGCTGAATATTTCACCAGTATTTCATATTTCAGATCTGATAGAGTATCATGAAGGAGGTGTTGAAGATGAGGTTACAACAGCACAGTGGAGTATTCCAGCAACCAGTTCAGATACCAAAGAGATTGAGGATATACTAGATAGTCATGAACTGGCAGAAGCACAAGGAACAGGACATATGAAGAATATATGGTCAAGTGGAAAGGATGACCTGTTGAAGATTCATCATGGCTGACAAAGGAGGAGGTTAACCATCTTGGTTTTCCTCTACACACATGATTCATGATAGGGTCACTTCTCAAATTACCCCAGGTGTCTGATGCAGGAGCATCCTAGGTGTAAGAGAAATCTTGCATCACCCAAAAATATTTCTATTTTTGTATTCAATAAGGGCTATCTTGTGCAGAGCTGCTATTTGTGGAAACTTGCTATTTTTAGTAAGTTGGTTAGATGATCTCGGCATGTTTTGATTTTACATGTGGAGGTTCATCTCAGTCATATCAGCCTGCCAGTAAAGTTTCATGGCTAGATCAGGTCTAGTTTTGAAGATATTGAAGATTTTCAATATTAGCAGTAGGGTACAAAAACTTTGAACTTAGTTTTGAAGGATTTAGAGGACTCTGATGAGGTCAAAAATTTGGGTGATAGGTGCTTGCGCAAGTCAAGCCTGTAGAGTGCTTCGTGGCCTTTCTGAAATGGGGTTATAATAGTCAATCAGGTCAACTGGTGACAACTTATGGTCTCCAGAAGTCGGGTCACCTGAAATGGTGGAAAATAATTTTCCTTCAAAATTTTTATTTGGGTTTCAAAAGTTATTTTGAGGTGACTTTGATGTAATAAATTGAAAAATAAAATAATTCTAAGTTTGGTCAGGCCTAAGGGCTAAATTTCTGGAACATTCTCGGGCGGTGGAAAATGCCTATATAAAGAAGGCCCATAGTGTTGTCTAGGTCAGTTCGGGGTAGTAGTTCTGGGTATTGATTCGAGGCTTTGTCCTATAGAATATTGTAAGGGAATGCCCATGTGGCTTTGCATATTGTAATTCTAAAAGTTTGTAATTCCACATTTGTGGAGATAATAAAAAGCCAATTTTCTATTCTTGCATATGGTTGTTGTTTGTCTGTTTCTGTTGTGTGTTTGTGGTATTAAGGGGAGCACCCTTCATCAATACCTTTAAGAATAATGGATGCACCTACAAGGAGCCATGACTTCAGGGGATACTAATGTACTCTTTATGAGTGGAAAGGAGTTCTTGCATGAACTCATGTAGACGGAAGGTGTTGGGGTAGCTATAGTTCTCAAGCCTAAGGAGGAGACCAAACCTCAACAAGATAATATACCAAAGGAAGTGAGGCAGTTATTAGATCAGTTTAAATATATTATCAGTGATGGGACACCAACCAGTCTCTCTAGTCAAATAGAAATCAGCCGCCAAATAGACTTCATACTTGGAGCATATTTGCCTAACAAAGCAGCATACAAGATGACACGGAACCAGAAGAAGGAGATTGCAAGGAAGATTCAAGAGCTACTTGATCAAGAACTTATTAGAAAGAGAATTATTCCATGTATTTTCCTAGTGGTCTTGGCACCAAAGAAAGGAGGTAAATGGAGATTATGCACTGATTCTAGGGCAATAAATAGGATAACAGTATAGATTTACTATTCCTAGAATATAAGACCTTATGGATTATCTTGGAGGGTCTAGGTACTTCACTAAAATTGATCTTAAGAGTGGGTACCATCAAATTAGGATGAAAGAGGGGGATGAATGGAAGTCAAAATTTAAACCCACAAAAGGTCTTTATGAATGGTTAGCTATGCCCTTTGGGCTCACAAATGCACCTAGTACATTCATCAGATTAATGAATGAAGTTCTAAGAGATTACATAGGAAGGTTTATGGTGGTGTACTTAGATGATATCCTTATCTTTAGTAAGACCAAGGAGGAACACATGAAACACCTAGAAGTTGTCTTGAGAAGGTTGCATGAAGTGAAGCTAGCCATTAACCTAGAATATAGTGAATTCTTGAAGCAAGAGCTAGTCTACCTAGGCTCAAGTAGTCTCCCAAGGTGATTTAAAAATGGACCCAAGAAAAGTAGAAGCCATACTAAATTGGCCCACTCGTAAAATATGAACTAATGTGAGGATCTTTCATGGGTTAGCTCAGTTTTATAGAAAGTTCATAAGAGGATTTAGTGAGATTTGTGCACCTCTACTTGATACAATAAAAGGACCCAAGTCAAAAATAAGTTCAAATGGACCAAGGAGTCTCATCAAGGATTTGAGAAGCTGAAAAAATGGGTGGCAACACAGCCCATCCTAGTCTTACCAGGCTTTGATAAGTTATTCATTATGGAATGTAATGCAATAAATATAGCAATGGGAGGAGTCCTCAACCAAGAAGGAAGGTTGATTGCATTTTTCAGTGAAAGGTTGAATGAAGCTGAGTCAAGCTACTCTTCATATGATTTGGAACTTTATGCATTGAGTCAAGCTCTCAAAAAGTGGAGGCACTATATTTTTCCCAAGGAGTTTGTAGTTTATATAGATAACCAAGCACTAAGCTACACCAACACACAAGAAAAGTTAAGTCATAGGCACATCAAGTGGATGGAGTTTCTCCAAGCCTACACTTTTACCATTAAGCACAAAAAGGCCTAAACAATAAGGTGGTAGATGCACTTAGTCAGAGGTTGCTCACTGGCCAAGAGATTCAACAACAAAGCATTGGCATAGAAGGATTCAAGGAACTCTACAAGGTAGATGAAGACTTCTCAAAGGTATATAAGGTATGTGTTGAGTTTGAGAATCACATTCATAGTGAATTTGCTGACTACACCTTGCAAAATGGTTTGTTGTTTAAGGGTAACCAACTATGTGTACCCAAGGGATCTATGAGGGAGAACCTTATACAAGAAAAGAACAATGGGAGCCTTAGTGGACATTTTGGTTTGAACAAAATATTGGACTTAGTGAAAAGGTTTTACTATTGGCCAAAGATGCCAAGAGATGTTAGAAGATATGTGGAGAAATGTGTAGTATGCCAAAAAGCTAAGGGCACATCTTCTAATGCATGGTTATACCAACCTTTACCAATCCTAGCCAGACCATGGGAGTGTCTTAGCATATATTTTATAGTAGGTCTACCAAGGACAACTGCTGGCTTTGACAACATTTTTGTAGTGGTGGATAGGTTTAGTAAGATGAGCCACTTTATACCTTGCAAAACAACACATGATGCCAGCTATATTGTTCATCTTTTCTTCAAAGAGGTGGTGAGGATTCATGGCCTACCAATCATCATTATATCGGACAGAGATGTGAAGTTTATGGGGCACTTTTGGAAGACCGTATGGAAGAGATTGGACACAAACCTTGCTTTTGGTTCAACTTATCATCCTCAAATGGATGGCCAAATAGAGGTGATAAACATAGTACTTGGAAATATTTTGAGATGTCTGATGGAGGAGTATGGGCAAATGTGGGATCAAGTATTGCGACAAGCTGAGTTTTCTTACAATGACAGTGCTAATAGATCCACCAAAAAAATTCCATTTGAGGTAGTGTATGAAATCCACACAAGAGGTGTGTTTGAAATCAGGGAGATGGGTAACCAAGGAGAAGTTAGTGGTCATGCTAATGAATTTTCTCAATCTATGCAAGAAGTCCATGAACAAGTAAGATGGACATTGGTAGAAGCTAACCAAAAACTTAAAAATAGAGTGGATGAAAGGAGAAAATACTTAAGTTTGAAGTTGGAGATTGGGTGATAGCACACGTCAACAAGGCTAGACTCCAAAAAGGAATACCCAACAAACTACATATGAGAAGAGTAGGGCCATGCAAAGTACTAGCTAAATATGGTCCCATTGCCTACAAAATAGGCTCACCAATGGATATATCCATATCCCCTATTTTTAATGTCCAAGATCTAGTTAGATACAGAGGCCTTGATGTCAAGGAAGAAGAAGATAGACCTGATGTAACTAGTGATGTAAAGGACCTCAGACTACATGTACCACTGAATCCTCAAGTTGAGAAGATACTAGAATCAAGGGTCAAGAAGAAGACAAGGTATGGTGTCTACATGGAACACCTCATCAAGTGGAAGCAGCAACCAGAATCAGAGGCTACTTGGGTAGCAGAGAATAGTTTCAAGAATATGGGGATCAGTTGAGATCTCTTAATTCCTAGTGTCACTTGACTTCTTGTTGCAGGGGGAGAATGGTGGAGGAGCACCTAGGGTCTTTAGGCTACCCTAGACCGAACATTTTGTCTTGTAGTGACCTTAGCCAAATCACTATTTAATAAGGACTGTGAAGAGTCCCAAGTGAGTGTGTGAAGCCTAGAAAGTCTTTAGGAAGGTTGGCGAAGAGTTAGTCAAGGTCTTCTCTACGCTTGGTTAGCCTTGGTTTCCTTTTTGTAGTTGCTAACTTAGTAATCTAGTTGGTCAAAGGCTAGTTTGACTTCCCAAAATGGGGGAATAATGAAGGAAAAGGGTCTAAATGAGTTAGTTACACCATTCAGGTCACCTAGAACTCATTTGAGTGACCCAAATAATCTTGACAACAAAAGTTGTCATCAAAAGAATTGTCAAAAAGCCTCACGAAGGCTAAAGGAAGTTAGGGATCTGTTTGGAAAAAATTTTATTGGTATCCCTAATCTACTTAAGTGTTTTTCCGACCAGAGATGACAGTTGGAAAGTTGTTTAATCTTTTGTTTTTTAATACAATTCACTGGTGTGCTATGCAGAACTAGAATAGTGCTAGGAGCTCGATTATCTTTGTGCTATGGATTGATCTGATCTTATTATTTGCATTTGAATTTAGATTTTTTTTTCTAGTTTCATTTTGTGTGTGTATATTTAGGATTAGTTTTTCTTTACTTTACTTTTCATAAGTCTTTCCTCTGGGACTAGTTCATTGGTCTAGATAGGGTTGAGAGACAAAAAATGGCTCTAGCATGAAAACCACTAGTGGCAATTGTATGAACCTGTGGGATATGATAGAGAAATGTATATATAGTGTAAATATGAATTTTTGTGTCTAGGTGTGCAAGAGAGCTAATTTTACGATCAAGCCCTAGGCAAGCCATAGTGAGCCTGGCTAGGAAGCTTGATTGTTGCAAAGAGTGGATAGAAGGCTTCAGGGATTGAAAGAATCTTGATCGAAGGGTGAAGAAGAAAAGAATTGTGGTTAAAGACTCTATGATATGAAGTGAAGGTTTTTAACAATCTTGTGAAGGGAGAAAGAGTCATTTCTCTATTGTTATTAGTGATAGGCAATTTGATGCAGGATCATTCTGGGTGTAAGAGCAATCTTGCACCACCCAAAAATATTTCTGTTTTTATATTCAATAAGGGCTATTTTGTGCAGAGTTGCTATTTATGGAAAGTTACTATTTTTGGTAATTTTTGTATGTGCTCAGAATGATCTGATTTCTTTCTTGGAGGTTCATTTTGGTCATATAAGTCTGCCAGCAAAGTTTCATGGCTAGATCAGGTGTAGTTTTGAAGATATTGAAGATTTTCGGTATTGGCAGTAGGGTACAGAAACTTCGAACTCAGTTTTGAAGGCTTTAGAGGCCCCAGATGAGGTCAAAAATTTGGGTGATGAGCAATTGTGCCAATCAAGCCTGTAGAGCGCTTCGTGGCATTTTTGAAATGGGGTTATAATAGTCAATCGGGTCAACTAGTGATGACTTATGATCTCCGGAAGTCGGGTCACCTGAAATGGCAGAAAATAATTTTCCTTCAAAAAAATTTTTCGGGTTTCAAAAGTTATTTTGAGCCGACTTTGATGTAATAAAATAATTCTAAGTTTGGTCGGCCCTTAGGGCTAAATTTCTGGAACCTTCTCGGGCAGTGGAAATTGCCTATATAAGGAAGGCTGTATTATTGTCTTAGGCAGTTGGGAATAGTTCTGGGTAGTAGATCTAGGTATTGATTCGAGGCTTTGTCCTACATAATATTGTAAGGGAAGGCCCATGTGGCTTTGCATATTATAATTCTAAAATTTTGTAATTCCACATTTGTGGAGATAATAAGAAGCCAATTTTCTGTTCTTGCATATTATTGTTGTTGTTTCTCTATTTCTGTTATGTGTTTATGGTATTAAGGGGAGTACCCTTCATCAAGTGGTATCAGAGTAGGAGTTCTTGAGTGTGTAAACAGATCGCCGACTATGAGGCAGTTTGCACTAGGACCGTGGTTAGGGTTTCAGTGCGCATCGCAAAAATGCCTCCACAAAGAGAACGTGGCGGAAGAGCTAGTGCTGTGACACCTGAGGTTAGAGAGTTGTAGAGACAAGTGCGAGTATTGCAAGAAGAGATTCACAGAGGAATGAATCTTAATGTCAGAGATGAAAGCGAGGATGAAGCTGAAGAAGAATATCAAGAAGGAGAAGTCGAAATTGTAAACCAGGAGGAAGAAAGAATTTTTCGGGCCATTTCTAAGATTGGGAAAAGACCTAAAATTGAGGTTCCTACATTTTCTGGAAATCTTAACCCAGAAGAATTGATCGACTGGATCAATGAATGTGAGGAATATTTTAAGTATGAAGATGTTGAGGATCCTGATAGGGTCAAATTTGTGAAGGCCAGATTGAAAGGTCATGCGAAGATATGGTGGCAAGAGATTCAGTTGGAGCGAAATAGAAGGGGAAAGGAGAAAATCACAAGATGGGATCGGATGGTGGATAATTAGAAGTGACAGTTCATTCATGTTGATTATGAGCTTGACCTACTGAGAAAAATGCAAAGTTTGAAGCAAGCAGGAAGATCTGTTTAGGAGTATACAGAGGAGTTCTATCGACTTCTCATCAGAATAGGCCATGCAGAAGCTGATAAAGAGAAAGTTGTTCGATACCTTAATGGGTTAAGGCCAAGCATTCAGGAGGAGCTAAATCTGGTTTGAATGAACAGTATTGAAGAGGCATACCAATTTTTCCTAAAAGTAGAGGAAAAGCTGAACAAGAAGTTTGAGAGCAGACAAAATGGAAGAGGTCACGGTGGATGATCTGGTGGATGGTCATATGGTGGCCGAAATGAAGATCTGAAAAAGAAGGATGAGGCCAGTAGCAGTCAGAATCAGCGAGAAAATAATTCCAATTGCTTCCAGGATCAGAATAATAGAGATCAGAGAGGAAGAGGAAGAGGACAAGGATCTGGAAGAGGTGGCTTCTGTGGAACATGTTTTCACTGTGGAGAAGAAGGTCATAGGGCATTTGAATGTCCTCAGCACCAAGGCAGAATAGACAGGAGAAATGAAGGATAGGCCAGAGTTGCACATGTCGATGAAGATGCTAGATCATCAAATTTTGAAGATGTTGAAAGAGGAGAAACGCTAATTAACAAAAGAGTCTTGCTGAGTGGTGAGAATGAACCTGAACAAAGGAGGAGCCTGTTTCGCACTAGATGCAAGTGTGAGGGTAAATGCTGTGATGTGATTATCGATAGTGGAAGCACTGACAATTTGGTGTCAGAAGAGATGGTGACAAAGTTGAAGCTCAAGAGACAGAAACACCCACATCCATATCGGATTGCCTGGGTGCAGGATGACCACAAGGTCATGGTCAGTGAACAGTGCCTAGTAAAGTTCAAGATCGGCGGGTACCAAGATGAGGTACTATGTGATATCATCTCTATGGATGAATGTCATATGTTATTGGGTAGACCGTGGTAGTTTGACAGATGTGCTGTACACGATGGTCATGCGAATACCTATTCCTTGACAAAGGATGGAGTGCGACATAAGCTAAAGCCATTGAAGGAGACCGAAGAAAAGGTATGTGGTAATGCAAGA
Organism: Chamaecyparis obtusa; assembly: GCA_027943335.1. NCBI lineage: Eukaryota > Viridiplantae > Streptophyta > Pinopsida > Cupressales > Cupressaceae > Chamaecyparis > Chamaecyparis obtusa. Next base: position 25,303 of record BSBK01011756.1, read on the forward strand.
ATAACATTTGTTGATGGAAGGCAATTCCTAGATGGTATGAGGCATGAGCATGTGTGTTTTTCTTTAATTCCAAAAGTTGGTAAAGAAGAAGTAGAGGATGTACCTGTAGAGGTTGCAGATTTGTTGAATGAGTTTCAGGATATTGTATCTGATAATGTACCTGATGGATTACCACTGGTAAGGAAGATTAGTCATCAGATGGATTTGATTCCAGGAGCCAGTTTGCCAAACAAGGCAGCACACAGAATGACACCAGTAGAAAGTGAAGAGTTGAACAGACAAGTACATGAGTTGTTATAGAAGGGGTTGATTCGAGAGAGTCTGAGTCCCTATGCTGTACCAGTGGTATTAGCACCAAAGAAGAATGGAGATTGGAGGATGTGTACAGATTCCAGAGCAATAAACAAGATCACAATCAAGTATAGGTTTCCATTGCCACGAATGGACGATATTATGGACTATTTGAGTGGGGCTGTGTATTTCTCAAAGATAGATCTGAAGAGTGGATATCACCAGATTCAGATCAAATAAAGAGATGAATGGAAGACTACCTTCAAAACAAAGGAAGGACTATATGAGTGGTTAGTCATGCCTTTTGGGCTAACCAATGCACCAAGCACTTTCATGCGGCTTATGAAAGAGGTTCTGAAAGAATTTTTGGGTAAGTTTGTCATTGTTTACCTAGATGATGTTTTGATTTTTAGCAAGATATTGGAGGAACATATGATGCATATTCATATGGTGTTTGAGAAGTTGAGAGATGAGAAATTGTTGATTAATTTGAAGAAGTGCAATTTTGTGAAGAAAGAGTTAGTGTATTTGGGATTTGTAGTTTCAGCAGAAGGTCTAAAAATGGACCCAGAGGAGGTACAGGCTATCCTTGAATGGCCTACTCTGAGGAGTGCTACTGAGGTAAGATCTTTTCATGGTCTAGCTAGTTTTTACATAAATTTTATCAAAAAATTTAGTAGTATTTGTGGTCCCTTGACTGAGACAATGAGAGGGGATAGAAAAGAGTTTAAGTGGACTAAAGAAGCAGAAAAGAGTTTTCAATTATTGAAACAAAAAGTTACACAACAACCTATTTTAGCACTTCCAGATTTTAATAAGGTCTTTCAAGTAGATTGTGATGCTAGTGGTACTGCAATAGGAGCTATTATGAGCCAAGAAGGTAAACCTGTTGCGTATTTCAGTGAGAAGTTAAATGATACCAAGAGGAAGTATTCTGTTTATGATCAAGAATTTTATGCTATAGTTCAGGCATTAAAGAAGTGGAGACATTATCTGCTTCCTAAGGAGTTTGTTTTGTATACTAATCATCAAGCTTTGCAATATTTGAATAGTGAAGGAAAATTGAATCAAAGGCATTTGAAATGGGTTGAGTTTTTGCAGAGTTATACATTTGTTTTGAAACACAGAAGTGCAAAGTCTAACAGGGTTGCAGATGCTCTTAGCAGAAGGCAACTATTGCTGACAGAGATGCAGATTGAGGTGGTTAGGTTCAAGGAACTCAAGAATTTGTATCCAGAAGATCCTAATTTTGGTGAAGCTTGGAAAGCTTGTACAGAACCTGTTACTCTAGACAGGACCAAATGGATGGATTTCATCATCTAGGATGATATGCTATTCAAAGGGAGTCAGTTGTGCATTCCACAAAGTTCTATGAGGGAGAATCTCATCAAGGATAAGCATAGCGGAGGATTGGCTGGACATTTTGGTCGTGACAAAACCCTTTCTTTGGTTAGTGAGAATTATTATTGGCCACAATTGCAGTAAGATGTGAAGAAGTTTGTACAGAGTTGCAGAGTATGTCAGATGGCGAAAGGAGTGAAGTAGAATACAGGGTTGTATCAGCCATTACCTGTACCAGAGAAGCCTTGGGAGGATATCAGCATGGACTTTATTCTTGGTTTACCGAGGACTCAGTGGGGACATGATTCAATTTTTGTGGTGGTTGATAGATTTTTGAAGATGGCACATTTCATTCCCTGCAAGAAGACTAATGATGTTGTTCATGTAGCAGGATTGTTTTTCAGAGAAGTGGTGAGACTACATGGTTTTCTAAAGACCATAGTTTCAGATCGAGATACTAAATTTGTTGGATATTTCTGGAAGACATTGTGGAAGAAGTTGAAGACAGATTTGAAGTTCAGTTCATCACATCATCCACAGACTGATGGACAGACAGAGGTGGTGAATAGGAGTTTGGAAAATTTGCTGAGATGTTTGGTTGGAGATAAGCCAACAGGATGGGATTTGATTTTACCACAGGTGTAATTTGCATACAATAATTTTGTCAACAGGAGCACTGGTAAATCACCATTCCAGATTGTATATCGAAGTAGTCCAAGAAATGCATCTGAATTGAGGAAGATAGATAAAGGAGAAATAAGTAGTGCTGAAGCTGAGGATTTTGCAGAACATTTGAAGAACATCCATGAGGAGGTGAGGAAGCATATTGCCAAGATGAATGCACAGTATAAGGCTAAGGCAGATGTGAAAAGGAGGCATAAGGAATTTTAGGTTGGAGATGAAGTCATGGTTCATTTGTGGAAGGAGAGGTTTCCGGTTGGTACATATAACAAGTTGAAAATGAAGAAGTTTGGACCATGTAAGATACTGAAGAAGCATGATTCGGGAAATGCATATGAGGTAAAATTGCCTACTGGGCTGAATATTTCACCAGTGTTTAACATTTCAGATTTGACAGAGTATCATGAAGGAGGTGTTGAAGATGAGGTTGCAGCAGCACAGTGGAATATTCTAGCAACCAATTCAGATATCAAGGAGATTGAAGACATACTGGACAGTTGTGTTGGCAGAAGCACAAGGAATAGGACATATGAAGAATATTTGGTCAAATGGAAAGGATGACTTGTTGAAGATTCATCATGGCTAACAAAGGAGGAGGTTAACCGTCTTGATTTTCCTCTGCACACCTGAGTCGTGACAGGGTCACTTCTCAAATTACCCCGGGTGTCTGATGCAGGAGCATTCTGGGTGTAAGAGCAATCTTGCATCACCCAAAAATATTTCTATTTTTATATTCAATAAGGGCTATTTTGTGCAGAGTTGCTATTTATGGAAAGTTACTATTTTTTGTAATTTTTGTATGTGCTCAGAATGATCTGATTTCTTTCTTGGAGGTTCATTTTGGTCATATAAGTCTGCCAGCAAAGTTTCATGGCTAGATCAGGTGTAGTTTTGAAGATATTGAAGATTTTCGGTATTGGCAGCAGGGTACAGAAACTTCAAACTCAGTTTTGAAGGCTTTAGAGGCCCCGGATGAGGTCAAAAATTTGGGTGACAAGCGCTTGCACCAGTCAAGCCTGTAGAGCGCTTCGTGGCATTTCTGAAATGGGGTTATAATAGTCAATCGGGTCAACTAGTGATGAATTATGATCTCCGAAAGTCGGGTCACTTGAAATGGTGGAAAATAATTTTCCTTCAAAATTTATGTTCAGGTTTCAAAAGTTATTTTGAGCCGACTTTGATGTAATAAATTGAAAAATAAAATTATTCTAAGTTTGGTCGGCCCTTAGGGCTAAATTTCTGGAACCTTCTCGGGCAGTGGAAATTGCCTATATAAGGAAGACTGTATTATTGTCTTAGGTAGTTGGGAATAGTTCTGGGTAGTAGATCTAGGTATTGATTCGAGGCTTTGTCCTACAGAATATTGTAAGGGAATGCCCATGTGGCTTTGCATATTATAATTCTAAAAGTTTGTAATTCCACATTTGTGGAGATAATAAGAAGCCAATTTTCTGTTCTTGCATATTATTGTTGTTGTTTCTCTATTTTTGTTATGTGTTTGTGGTATTAAGGGGAGCACCCTTCATCATAATTATGCCCTAAAAATAGGTACATTAATAGGAAGGTACTATACAGATTCCTTGAGGTCTAGAAACCCTAAAAATCATCAAGATCTTTGAAAAGGATGTCTGAATATCAACTTTGTTTAGGCACTTATGTGGGAAGTTGAAGGGTTAAAGCCTGAAAGGTGTGGTGAGAGACCTAATTAGGCCTAATTATGGTTTGTACTCCTTTTGTCTAACTTTGGTGAGATCAACTATTGAAAATAGATGTTTGGAGACTTAAGAACCCTAAAACCATTCAAGAATAAATTTTAGGAGGTCTTCTATCCAATTGCAAGTATTTTCAATTTGAAGGTATTAGGAGGTGGACTTAAGAAGATGAGTCCATGGAAGGGAGCAAGGAGACAGAGTTGAGTTGGTGACTTGGTAGAGAGGTCTTGGAGAGAGAGTTGATTGTGGAAGAATCCCTCATGGAAGAAATGTATATAGGCCAGGAGAAGGACCTAGTGGAATTCCTAGGGAAGTAGGACTAGGAAAAAGAGACCTCCCTATTAGAGAGAGAGAGAGAGAGAGAGAGAGAGAGAGAGAGAGAGAGAGAGAGAGAGAGAGAGATAAATGTAGAATATCATTATTGCACAATCAAGAACATGGAATACAAAATAATTGATGGTTGTAAAGGAGACCAATATTATATAAGCTTTCTAATGTCTTGAAAAATGTTATGATTGCATCAAGAATTAGAAGATCTAGAAAAAATGGTTTACTCTTCTATTTTGATGTTGAGAGTTTAATTCTAATTATTTGGCTATATATATTTATATTTGATCCATTGGTAATGAATGTACCACTAATGTTGGAAGAGGCCAAACCATGGACAAATTAACCTAAATATGAAAATTAGAAGTATATGTAATTTTTGAGATTAATTTTGTTTTCCATTGTAGTAGGTTGATTCAATTGGTTGATAAGCTATATTAAAGTAGAAAAAAATAAAAATAACATCATAAATGGACACTATAGAGAAAAGGTTAGAAACCTATATTTTCCCATACCCTAGTACACTTTAATTTACCCCATCTATACTAATCAAATAAATATTTACTCTTTTTAAATTCGCAATATAGAAAGATAAGGTAAGGATCCAATGGATCTTCTGTACATTCTTAATAGAAATTCATTCCCTCTTGATCTGCGACTATCACCCCTCTCTCAATATTGGGATCATTTGAGTCTTGGTTGTCATTTTCTTAGTCCTATTGTTAGACAATAACACTACCATGTAGTTTCTTTTGTTTAATGTTGTTTTGTACTTGTATTTAATTAAATATTTTTAAAATTTTAATTAAATTTATGTGTCCATTTCAAATTAATGAAATTAATTGCTCACATACATGATCTGATTGTCTTCTGAAGCACATATGGAGAATAATCCTCAATTGATGGAAAGGGAAACATAAATTTTAGTAAAATAAAACATGTTGAACATAATTTAACCCTAAAAAATTTCAAGAAAGAAATTCAAATTGAATAAATTAGAAGCTCTACCATAAAAATATTTTTTTCAGCAAGATTTAGAGAAAAAGTGCAAGGGCCCTTAGTATTAAGGGAGAAGATAGTTGTGAGAAATATTAAATAGGTAAGGATCCTCTCTTTCCTATGGTTTTATAGGTCAACTCTAATGAGTACATGATCAATGCCCTAAGAAAACAAGAGAATAGACATAGAAATTCAACTATATTTTTAGTTTTCCTTGATAGTGATGACCTCCCTTCTAGAAGGTGTTTGAAAATTGGAATAACACCATATTGATTTAAAAACTTTTAATCTATATTTCATTATGTAGAATGATGAAAAAATACCTCCTTTTTAATATGTTTTAAAAATCAAGTATGCAAGATATAGTGTTAGAAAATGTATTTTTTAATATTGGAAAATCATTGTGAAACATCATTCCCTAGGCACGTGATGTTTCTTAGAATGAAATAATGTTTTGTTCAATCCCAAGATGGATTAATTTTAAAAATGTTTTTTTAGATGTGGTCCTTTCTACCTCATTTTAGTAGGCTTATTGGTAAAACTCTACAAGTTGAAGAAACTAAAGCTACATTTCCTAATACCAATGTAGGAATTATACTCTCCTTTAAAGAGGGATTTTATTTCCATATGATTTTACAATTTTCCTTAAATAATGAAGTGTATAAATGTAATATAGAAGTTCTAGGGTGTCTTAACTCTTCTTTTCTATGAAAAGCTAGTGGACATCACAAAATAGAATGCACAAAAGTAGTAAATAGGAAGAGAAACTAGAACCATAGTCCTTATAAGACTATCATTAATAAAAATAAAAAATAAAAAATCCTCTAAGGATGCATCCCAAGGTCAATCTAAAGCATAAACAACTAGAATGGAAATATTAGAAAGCATTCTGAGCCCTTCTCCCATGCAAGTATCAAAGCCTAGGATTGAAAATATGAATGAGGGCTATTGTTAAGAGGAACTCAAGGGTTATAGATAAAATAAGAATTAAACAATGAAATAATCCCTTGTAGAAGTTGAAGGAAGCAAAGAGAATGTGACTAACAAGGATTTAAATATTCCCATTGTGATAACCCAAGAATTGGTGCTTGATAAATTGAAAGAACAAATTCAACTTAAACTTAAAAGTGAAAATACATTCCCATACCATGCCAACATTGAAAATGTAGAACCTAAAAAATGTCCTCATGAAATTAGTAGAATTCATCTAATAGTTGAATAGATATTCCTACTTATTTAAATTCACTAGCTTCTTCATCTATTACTTTAATAAAAATAAAATTCTTTAAATAATTCACTAGCCTTTATATCCTAAAACATAAATTTATGTCCTAAAACATATAAATTTTCTACTTATTTAAGTTATCCATTTTCTATTTCCTAATTCCCCTATTAATGGAACAAATATTTTTATTTATTTTGTAAATTTATAAATCCCCTTCTTTCATATTTGGTTAATTAACATTAGTCACATAGATCAACTCCTAAATTTTGAGCTTGCACCACTTTTCACATGTCTCTTCATTTGCCTCTAATGACTAAATTCAAAACCTTTCCTACCTAAAAATTAAATTTATCCACTCATTTTATATTCCCTCTTAATTTCCTTCACTCCCATGAAAAACCTACCTAACCTAGAATCTTATTCAATCTCCTAACACCTCTAATCTTAACCATTGAGTTTAATGAGGATTCTACAAAAGATATTTTTCTCCTCACATTTTCTAATTCATGAAATCTTATTCTATTGTGGTAGTGATCCCTTTCATAATAGAATATTTGAGAGTTAGCAGCTCTCCTATCACCATCATATTTCCATACTTTCATTGCATCCATAATCTGTCAACCATCTCCATTTTCCATAGCCTCTTTTTCTTTGTGCTACAAAACTAAGAGCACCCACCTTTCATCCACATAATAAATTTAAGATAAGAGGACATGAGAATCAAGCATTTCATGAAGAAATTTGTGTTGTTTGGTGCTTATCTAATTTTTTTTGTGCTTTTATAAGAAGTGTTCTCTTTATATGATGATTGAATGATTTGTGATTCCCTTGCTTATGGTTGCCCTAGAATAGATTTTCAAACATTATTTGCATTGCTAATTTCAATCATCATTATTTGAATATTATAAAAGTTTAAGGGAAAACATTTAATGATTAGTTAGAAGATATTTACTAAAATATTTGTTAAAAATAACTAAGACATTATTTTTTATATCCTAATATTAAAAAATGCAACAAAGATCAAAATCTTATGAATATGTTATCTAATTTGACAAAAAAATGTTAACTCATTGACTTAGAGAGGATTCCATTTGATTTATATAAACTATTTAAAACTTCTCATTTAAGACTTAGAGATTGAGGAAAATAGAGAAGAAAATAATTGTCCTAAAATGAATTTAAAAGAAAAGGGAAAATTGTGAGTTGAACTAATAGCTCCCAAAAGCTTTGAAAAAGAGAAATGAAAATGTTCTCCTAGATTATTTTGACAAATGTTCATGTTTAAGTCCATTTAGAATATTAGATAATTTGAGTCTCCAAATAGAAAGTATACTCTAATGTCTCTTTGCAATCAAAAAAGAATTTCAACTTCATTATAATATAATAATTAAAAGATGTGCTCTTTTAATTATATAAATATGTGAAATTTATGCTAAAGAATTCTATGGCTTTCCAAAGTAGCCATGAAAGAGGGAAAAGGGGTATTTCCATCCTTTTCAACAACTACTGGGATGTAAGGTTGTAAAGAACTTGGGGTGTTGCCTATAAAGAATTCTTATCAATTAATCTTGAAAAAAATATTACAAAATTTTAGATCTATTATGTATAAGAGTTTAATGATTACAAGGAAAATATAGAATTATGGAAATGGATGGATTCTTGTTAGAAGTATTAAAAGAATAATAATAAGTTAATGAAAAATCCAAGAAAATGAAGTGCAAGAAGGAATTTTACCATGTAAGCCAAGAATGAGACAAAGTTTCAAGATCAATCACCAAAACATGAGAATGGTCCAAGAATCTAAACAAAGAGCCAAGAGATTTTGAAAGGGGAAAAATAAAGAAAAACCCCTTGTGATATTATGAATGAGGCAAGAAAAGCCTAAAGAAAGATATATAATATGAGCAAGAATCTCAATACAATAATGAGAGAACTAATATGTGAAGAAGAGAGAAAATTATGTGTAGGAATGTGAGAAAAATTGTATCAAGTGTGTGGAGAAGCATCTCTTAAGTAGAGATGAGTGAAGGAGTTTGCATGTAGCTCCCATGTGAATGAATGTCATATTCATACTAAGTGTATGCCAAGTGTGAGCATCCTCATAAGGATGAATAGATTAATTTCTTTATTAAAGGAATTATAAAATATGAGTTGTCCTCCCACTTGGACTAGAGGAAAAAATTACATCTAGAGATTACTCTAGGAATATCCTAAATAAAATAAAAGGAGGATACCTTGGTTTATCCTCAAATTAAATAAAAAAACCAAGGAAAGATTAAAAATTCTAACACCCCCCTTTTATCTTTACTTGGGGTGATTACATCAATAGGTATTAAACCCAAATGTTTACAATGATTTGGAGATGTTTCTTTTGAAAGAGTCTTCACTAAGATGTCAATGGCTTGGTCATCTCACATTTCTTCAACTTGTGCTTTGTAGCTTGAATGGTACATAGGAATTTTGGGTAAGTGAATAGCTCTTTGAGAAAATAAAGGTGTATGTGCATGTTCAGGGGAGCCCAAATCTTTAAGTGACCATTGATATTCTTGAGATGCATGTGTACATTTTGAATGTTCATTTCCCATAGAAAATAGAGATGGAATTCTAGTGATAAAGTCATGAAACCAATTCCATGTTCTAAATATAGATGTTACAAAATGAAATTTGAAAGAACCACATTGATATGTATTTTAGACAAAAAGTTCTGCTTTACGAAAATAGTGTCACTCTTTGAAAATGATGTTTTCAACAACATACCACTTTTCATGGAAGAAAGAAAAATTGATTAAAATGAACTTCAATTTTTTTTTGAAAAAGATATTTAGAATCTAGACAGAAAAACTTAAAAGACTCTAATTTACTTCATCTTCCGATTTGTAAAGGTTTAGCAAAAATAAGCATCTAAAAGTGATTTTTTTTTTCAAAATGTAGAGTTCAGTGTCCGTTCAAGCAAAAAAGTGTAACCCACTATTGTGGGTTCACCTAAGTGAGTTCAAAAATTTCTCCATAGTTTTCTCCTCTACAAAAGTCCCCATTTACATTGTAAAAGCCTTTCATTTATAGGCTCACCTTGATATCTAACACATAACCACATTGGTAACTACTTAGGATATCTATTTAGGCTGGTCACTTGAGGTAGTTACATATATTAACAATTTTAAGAAAAAAATCTAAAATAGTTGCTTGAGATAGTTAAGTGAGCACTTAGAATAATTACCTAATTGAAGACAATTTAGAATTTAACTAAGTTTTACAAAAATAAGATCCAATTTCTAACTGGTAGCTAAAATAAGTAACGTAAGTCACTTTTACAAAATGATAATTTGAAATTTATTATATTTGAACAAAGGAACAATTCATCAGTTCATTTGAGGTGAGCATCATACCTTCTTTCAATCATGAACAACTTGGTCTTTGAGGATGTGCAATCCAACCTACATTTGACAAAATATTATTTCCTTTCACGAACACTTAGTCTTCTTGACAACGTAACCTTTCCATGATCTCATGCAATTGTATGGCATTCTTTGACCGATCACAAATCACACCTAATGTGTTTCATGTATATACCAATACCTTCTCTGAATTTGTAAGAATTAAGATACGTTATCTCCTCCATACGGCACATTTCAAAATATTAGTCTCCATTATGTGGGAGAGACTCATGATGAGATTCATCAATTATTGTGTCAAAATGTTGGAAGAAATATTCACTATGGCCATTTATATAATTGATCTTTCAGATGATGGTCAAGTTCGGTGATCCTTATATAACTACCACATTTCCCACGTTCACCATGATACCCTTGGACACTTAGTAAGAAGATATGAAACATATATGCTTTCCACTATGGCCTTCATTCTTTCACACACCACATTATCTCCGTTTGGTTTTCCTTTGACAAAATGTGTTTGATGGGATTTCTAGAATGGCTTCACAAAGCCGCTCTGTTTTTGCTGCTAATTCTTTCTCTGCAATGCCATATCCACACAACCAACGCAGTTCCAAATAGTTTTAATAATAACATTTTGGGATATGAAGTTGACGACTCACGCATAATGATCAAACTTTATGTGCAATGCAATCCATTTTGTTGAAGTATATACAACTCTCATCTGTGAACTAGAACACAAATAAAGCCTATAAAGTTATGACGTGTATGAGAATGCCTTGAACTAATTTTAAAAAATTCGAGAGCTTCCTTGCAAAATCCATTTTATGTACATTCTGCAATCATTACATTTCATGCTTTGCGATGACCTCTCTTTTAGGCATTTTGTCAAATAATCTGCTACGTTGTCTTTTATTCCACATTTTTCTTGACTCCACATTTTGAATGCATATCTTGCAACCATTGCTTCCATGAGATGGTATCTGACTTATTCTGCTAAACTGTTTACGTGCCTTTTTCACTTGCCCAGTTTGTATGCATGTTTACCAGCGGCATCTCCAATTGTAATACCTGACAAGAATCTTCTTTGATATGCTTTCCTGGATGTCTATAACCTTTCCCAAAGCTCCCATATTATCACGAGCTGAGGTTATAATGTTTGGCTTTGTATTGGTTGGTTGAATTTTCTTGATTGTTTCTTGACAATTCCATATCTACATTATGTGTGCATATATAAGCCTCCTGAATTGTTTTCGTGGTTAGCTATGATAACTACTTTCTCTTTGTGGTCGGTGGTTTCGGAATAGTGACCGACCTGAGCTTCTTGTATGAAGATATATACATATGATAATATTAGCCCTTTCGGTAAGTTATACTTCTTGTGTAAAAATCCGACTCCTGTCCACTTTCCCTTGTGCCATTTGAAGATAGCTTGCCAACCTTTTCATCAGCATCATAATAGGAGTCGATAATATCTTCATTTGATGATGATCGACACTAAAGCAGTTATGAACTTCTTTTAAAACACTAGTTAATACTAAAATTGTCTTCATCATAGATTTTTAGAGACTTTGTCGACATTTTGAAGAAGATTAACAATCTTCATTGGTGTTTTGAGGATTTTGTTTCACCTTTTGTATCAAAGACGATGTTAGAACACTTATATTGAAGGAGAAAATGTGAATGCGATTGATAATATTTTATTGAACTTTGTGAATTTTCCTAACATGTCTTATAATATGACAAATGGAGATCAATATACTACTTTGATCAATATTCATCATAAAATCTTCTGAACTTAGTGGAAAATGAAATTTAGAGCGTTTTGTGACAAATCATTTGGGTTATCTTGAATGAAACTATTAGTTTAATTATCTCTCCAAATCAAATAGTGGAAACTCGAATTGTTAATTTTTCACAATTTAGAAGGCCTCTTCATCTGAAAACCTCACCACAATGATTGAAACTCTACCAAGAATTTTCTTATAGAAAACATTTTCCACTAATCACGACACATTTTTATATATATATGTATATGTATATGTATATATAAAAACTTTGGGTAGACTATATTATTGCTTCCATGAGTTAGGATTGAGATTATGAATGATTTGTTCAAACATGTCATGAAGCTTCACATTTATAAATAATTTTAAGGATACAATTGATTAAGAGGCTTTATGTATAAATATCTTAACATGAAAATTTGAAAATTTGCAATAGTTTTTTAAATAGTTTTAATTTAAAAATACTGGAACATTTTTAAAATACTTCTAATTTAAAAATATCATTTTAAAATAAAAAATCATATTTTAAAAAATAAATAATTTCAATTTGATTTAAACTTATATTAGACATTATTTTGAAAATAAATATGATTTTTCTTGAAGTACACAATAATTAATCTCCACTGATTTAATTTTATTATTTAACTTTTGAACTATGAAAATAATGTTCCAACATTTTTAATTTATTTTAATTTATCATGTTTTGATTTTCTATCATTTTAATAACTAGTCATTCTTTAAATATGTTATTATTAATTTTATGCTTTTGGATTTGATTGTGAAAATTTTTATTTGAACAATTAATGTTTTGTCCCATACTATATGATCCATCATCAAGATACAATAAATAGCTTTATGGACTATATAAATCTATTAGTAGTAATAGTTTTAATTAACTACCATTATTTTTATTTATAGATATTCAAAGGTTCTTCCCATTGTATGTTGGTTAAGTGTTGTTTTTGTTGTGACCACATTATGAATTTGAGCCTCAACATTGCTAAATAAATTTTTAGAAGATTAGTTATAGGATTGTTTTACTTTAATAAGAAATGTTATGACAATGAGAGGGCTCTAGTAGGATATAGATAATTAAGAAATAACTTTATATATATATATATATATATATATATATATATATATATATATATATATATATATATATATATATATATATATATATATATATATATATATATATATATATATATATATATATATATATATATATATATATATATATATATATATATATATATATATATATATATACGCACACATGCCCACACACATATACATGCATGTGTATGTGTATACATATTTATCTATAGATGTATGTATTTATATGTATATATGTACATATGATGCAAGAACTTTTAGTGGCTTTTTAAGATTTTACTATTTTTTAAAACTTTTTTAAAATTTTTTTTTTTTAATGACTTTGAAATCTTATTTACAATTTCAAAGGTTAGTTGGCAGTTCATCTTATCTTTTTTTTAGGAAGCTTCATGGAAAAATTGAGCTTTTTAGGAGTTGTTTTAAAAGTTACCAAAAATGACAAAAAATAGTTTTTATCAAAAAATTGCCAAAATAGGTAATTTTATATTTGTACTTAAATTAGTGTTTTCTCTCATTTTAGCAGAAGAGTAGTTGGAAGAATAATAAAGAAGGATTTTAATTCAAAATTTTTTGTCTTTTCTCTCTCTTGCGTGCATTTCTGTTAATTGTTAAAGAAATTTTGGCTGCATCATCTGGTATTAGAGTTCAGAAGGTCTGGATAAGAGAGTTTGGTGTTTGTGCAGGTTGAAAAGAGAAGTTGGATGCCAAAAGACTAGGTAAAGAAGAGAAAATACCTAGGTGAGGCAACGACAAAATGGAAGCAAGGTTAAAGGGACTTACTTGAAGATATGTATTTGTTCAAGATGTGCTTGCAGATTGAGGGCTCACTAAAGAAGAAACAAGAAAAATAAGAGAAGAGGAAAGACATAAGTGTGAAGAATAAGGAAGATGATAAGGAAAATTTAGAATATTTTAAGCAGAAGGTACAAAGGTTGGATCAAGCCTTAAAAGAATTGAAAATAACATTTTTCCTACAGATGTAAGAATGGGACCTACTAGTGAAGAAGAAGATCACATGGCCCATTAAAATGATTATTCAAAAGAGGAAAATGAAAGAAAGGACAAAAATAATAGAGTAAGAGGTAGAAAATGAAATGGTGAGTATACCTATCAATATTTTGACATCATGCATTGAAGAAGACAAGGTAAGTTTAGTTTCAAATGATTTTCCCTATCAGTTTCAATTATTTGAATTTGATGTTCAAATTGAGCAAGTGGAAAGGCATATTGATAATAAGGTTGTTAGTGAAGATGTTGCTGATTTGTTTATTAATTCAGCATATGCGAATTTGGAAAAGTATTATGAAATTTATGGTAATGGAAAATATGATGTTATATTATATGATGAAGACAAAAATAATGATGCTATTGAAGTATATGCACAAGAAATAGAATTTTGGAATCTAAAATTTGAGCTGGTGTTGAATAGGAGATGGATTAAGAAAAAGAAGAGAAAGAAGGACCCAAGGGTAGATGCAAAGATGGACACATTGTCAAAGAATTGGAAGTCCAGGAAAAAAAGAGCAGACTTGCATTCAAGAGGGGTTCAATTTACTCTTCTCTGGGTCAATATGATAAATATCTAGTATAATGGGAAGGGTTAGATCTAGAAAAGAACATGCATTCAAAAATAACTTACAGGAGCTGAGTTCTTTCAACAAGAGGAGAATGATGTAGGAACGTTTAGTGGCTTTTTAAGATTTTAGTATTTTTTAATAGAAAGGTTGTTTTCTTTAATAACTTTGAAATCTTATTTCCAATTTTGAAGGTTAGTTGGTTGTTCATCTTATCTTAGTTTTAGGAAGCTTCATAAAAAAATTTAGCTTTTGAGGAGTTGTTTTAAAAATTACCAAAAATGACAAAAAAATGTTTTTATTGAAAAACTTCCAAAAAAGTTAATTTAAGATATGTACTTAAATTAGTGTTTTCTCTCATTGTAGAAGAAGAGTAGTTGGAAGAATAATAAATAAGGATTGTAATTCATAATTTTTTTTGTCTTTTCTCTCTTGTATTTTTGTTAATTGTTAAAGAAATTTTGGTTGCATCAACACACACATAAGGAATATGTCTAGATGCAAAAAAAAATTGAATTATATAAATAATATAATAAAAATAGTTCCCTTTATAGATGATAATGAACTTATAAGAACTACAAATATAATAACTACATCATTATCATAAACTCATCGACTCTATTTAGAAATTGTAATGTAGTAATAAGTAACTACATCGCTATTATTTAACTCATTAAAAATATTAGTAATAATATATATCCGCTCCATTGGTTACAATTGGAAGTAAGAAGCATGTTAAAGCATGTAATATAGTGAAACCATTATTGTATGATAAGTATTTAGCCACATAAATAATGAATAGTCATGGGGTGTATATGCAATATTGCTTTTATCTATGGAAATGAAAATGATACACATCCATAAATGTTGGATAAAGAGTATATAATAATGAAACACATATAATAAATCATCTAAAAAAATAATGTGCAATTATCCTAGTACACATCACACTACATATATAATAAATTATCAAAAAGCCAACAATTTGTAATTATCACATTCTATATATATATATATATATATATATATATATATATATATATATATATATATATATATATATATATATATATATATATATATATATATATATATATATATATATATATATATATATATATATATATATATATATATATATATATATATATATATATATATATATATATATATATATATATATATATATATATATATATATATATATATATATATATATATTCGTACAAGTAATTTATTTAGTCCCTAGACAATAGAGATTGTTAATAAACACTACCAAATGTGGAGTATTAGTATGTAAGATGATTGAAAAATATATAATGTCTATCACATGTCACAAATGCTAGTAGAGGAAAAGCATAAATCAAAATAAATGAAATGTCACATATTTTATAGTTCATCAATAAATTTTTATTTTATTAATAAAATTTTCCATTATTATGTGTAGCATTATCATGTATTAATTATAAATAAGTCTTTTGAGTAAAAATGCAAAAATTCACCTCTACATAGAA
Organism: Chamaecyparis obtusa; assembly: GCA_027943335.1. NCBI lineage: Eukaryota > Viridiplantae > Streptophyta > Pinopsida > Cupressales > Cupressaceae > Chamaecyparis > Chamaecyparis obtusa. Next base: position 41,265 of record BSBK01011756.1, read on the forward strand.
ATAGTAAGGTAAGAGATTTAATAGTAGTACAACAAACTTAGACAAATAAATAAGATATGACCAAATTAATGTGATATTATACTTTTTTATATGTAAGTTTTACAAATTAATACAAAAAATATATTTCCATATATATTATGAGATGATACAATCCACATCTATGATTAAAATCTTGATATCTAAGTGTTTCCCTCTACACATTAATTTAATCCACATATTTTTTCAGACAAAATTTATCCAATCAACCATATTTATAGTATTTTTAATTGTTTTCTTAATGTATCAATCAATATATGGTCTACTGTAACAACCACCCTTAGTTGCTACTATTTGTTTTAAACATCAATCATTAAATTATTCCACAAATCATTTTCCATTTAGTTTAGAAGCGGTGATTATAAAACTCCCCTATTTAGCATGGTGGCAACATCACGATATTGCACTTCATGCTTATGCATGATAGTGTTTAGTTTCCATAACTAGGGTCATCCCTAGACCTAAACCTAAGCTTCAAGAGTTCACTCTTGGTGAACCTTCCTATGTATCCTCTCATGGGAATCTAGAGGCTTCATAGTTTGCAATTAGAGGTATTTCACTCTCTCCTATTGATGAGATCTCTAATCTAGATCTTTAACCATGACTAATAATTAAGTTTAATCTTTAAAATTAGTCCCATCATAATTAAAGATACTCATTCTCATCAGGTTTTGGTTGCATATCCATCTGACCAATCATTAGTTGTATAAACTTACACATATTCATAAAGATTATATCACAAATCACACAAATAGTGATTATATTGAGAATTTGTCTCATATACAAAAATTATCTCTTACAAACCATAGGTACACAAGTTGACTAGTTTTCCATACATCACATACATAGCAAGTAGCTCCACCATACATCACAAAGACTATAGTGACCTACTCACATGTGAATCAAAAGAAAACCGTGACTTGTTCACATATAATGGCTAACCATGCCCCATCTATGTACATCCTAGAAGGAGGGAATACTAGTGCATTGTGAACTACACCATGGGTCCCATTCATTTCTTTGGTTTTTTCACTAGTAGATAGTTGGAAAGGGGATTAGGTTCATCCCATACTACACCTTGGTTATGTCCTCAATCCAATTGGGTGAAGTATACCATTTCCACAACAAACTAAACACAAATTCATACCATGAGGTTGGTCCAATTATCACCTACCTATCCCACATTATAATTTTTCTTCCCTGCAATCCATTGGAAGGCTAAGAAACGAGGACATGCATCACTAGTATGAAATTGGCCCACATGTCTACATACTCCTGGTAGAATCAGTCTAATCTCCTAGATCAACATGAGTATCCCTCGCTTTCATGCAACTAGCGGTAACATGTGTGCTAGTCTAGTGGTACAACTAACATTCTACGGGCATAATACGCTCCTTGACTATTGTCAATCTCAAGAAGATAATCTTATCTTAAGAAATTCAAAGGATTTACCATATGGTGACCACCTCAAATAGAATAGACTAGTCTACGTGCTAGAGGAATGCAAAGCTCTACCTATACGTCATACGGTCCTAACTCCATTCATTGCCATAAAATTCAATGCCTCTACTTGGCTTAGCATTATAATTAAAAGAGAAGCTCCTAATTCAGAACAAGTATACCACAATTGAATGATCGAGGAGTACCTACATAATTTTTTTAAGTCTAGGAGTAAATATCTCAACCCATAATAATTTCATAATCCAATGCATTATGGTCTCAATTCCACAAATAACATTAAGTAGATACCGACTATAAAATAGTCAACCAAATCCATTTCCTTTTATGTTTTTGTTGAAGCACATTATGTTTTACATATAACTTATTAGGTTTTCTAAAATCTCCATATCCATTATTACCTATTTTCACCTCAACTAAAGCCTACCATAGAGGAAATGTTAAACAAGGAATAACCTTGATCCCTAGAGATATCCCCTCTAAACCATGCCCTATGGACTTGAGGTCACAAGGGTATCCTTCACCCTAGTGCTACCTACATTCTTACTTTCAATTGGGTCAGAGTTACATGTAGTTCTCCCCACAAGGCTTCTCAGTGGATGCCTACTCATGAGTTCTCAAGGTTTTTTCAAATCAACATAGGGGCTAGTTTGATTTCTCAACCCAATTTTTTCTTAGATCACACAAAACCCATGTAGTAAAGCAATTCTATTGGAAGATCAAATAATAGGTTCGACATTTTGTTTCTTATTCTCAAAGACTGAATAGATCATACTCATAGTCATGTAAAATATTTTACCCCAATACCCAAATCCCATTCTAACAATATATGATAGATCTTGTTGTCAAATCAAGATAGGGATGAAATGACATTAAATGAACTTATTACACTTGTTGACACTACAATAGACTTTCCAAGTGATCAACGATTATGTATATATTGGTATCATCTTAAAATAATATCTTGTCCAATGTTTCTAGTTTACCAAGTATTTAAAACCTCATAGGCCTTACAACATAGGTATTTCTTGCCTAGCCACAATTCTTACACAAACATACAATCATCCAATACAACCATAGTATTGTTCCCCGGTTCCAAGGATAGTTCCTTTTTCAAGTTTATTGTACTTACTTGAGGTAAATAAATATCATGTAAAAGCCTTGAAAAGGCTTTGAGTGGAGTCCTAGTTCCATATGGTTCAATGATAACAAGAATTGTAAATATATATAACATCATCCTAATAAAGTCACATCAAGGTATATCAATATCTACAAGTTCTTGCATCAAGCATGGCTAATGTTGGAGTCACACTCAAGATAATTGGAAACTCTAGTATCATGCTTTTATATAAGATATACACTACCTAACAATAGTAGTAATAATAGTCGTAACATTCTAGTTCATTTTCCTTGTTATGTAACCCATTAATCCAAAATAGATTGGTTCCTAGACTAGATAAATTCTCACATAACATTTATAATTAAATGCTATTCATAATTGTAGATACAAACATGGTAAAATATTATAACCATATTTTATTGTCACATTTTAATTGATCAATCGCCCCAACATAGAAGACACATAACAATCATCGAATATTCCAAAACACATAACATCCAGTAAATTATAAACCTCCTTAAAGTATAGATAATTCCATAGCCATACTCAAGAGAGGTGAAAATAGTAAAGTTAGTAATTCATCATACAACAATGTATACTCAAGCATGTATACCATAAAAATTCTCAACTTTCGGATTAAATTTATCTGGATTATAATAGCACATAATCATCTATTGCTTGCGTAATAGATTTTGAAAGCAATATGTCTATTAATTAAGTGCTTGATACTTACTTTTACTAGGGTATAATGTTATCTATGTTTGGAGCTATATTGTGCTCACAAGTCAATGCCATGGCCTATGGTCTCTTTCTAATTTAATGTTGTTAGAAACAACTCGGGATACCATAATAATAGAGTTAAATAGATATGATATCTAGAATTAACTAGTGTGTATATATATATATATATATATATATATATATATATATATATATATATATATATAAAATTGAATCATGACTTCTTGCCTACATCTAAACACATGATAATAATAATCACTTATATTCTTATCAAGTTAAGGACATATAGTATACACCATACACATAAATATGGAGTAAGAATTCCTTTTGGTATCAACTATTGATTTGCACAACCCGTTTGGTCGCTGGAATTGACTTCGAATTGGAAAACAAGAATTGGTAAATTGGTATAGGCCAATTCTAATTTTGGTCCAAAACGAGCATTCAGCCAATTCTCCTCAAACCCTGGAATTAGAATTGAGACATGAAATTAGAATTGGAAATTTAATTTTGAGAAGGGAAACCAATTCCCGTTTTCCAATTCCAGATTAATTTCAACAACCAAACTGATAAATGTAAGTCCTGTCCAGAAAAAGATTGAATATTAATTACATAATTATTCTCTAATCAATGTTGTATATAGTACCGCATCAAGAAAAGAAACAAGAATATTTAATTATACTGACTTACCTAAATTTATTTCACATTATTCTGGTGGAAACGTTTTATTTACAGTGGGGGAACACTAGACATTGCATGGGAAGATCGTTGCTCACTAGCTAAATTTCTTCCCTTGCCCTCCCATTTGCATCCTCTGCATTCGTTTGGTGATGCTTCCTAGGAGTTACACTTCTTCTATTCCCCGTCAGTGTGACATTCCCTGTCATCAGGGACATGTAAAAATCTGTAAAATCCGCCTCACATTCTCCCTTCGGCGGTTATTCTTCTCTTCCCATATTAAAATAAATTTTCCAAGCATTGGACAAAAATCTTCTTAACATAATAGAACGCCTCCTAACATAAACATAGTCCAATAGACTTCGAAAATTAGAGACTCTTCAAAATGGATCTATTCAAAATGCCTTAGAAACTTTCATGCTAATGCAAGTGGGTGGTGTAAAGCCAAATTCAACAACCCTTCTAGCATCCTTCTTCCTGCTATAAAATGTAAGCTTTGAGACCAGGTATTGTCATCCATCCCAAATGTAATGGGGGTGCAGCTGTGGTTGCGCATGCAAGGTACATAAATTATTTTTACAACATACCCCAAGAGACATTGTCTCATGGAATGAGAAGATCACCTTCTTTGCACACAATGGAATTGATAAAAAGCATGAGAAACTTCCTAGCAAATGCAAAATGTGCCCCTAAAGACAGGGTGTGTGAACTTTTAACATAGCAGGGAAGACCCCCCGTAGGAAGTCTAAAATTTTTGCTATCCCCCATAGGCTCCTTCCCTACCTCTAATTAAATGGGAGCTCTCAAAATAGATTATGGACATGCATAGAGCCTCCCGGTAGGGAGATTTATTTGTCAGATATTATAGTCGGTAATGCTTGGGTAAACATACACGTCGACACTGCGTATTTGAATACAACGCACCCCCTCCCCCAAATCATGCCTTCTCCCTCTCTATACGCACTCTCCTAATTTTCTTCTCTATTTTACCTGAACTTTTCAATCCAAGAAGAGGCTCACCATGCTTATTAATGCATGATCATGCCCCACTGTCTTTAAGACTACTCCTACCATACACGCACCTTTCCTATTTATTGTGTTTTTCCACTTTTATTCCCTTTCATGTTCGATAGACATTATTTTATTTTAAATTTATCCTCACCAACACTGTTTAGCATGGCTGTCGCGGACAGAGATGTGACACCTACCAAGTTCATATTGATGTTACCATGTTTTAAATACATTTCCTGTGGGTCTGCCTTCTAACTGTTGACCATAAAGATCCGTTCCATACATGTCAACCATGAGTTGTGATATTAATTCACTTTCAAAAATCTTGTCCTTCGTCATTAACCAATTTATGCCAAACATTAAAAACACCACCTGGCGATGAGTTATTGCTTTGAGACTAAACTGAGTTACTACTCTAACATGATGAAATCAAAATTTAAAAACATGTCATATTACTGTGTGTGAATTTCAGAATTAATTCTTTATGATCCTGAAAATTTATGGTAGAAAATAAAAAAACATGCAAAAAAAATTACTGTATTTTTTTGCAGATTTAAATTTTTTTTCAATATTTTGATTTTACAGTGCATTCTCTGTTCTATCTAGAAGATAACCCTCACCAAAACTCAGATTTAATCTACTTACCATCCGACAGTATTTTTAACAGATCTAGAAATAATGTCTTTATTAGACTGTTTACAAAAACATATCCTGTTCTGGAAAATACAGAGCAATACAGAGCAGTAAAATCTGAAAACAGTGCAGCAAAAAAGATGGATTCATCGAGCCCTTCAAAATTCCTAATAAATGTTAGAACGAACTGCCCCTGTAGTTAACCAAACTAATACAAAGATTGACGGTTGTAGGTGGAGTCATTAGTTATATCGAACATGTCATTTTTTAACCGACCAAAAATCAGATTTAATCTACGTAGCATCTAACCATTGATGGATGCTCAAAATTCATTGTGCATAATAAATATCAAACTATTGTAGTTGCCATTGAGAACTATAGGTTTTATTTGTGACCAAGCAGACACCATTGAAGGAACAACGTGGCCGCAATTGGTGGACAGATGAAATAACAAGTTTTGTTTATCTAGATACTTTAAGCTTTTATAATTAGAATTGCATGCTTTTGTGTATGCAACACAGTTCACAGGAGTATAGATCAATAATAAATTAATATAAGATTTTGAAGGATGGAGTGCATCTATTATAAAGTAGAGAAAAACAATATGAAATTAAGTAGTAGCTATTGAAAATAAGAAAATTTTATTTAAATTAAATATATTATAATTATAAAGATGTTTATTATTATATCAAAATAATTAACTAGAAAGAAAAATATTATTTTCAAATAGTTTTTATAAATACAAGTAATTGAATATTAAGTATTATATTAACATTAAAAAAATTAATAAAAAGAGGAAAGTTATTAATAAAATGAAGAAATTATTAAGGAATCATGTCATCCAAATTTTATATTTAGAACTATTCTATTGATTTCCCACGTAACCATTAACAATAAGGCATAAATAGTGAGAGAAAATAGGAGGTAAGGGGAGTAAAAATTAGAAATAATATTTAGGACAATCAGTTATATACATAAAGATAAAAACAAATAAAACAACAATCACATTGATTGGAAAATAAATAAAATAATTTTTTTTCAGCTATCAACTAAATAAACAACCTAGTTTAAAACCAAAATAATTAAGCCCATAGGCTTTATGTGGGAGCTTTGCTCCTCAAAATGACTTATTTCTCCCATAAAGTTGTTAGCCCCTCTTCTGGAATAATTTTGCTTTTCCAGCAATGGAAAGCACTTCAGATTCTTATAGCAACTTACCTTATTTTTTCCTTAAAATTCTTATTTTTTTTAATTACTCATCTGATCGAAGAGACATGAACATCTCTCACCAATTTAGAATGAGGTGAATTTTTCAATTTTTGTTATGTAGATTAAGAAATTTTTTTAAGGATTAACTATACTTTTAATTTTTTTTGGATTCTTTTTTAACATAGTTTATTTTAAGGATCAATTGTACTTTTTAGTTTTTATCTATGTATTTATTAAGTTATTTTGTATGTATTTTTCAAGAATCAACAATTATATAGTCAATTGTATATAAACATCATGCAATTTCCTAACATTCAACTACAACAAATTTACTTTCACATAAAATCCAAATTAAAAATTAATGTAAAAACATATTCATTTTAAAAATTCCTATTTTAAACTGAAAAAAGAAAACCTATCAGCTCATCATTGCCTGCACAAAAGCATGTGATTGCTAGTTTGTATATTGGATGAAACAAAAGGAGCACAATTAAATTAAAAAAATAAGCATTAAAAATCTACTAAGCCTAGAATTCAAGAAACTCTGAATGAAGCAAAAGAAACCTCTTTTTAATAAGAGAGATTAGATTTCCATAAAAGAAATATTAAAAACAAGGTAACTTACTATTTCAGAATTATTTTTAGTTAATTTCCAACCAAACGGAATATGTATATATATATATATATATATATATATATATATATATATATATATATATATGTATGTATATATATGTATATATATATGTATATATATATGTATATATATATGTATATGTATATATATGTATATATGTATATGTATGTATATGTATATGTATATGTATATGTATGTATGTATTTATGTATTTATGTGTGTGTGTGTGTGTGTGTGTGTGTGTGTGTGTATATATATATATATATATATATATTGATGGAATATGGATGAAGTGACTGAGACGGGGGGGGGGGGGGGGGGAGGGGGTGAATCAGTCAACCATAACACACTTCACAATTATTTCTTTCCAGATCCCTTAGGATATCTTAAAAATGTTATCTATTTTAGCACTTGGTAAATAGATTGCAGTAACTTTGAAGATGCAGAAAGTATTAGCAAAATTATATTTTAGATATTCATCAGCACTAGTGTATGATTAAGATAGCAATTAAGAACACAAGAGACACAAGATTTAACGTGGAAACCCAATATGGGAAAAACCACCAATGTATCTAGATACTAATTTTCACTTTTCTGAAGTGATGCCCGGTTAGAAGCCAACCCGGTAAAAGGTTACAAAACACACTGTTAGGTGTGACCTTGTTAGAGGATTTAATCACCCTGCTAGGAGTGGCCTGGTAAGAGGTCTTGAAAATAATTCAATAGAATTGTCACCTTGTTAGAGGATTTACAATATGGTTGTTAAACCAACTCAGTTAAGAGATTTAGAATTCACTGTCACAATGATAAGAAGGTAACAATGAAAATGACCTGTATAATAATACAACTGCCTTGCTGATTACAGATCTCTGTTCTGCATAAGTGTGATCCTTCCTGATCGAATAAATCTCTGCTCAACCTTAAGGATATCTGATCATCCTTCACAAATTCGCACACACCTTTCCTGTCTTTCTTCTATAAATCTTCTGCTGTATTTCTTATTTATTTTTCACATTTGACCTTTTATTTATATGATTTTAGATTTGTCAAATTGACATTATTTAGTATAATAGTCGGTTGAATTAAGCAAACACTATTTGCAAAAATCCTTCAAGGGCCGACAGTGCTCGGTGACCATAACTTTCTACAATCTTTCGGAGACCGAGGGAAGTCGGTAAACACCGACAATCCTTTACCTTCGATAACCGACTGAACTCGGTAAATGTTAAATTTCCTTTGACGACCGATTGAACTCGGTAAACACTGAATTTCCTTTGACGACCGACTGAACTCGGTAAATGCTAAATTTTCTTTGATAACCGACTGAACTCGGTAAACATTGAATTTCCTTTGACGACCGACTGAACTCGATAAATGCTAAATTTTCTTTGATAACCGATTGAACTTGATAAACACTGATTTTCTTTGATAACCGAGTGGACTCGGTAAGCACTAATCTTCCTGTCTGGCAGACCGACTGAGCTCAGTAGGAACTGATTGCTGCGGACTATGACATTGTGTGACATCAAAGACAATACATAATTTGAGTAGCAATTTCTTTCAGACAATTGTTTCCAACAATCTCCCTCTTTGGCATTGATGGCAACACAATATGTCATAGCATAAGAAATTTGAAAGAATTAGCTCGGTAGCTCGGTTCAGATTCAAATCTCCCTCTGTCAACAAACTTCCTTCTGACTATTGAAAATTTCTTGAAGTAATAGCAAAGACATAGCAAACACTCCCTCTTTGACAACACATGCCAAAGACAATTCACATATTACCGGTGTAAATTAATGTACCTCAAGTACTGATTCATATGCAATGATTCCTTGAATATGCTGCATCAACTGGTTGATTTACAATCATGTTCTGGTTGATGCATTAGTAAAACTGTATTTAGTGAGCCTCGAATAGGGGAATGACCCCTAACTTACCTCTTAGATACACAAATGCATCCTTAGGTAATGGTTTGGTAAAAATGTCTGCAATCTGTTCTTTTGTATGAATATATTCTAATCTGATTTCCTTGTCTTGCACCAATTCTCTGACAAAGTGATATTTAATAGCAATGTGCTTGGTTTTGGAATGCATCACTGGATTCTTCGAAATGTTTATTGCACTGGTATTGTCACAAAATATAACAACCGGTTCTTTGATTTCAACCTTCATACCTTCTAATAACTGTTTAAACCAAACCATATTTGAACAGTTTACTGCAGCAGCAACATATTCTGCTTCAGCTGTGGATTGAGATGTGCAATTTTGCTTTTTACTAGTCCAGGATACCAGTCTTTTTCCAAGAAAAAATGCTCCACCACTTGTGCTTTTTCTGTCATCAATGTTCCCTGCCCAATCAGCATCAGTAAACACTTTTAAATCTAGATTGCCTCCAAATTTATACCACAAACCATATTCTTCAGTTCCTCTTAAGTATCTTAAGATTCTTTTGATTGCCATCATATGATTTTCCTTAGGTTTTGCTGAGAATCTAGCTACTATACCGACTGCTAAGGCAATATCAGGTCTTGTATGTACTACATACTACAATTTTCCAATCATAGATCGGTATAGGGTCTGATCAACTTCTTTTGAATCATCATTTTTGGTAAGTTTCAGTCCAGTACACATGGGTGTACCAACTAGTTTTGAATCTTCCATACCAAACTTCTTAAGTATTTCCTTAATATATTTAGATTGAGTAATGTATATACCATTCTTTCTTTGCTGAATTTGAAGACCAACAAAGAATTTTATTAAACCAAACATAGACATTTCAAATTCTTTGTTCATTTGCTCTGAAAATTCTTTGCATTGATCCTCATTCCCTGTAAATATAGTATCATCTACAAATATTTCTGCCAATACAATTTTGTCATCCAGTCCTTCTTTAATATACAGATTGCTGTTATCATTGGCTCTTTTTGAAATTAATCTGAATCAAATAGTTATGGAGTCTTTCATACCATGCTCTAGGAGCTTGTTTCAAACCATACAATACTTTGTGTAACCTACAAACCATGTCCTTTTTATCTGGATCAACAAAACCTTCAGGTTGTTCAATGTAGACTTCTTCATCAAGAATTCCATTGAGAAATGCAGATTTTATATCCATCTAATATACCTTAAATCCTTTGTGTGTTGCATAAGCAAGTAGAGTTCTTACACCTTCTAATCTTGCAACAGGAGAAAAAGTTTCTCCATAATCTATACCTTCTTCTTGAGAATAACCTTTACATACCAGTCTAGCTTTGTTTCTAGATACTTGACCATCTTCATTCAGCTTATTCCTGAATACCCATTTTGTTTCAATTACATTCTTATCTTTAGGTCTAGGTACAAGAGTCCATGTTTTGTTCTTTTGTATTTGTTCTAATTCTTCATTCATTGCTTCAATCCAACTTTCATTTTCTAATGCATCTTTGATATTTCTAGGTTCAAAGTCAGTAAGCAGACATGTACCTTTTAGCTTGCTTCTTGTCATAGTACCATCTGATTTGTTTTCAATAATTTGATCTGGTGTATGATGTCTTCTGACATATTTGGCTAGTATAGGTTCCTTGCTTTTTGAATGATTCATGTTGTTGTCTTCTAGGATCTCTTCTTTAGGTTGCTCGGGCTCGGTAGATATTTGCTCGGTAACTTCAGGCTGAGACTCAGTCTGAATTTCTTCCTGTGACTTGGTTTGAACTTCTTCCTATGACTCGGTTTGTGACTCGGTAACTATGCTCGGCTCGGTAGATATAGTTTTCTCATTGATAGTTGTGTCTGCCAATGTTTCAGGTTCAATGTAAATGAATCTTCTATAGTTCTCAGGTTCCCTTTTGCTTTCTTCTTCAGTCTTTTCTGCAAACTCATCAAACTTTACATGTATACTTTCTATGACTTTGTGAGTAGATAAGTTCAGACATTTGTATGCCTTGCTTTTGCTAGAATATCCTAGGAATATTCCTTCATCACTTTTCACATCAAATTTATTTCTTCTGGATTCTTTTAAGATATAACACTTGCTACCAAATATTTTCATGTAACTTACATTGGGTTTATAGCCATACCATAATTCATAAGGAGTTTTGAATGTGTCTTTCTTCAATTATACTCAGTTCAAGGTATGAACTGTAGTGCTGATAGCTTCCTTGCAGTACTTTATAGCGATGTTCTTTTCTATCATTAGAGTCCTTGCACAATCCATAATAGATCTATTTCTTCTTTCTGCTATTCCATTCTGCTCAGGAGTTCTAGGAGCTGATACCTATCTTTTGATTCCTCTTTCAATGCAAAAGTTGTTAAAATCATGGGAGATGAATTCACCACCTCTATCTGATCTTAAGCATTTCAATCTTTTCCCTATTTCCTTTTCCACTCTTGCTAAGTACCATTTGAACTTTTCAAATGCTTCTGATTTTTCTCTTAAATACATAACAGTCATCATTCTAGAATAATCATCAATGAAAAGAATAAAGAATTTATCTCCAGTATAGCTTTGTATTCCAATAGGTCCACATAAATCAGTATGCACAATTTCCAAAATTTCTTTAGACTGATAGTTCTTACTCTTGAAACTAGTTTTACTCATTTTGCCAATCTGACAATTCTTACATAGACTAGTATCAGGTTTCTTCAAAGTAGGAATGCCTCTAACCTTCTTGAATTTGCTTATTTTTATCATGTTATCAAAATTCACATGACATAACCTTTTGTGCCATAGCCAACTTTCTTCAATTTGAGCAATAAAGCATGAATATTCACTGAGATCAAGATAAAATAAGTTACCTTTTGTTTGTTTGCCTGATCCAATGAGTTTTCCTTTTTCATCCAGTAGTCTTGCTTGACCATTCATGAATTCAACCTTGAAACCAGTGTTGATTAGTTGTGCTACACTTAGAAGATTATGTTTTAGTCCTTCAACCCAATAAGCATTATCACATATGAGTTCTTTCGTTAATGAGATTCTTCCTTTTCCTTTTATACAACAAGGTTCATTGTTTCCAAATCTTACATTACCACTATCACAGTCTTCTAGATATTCAAATTTTGTCTTGTCACCAGTCATGTGGTGTGAACATCCGCTGTCTATTATCCATATATCATCTTTGCTTATATGAGAAATAAGTGCCATCTTATCTTCATCATCATCAGATTCATCTTTTATAGCAATAAAGATAATTTCTTCTTCACTATCATCAGAATCTTTAGCCATAAAACATGTTTTCTTACCTTTATCCTTGAATGATTTAAAATTCTTTTTGCCATAGTACTCGTGACTTCTCTTCTCTTCCTTGACTTGCTTGTTTGGGCACCTAGCTGCAATATGTCTGATTTCTTCACATGAAAAATAGATTAAAAGAGTTTTACCTTTATATTTACCTTTCCCTTTAGAGTACTTCTTTGCAAGTAATGCTTCTACAATTTCAAGATCACTATCAGAACTTTCTTCTGATACTTCTTCACTTTCTGACTGAACTTCTTTAATTTTCTTATTCTTCTTTAGTGAAACCTTGGCCTCAAATGCTGATTCAATATTTTTGGAACTAGGAACATAGTTGTCATAGTTGTCTAATTCAAAGGCTGTCAATCTTCCAACTAAAGCATCCAAAGTTATATTGTGGTTTGTTTCACATCTTCTTTCTTGAATAGCTGATACTCTTATTGCATAGATAGGGAGTAATGTTCTGAGTACCTTACTTATAACAGTTTCATCTGAGATTGTTCCTCCAGAAGCTCTAATTGCACTTACACTTGCTTTGATTCTTTCAACATATTTTGCAATGTTTTCATCTTCCTTCATATTCATCTTGTCAAATTGTCCTCTTAGGCTTTTTGCTTTGGCTCTTTTCACATTTGCATCACCACCATATATTTTTTTCAGTGCCATCCACATTTCATATGTAGTAGTGCATTCTTTAATATCATCAAATTCTTCATAGCTGAGAGCAGATGCAATGCCTATCATCATGGTGTTATGAGTCTTTTTATCTGCAATGTCTTCAACAGTTAATGCGCCAGTAGGAATTGTGTATTCTTCATCAATGTATTTGCATCCTGAATCACCAATGGAAGCCAGATGAAGTCGCATGAGACCTTGCCATGCTGAAAAGTTATCTCTGTTGAGCTTTGGAATTTCCCTCTTGTAAGACATCCTGATCTTTAGCTTAGGTCCTTGAAACCCTTCCTGCAAGCACCAAAAGCTCTGATACCAATTGATGGAATATGGATGAAGTGACTGAGAGGGGGGGGGGGGTGAATCAGCCAACCATAAAACACTTCACAATTATTTATTTCCAGATCCCGTAGGATATCTTAAAAATGTTATCTATTTTAGCACTCGGTAAATAGATTGCAGTAACTTTGAAGATGCAGAAAGTATTAGCAAAATTATCTTTTAGATATTCATCAGCACTAGTGTATAATTAAGATAGCAATTAAGAACACAAGAGACACAAGATTTAACGTCGAAACCCAATATGGGAAAAACCACCAATGTATCTAGATACTGATTTTCACTTTTCTGAAGTGATGCCCGGTTAGAAGCCAACCCGGTAAAAGGTTACAAAACACACTGTTAGGTGTGACCTTGTTAGAGGATTTAATCACCCTGCTAGGAGTGGCCTGGTAAGAGGTCTTGAAAACAATTCAATGGAATTGTCACCTTGTTAGAGGATTTACAATATGGTTGTTAAACCAACTCGGTTAAGAGATTTAGAATTCACTGTCACAATGATAAGAAGGTAACAATGAAAATGACCTATATAATAATGCAACTGCCTTGCTAATTACAGATCTCTATTCTGCATAAGTGTGATCCTTCCTGATCGAATAAATCTCTGCTGCACCTTAAGGATATCTGAACATCCTTCACAAATTCGCACACACCTTTCCTGTTTTTCTTCTGTAAATCTTCTACTGTATTTCTTATTTATTTTTCACATTTGACCTTTTATTTATATGATTTTAGATTTGTCAAATTGACATTATTTAGTATAACAGTCGGCTAAATTAAGAAAACTCTATTTGCAAAAATCCTTCAAGGGCCGACAGTGCTCGGTGACCATAACTTTCTACAATCTTTCAGAGACCGAGGGAACTCGGTAAACACCGACAATCCTTTACCTTCGATAACCGACTGAACTCGGTAAATGTTAAATTTCCTTTGACGACTGAGTGAACTCGGTAAACACTGAATTTCCTTTGACGACCGACTGAACTCGGTAAATGCTAAATTTTCTTTGATAACCGACTGAACTCGGTAAACACTGAATTTCCTTTGACGACTAACTGAACTTGGTAAATGCTAAATTTTCTTTGATAACCGACTGAACTCAGTAAACATTGATTTTCTTTGATAACCGAGTGGACTCGGTAAGCACTAATCTTCCTGTCTGGCAGACCGACTGAGCTCGGTAGGAACTGATTGCTGCGGACTATGACATTGTGTGACATGAAAGACAATACATAATTTGAGTAGCAATTTCTTTCAGACAATTATTTCCAACAATATATATATAAAAGGTAACTTACTATTTCAGAATCAATTTTTGCTAATTTCCCATGAAAAAAGAGGGAAGAAAAATTGAAGTGTTTTCCATAACGAGAAAAGGAACTATCATGGAAGAGGGCTACTATCCGACATAAAAAATCATTTCCAGGAGCAAAACTCCCACACAAAGCCTATAAGACAACATTTGAATAACATGATTTTTTAAATTTTGACTAAAGAATTTGATTAATTATTTTTTATTATTAAAAGGCTTAAGTTGATATTATATATTGATATAATTGATAAAATTTACAGAAATAAAATAATACTTTTTGTTATTAGATCTTTTATTCATGACCATGGAAGCATTAATGTGCCAAAAGCCAAAAAAAAACATTAAAGCTGCTCGAAAGCATCATGCAAGTATTATACATGTATCAATCTTTCATCTAACTACCAGAACCAAAACTATTAATCTAACTATTTATCATCAAAATATCATCAAATAAAATATTTAATTAATTATTATTAAAAAATAATTAAATAAAATTTTCCTCATACTTATCTGAGAGGTAAGGGAGAGTTGGGTTTAGCAAAAATATTTATTGCTAAAATTTGAAAGTAAAATTAAAGAAAATAATGCATAGAAATCTATACGATGTGCTATTATTTTACTTGTTTTTTGGTTTAGCTTATACATAATTATCTTGAAAATAGATAAAACTCAATTGTACAACCAATTTTTAAAATTTATTGTGCAACTGAGAAAAACCAAAAATAATAAATTGAGGAAAATAAATCGAAGAATACTAAATGTTGTAAAAATGATAAAACATGCAACTAAACTCATAAGAATAATGAAACAATAAAATGGTGAAGAGAAGGGAAGATCATAACAAACCTCTATGTGATTGAGTACTTAAAAAACCTATAGATTGGATAAGATACAAGGTTTTAACTTCTTGTTAGGCTATCATAAATGATCAAGCCAATAGTTATATTTCAATTTCTATGCATAGTGAATGATATAAAGATAGAAAATAAGCATGTGATCTCTCCTTAATAAGTTTAGAATAAGAACAATAAATTAATATGCTTATGCTTGAATATTGTCCCTAGGTTTACAAGGATCAATAAACTAGACTTTATTAATGTTAAATAAAAAATAAAAAACACAAGTGTAAATAACACAAAAGAGTTCAAAATTCTATTGTACAAAATATAAATAAAATGACAAGGCATGAACACTACCACTTCACATGAGTGGAAGCAAAGATTCTTGCAAGAATCATAAGATAGATATCGTCAAGAGTGCAAGGATGTTGAGGAAACTGCACTAGAAATAGAGTGATAAACAAACCTTTGAAAGTTAATAAAGAAATTGGTAATAATAATATTGAAGATTAAAATTTAGATAATTATTGTCAAGAGAACAGTTATGTTGAAATATTTGTTTGAGTTTTAGAAATGAGAACAAAAATGGAGGATAAAGAGACAATTAATTTAAATTGGCTATTGAGATTGGGCTCTTGAGTGGGTTACAAAGATTAGGACCATTGAGAGAAATGTTGTTACAGAAGAAGAAAATAACTATTAGACAACTAAAAAAGCTAGAAAACACTATTGTGTCACATTAGAGTCTAAGTATAGAGATCCATTTGAAAACTTGAAGCACTAATATAACAAGTGCCACGTAGTGGCTAAGTACTTGCTTTTAGTTATAGTAGAAACTAAAGTAGAAGTAATAGTATACTAATTTTTTAATTATTATGTTTTATATAGTTATAGTAGAAGTAATAACATTTTATAATTAATAGTAATAAAAGTAATAAATATAAAGAATGAGAATAATTATTTTATTTAGAAAAAAAATTTAATTATAAATTTAAAGTTAACCTATAGGTTAAAAATAGAAATTTGGTTAGTAAATAAATTATTTCTAAAATATTAATTTAAGAACAAGGAACAATTTTAATAATATTTTATATAGTTCATATAACTTATGTCAAATCATTTTATTTAGTATTTTAAAATACAACTTATAATTATTTATTAGAAATAATAGATATTATTATCACTAATTCATAAGTTAATTAATATAAAATATATAATGAAAAAGTTAAGTTTATTAATATTTATATTATAATTATAATTTATGTTATATAATCTAAATATATAACATTTAATTATAATACATATAACAAATTTTATTATTCAATTTAATATACATATAGTTAATAAATAATCTATATCCAAAACTATGCATTTATATTATAACATATTTTTAAAAATAAATATGAATTATTTTAAGGGCATGGTAAAATATTTGCCCCTATAATATTGCCTCAAAAATTGTAATAGAGGTAGTGCTTCCACAAAATCCGTGTATAAGAGGCTAAATTTTTAAGCCAATAGAAGAGCTCTAAATTAATTTTGTTGAATTATAAACATAAAAAATGTGCATGTATACTATACAAATTATTAATTTTGTAACAAATTTGATAAAAATAATAATTTTAATTGGTAGAAATGAGATTTTTTAATCACTAGTTAATGGAAGAAATCCAGAAATGGATGCAATAGTACTTGCCTAGCCTATCGACAAGTACTAATAATATAAGAAAAATACAATTGTGACATTGACTAACATAAAAAAGGAGTAAATCACAAATAAATATGAAACATAACTTGAAACCATGTGATGTAGCATTATTTGATTTCTCAAATGATCAACATGAACCCCAAAAATTTGAAGGTTCTATTGTCTAATTTTGGTTCAATTTTTTTAAATGTTTTTTCTTAATATTTAATAGTTCCTTCTCTATGAAGGAATTCTACCAATTATTGAAAGTAGATCAAAGTGTAGAGGGTAAAAAGGGGGATAACAAAGTGAAGTTTTATGAGATTAAGCCTCCTTGGAGGAAGTTGTATAATGTTAGAAAATTAAAGAAGTACATAAATTATTAAACACTAACAAGTCTACAATAGTTTAAGAATTTGGAGAGAGAGAGAGAGAGAGAGAGAGAGAGAGAGAGTGAGTTTATGCATAATCAAGAACATGGAATAAATAATAATTGATGGTTGTAAATGAGACATATATATGTAAAATTTGAAATGTCTTGCAAAATTTTATGATTGCATCAAGAATTAGATCTATAAAAAATGGTTTACTTTTCTCTTGTGATGTTGAGATTTTAATTCTAATTGTATGGCTATATAGATTTCTACTTGTTCCATTCTTCATGAATGCACTAATAATGTAGTAAGAGGCCAAACCATGGGCAAATTAACCTAAACTATGAAAATTAAAAGTATATATAATTTTTGACATTAATTTTTTCAATTGGTTGATAAGCTATACTAAAGTATAAAAAAAGATAAATAACATCATGAAAGGACACTATAGAGGAAAGTTTAGAAATCTATATATTTGTCCATGCCCTAGTACACTTTAATTTACCCCATCTAAATTAATCAAATAAATATTTATTCTTTTTTAATTCACAATATAGAAAGATAAGGTAAGGAAGAGATGGCTCTAGTCTACAATCTTGATAGAAATTCATTTCCTTATGGTCTGAGACTATCACCCCTCTCTCAATATTGTGATCATTTGAGTCTTGGTTGTAAATTTCTTAGTCCTATTGTTAGACAATAATACTACCCTGTAGTTTATTTTGTTGATTATTGTGTTTTATGTATGTCTTTAATTAAATATTTTTTTAATTTTAATTAAATGTGCATGTGTCCATTTGAAAGAAATGAAATTTATTTCTTTCATAGATGATCTAATTGTCTTCTCAAGAACATATGGACAATACTCCTCAATTGATGGAAAGGAAACATAAATTTTAATAAATTAAAACACGTAGAACAAAATTGAACCCTAAAAAAATTCAAGTGATTCAAATTAAAGAAATTAGAAGCTCCATCATAAAAATCTTTCTTTTGAGGCAGGATCTAGAGAAAACTATGCAAGGGCCCTTAGTATTAAGGGAGGAGATACTTGTGAGAAAGATAAAATAGGTAAGGATCCTCTCTTTGCTATGGTTTTATAGGTCTGCCCTAATTAAGACATGATCAATGCCCTATGAAAACAAGAGAATAGACAGAGAAATGCAAGTATATTTTTAGTTTTCCTCGATAGAAATGACATCCCTTATAGAAGGTATCTAAAAATTGGATTCATGCCATATTGATTAAAAAACTTGTAATCTATATTTCATTATCTAGAATGATGCAAAAAGACATTCTTTCTTAATATTTTGTTTTTTAAATATGCGAGATAGAGTGTTAGAAAATGAGTTTTTAAATGTTGGAAAATCATTGTGTAAGGTCATTCCTAGGCATGTGATGTTTCTTAGAATGAATTAATGTTTTGTTCAATACCAAGATTGGTTAATTTTTAAAATGTTTTTATTTAGATATGGTCCTTTCTACCTCATTTTAATAAGTTTACTGGTAAAACTCTACAAGTTGAAGAAACTAAGGCTACATTTCCTAATATGAAAGTAGGATTTATACTCTCCTTTAAAGAGGGATTTGATTTCCATATGATTTTAGATTATTCCTTTACGAATGAAGTGTATAGATTTATATTGAATTGCTAGGGTTTCTTAACTCTTCTTTTCTATGAAAAGCTAGTGGACATCATAAAAGAGAATGGACAAAAATACTAAATAGTAAGAGGAATTAGAACCCTAATCTTTCTAAGACTATCATTAATAAAGCTAAAAAATAAAAATTCCTCTAAGGATGGATCCCAAGGTCAATATAAAGTAAAAACAACTAGAATGGAAATATTAGAAAGCATTATGAGCCCTTCTCCCATGAAAGTCTCAAAGCATAGGGTTGAAAATATGAATGAGAGCTATGGTTAAGAGGAACTCAATGGTTATAGATAAACTAAGAATGGAATAGTGGAATAATCCCTTGTGGAAGTTTAAGGAAGGAAAGAGAAAGTGACTAACAAGGAATCAACATTCCTACTCTTCCCAATCACAAAAAAGGCCCAAGAATTGGTGCTTGATAAATTGAAAGAACAAATTCAAGTCCAACATAAAAGTTAAAAGGCATTCCCATACCATGCCAACATTGAAAATGTAGAACCTAAAAAATGTCCTCATAAAATTAGTAGAATTCATCTAATAGTTGAATAGATATTCCTATTTATTTAAATTCACTAACCTCTTCATCTATTACTTTAATAAATAAAAAAATTCTTTAAATTTAATTCACTAACCTTTTTTATCCTACAACATAAACAAATGTCTATTTATTTAAGTTACCCATTCTCCATTTCCTGATTCCCCTATTTATGGAATAAATATTTTTGTTTATTTTATAAATTCATAAATTCTCTTCTTTCATATTTAGTCAATTACCATTAGCCACATTGATCAACTCCTAAATTTTGAGCTTGTTGCACTTATGGCATGTCTCTTCGTTTAATTCTAATGACTAAAGTCAAAACCTTTCCTACCTAAAAATTAGATATATCCACTCATTTTCTATTTCCTCTTAATGTGCTTCACTCCCACAAAAAACCTACCTAACCTTGAATCTTATTCAATCTCCTAGCACCTCTTAATTTGAACCATTGAGTTTAATGAGGATTCTATAAAAGATCTTTTTCTCCTCACATTTTCTAATTCATGTAATCTTATTCTATTGTGGTCTTGATCCCTTTCATATTAGCATATTTGAGAGTTAATAGCTATCATATCACCATCATATTTTCATACTTGCATTGCATCCATAATTAGTCAATCATCTCCATTATCCATAGCCTATTTTTCTTTGTGCTACAAAACTAAGAGCACCCACATTTCATCCACACAAGAAATTTAGGATAAGAGGACATGGGAATCAAGCATTTCATGAAGACATTTGTGTTTTTTGGTGTTTATCTAATTTTTTTGTGTCTTTTAGAAGACATGATATATTGATATGATGATTGAATGATTTGTGATTCCCTTGCTTATAGTTGTGCTAGAATATATTTTTAAACATTATTTACATTGTTAATTTCAATCATCATTATTTGAATATTATAAATTTTCAAGAGAAAATATTTAATGATTAATTAGAAGATATTTACCAAAATATTTCTTAAAAAATAACCAAGACATTATTATTGATAACCTAATAGAAAAATATGCAACAAAGATCGAAACCCTATCAATAGGTTGTTTGATTTGACAAAAAAACACTAACTCATTGACTCGGAGAGGATTCCATTTTATTTATATAAATTATTTAAAACCTCCAATTTAGGAGTTAGAGATTGATTAAAATAGAGAAGAAAATAATAGTCACAAAAAATAATTTAAAAGAGAAGGGAAAAATGGTGAGTTGAACTAATAGCTCCCAAAATCTTGGAAAAAGGGAAAAGAAAATCTTCTCCTAGATTATTTTGACAAACTATATAAAAAGGGAAAGTAGAACCATCATGCTAAGTTGGTAATGATTAAGTCCATTTAGAATATTATGTAATTTGAGTCTCCGAATAGAAGGTATACTCTAAGGTCTCTTTGCAATCAAAAAAAGAATTTGGACTTCATTATAGTACAAGAATGAAAAGATGTGTTCTTTCAATTAAATAAGTATATGAAATTTGTGCTAAAGAATTATATGGCTTTCCAAAGTAGCCATCAAAGAGGGAAAAGGGGGTATTTCCATCCTTTTCAGTAACTACTGGGATGTAAGGTTTTAATGAACTTGGAGTACTCCCCATAAAGAAATTTTATGAATTAAAATTGAAAGAAATAATATAACATTTTAGATCTATTATGTATATGTGTCTAATGTGTACATGTAAAAGATAGAATTATAGAAATGGAAGGGTTCATCATTCCAATAAATTTGATGGATTATAACAAGGGATATTAACAGGACTAAGAATGGAAGCTCAGATAAGCTTTGAGAAAACTCTTGGAGTTGGAAAGGAAATGAATAGTTATTTTTGGATAGAATGAAAAAATCACTATGGCTATTTGACTCCTTAGAGGTCCGAAAAAAGAAGATTATAAATGTATTTTCTCTACTTGTTGCAATAATCTTAAAGAAAGTAAAAGGGTATACTATAGATTAGATAGGTTTTATTTTCATAAAGATACAATTTATTTTGACAAAAAAATGTACATTATATCAATTTATAGAAATAGGTCCAAGGCTAAGATTGTTTTTAAGAATAGTGATCCTTTATAAATAAAACAAGAGAGGAGTGTGTTACCCCAACTGATATTGATATCGAAACTAATGCTAATAATGAACAAGGTTAGTAACCAAGAAATGAAATGTATGTAAAAGTATTGGATCAATTGTTATGTTGTCATTGATGTCAACCCTATTGACTTAATGATTAATGAAAGTTGCCATATCAATCTGAAATATGTGATGCTGAGTAAAGAAATGGTTGGTAAAGATAGAAGATGAAATGAATAAGTGATGTTAAGTATGCGAGCTTAAATGGGCAATTGATGAATTAGTCTATGACAAGGTAATATTGATTTGATTGTTTTACATGATTTCATGAAGTGTTATAATGATGCACAAGTTAGTTATATTTGTCGGTAATAAAGGATTGAAGTTGTGAAATGAAAATATAGGAATCAATGTGTGCTACTAAGTTAGAAATGGTTGTCAGTCAATAAAGATATTGGTCAGTTATAGTTAACCGAGAAGTTGATAACTTAGGAAGATTTTATTCAAGTAAATGATAACTGAGAAGGTAGACTTAACCAAGAAGATGAAGTTGGTCGGTTAAAGAACAATTAATTAAAAGATGACATTGCGTGAGAATATGGATTAATCTAGAAGATTCTAAGTAATGAACAAAGTCATTTAATGATAACAACAAATAAAAAATGTTAGGTATAGATAAATGGTGAATTTTTAATGATTTGTTTGAGATCAAAGAAAAGTTCAAGTTCCAAGGTGAAGATACAACTGGCAAGATTCATGAAACATGTTACCGAGCTACAGATACATTGAATTTGGATTGAGATTTTATCAAATGGATGAGATTAAATCAAGGAAAACCTAATGAATAGGATTAAGTGACAAAAATTTTCTATATAAAGGATGATCAAGATGGTAATATTGTTGATTTGTTGATAGCCAGTGCAGATTGTCGAACAAGTACAAAAGAGTACACCCTGTAGAACAAAGTTGATGAAAAGTGTGAATCAAGTGAAGGAAAGTGATGAAATGAAGAGTGAGTGTTGATTAGCATAAAAAGAAGAGTTTGAAGATGAAAAATGAGAAGAAAGGAGATGTGAATGAGAAAAGGTAGTTTCATATTTTATCAGGTCATTTCACTGAACTACTTTCTAACCAATATAGTAGAAAATCTATTAACCAAGTGGATTTAACTGTTCCTATTTCTAAATCCTTTGTAAGGTGACATTCTAGAGAATGTACTAAGTCCTCTAATAAGGCCACTCATTATAGGTTGATAGGTGTAGTTGATCTTTGGTGAAAATCCCCTAATAGAGTCACATCTAGAAAATGTGTATTGTAACCTTTAACAGGGTTGGCTCTTAACTGAGCTCACTTTAGAAGAGTGAATTATTTTGCTGGTGATAATTCTCACTGTGGTTTTTACCCAAATTGGGTTTCCATGTTAAATATTGGTGTTAATGTGTGATTGAATGTTTTGCATGTTATTTTCTAATTTTCATATGTATATTGTTATGGTCCATTGAATACTTAAATTTGGTTATTAAGATTAGTTGCTAAAAAGGTTTTTAGGTTAAAAATTGTTAAGGGACCTAGGATAAATGATTCATCCCCCCTCTTAGTTATCCAAAAATTGGTATGAAGGAAACTGGTGATTAGAGGTAAAAGTTTAAAAGATGTAACCTAAAGATCCAAAGATGTATAGGAGAGAAGTATTGTAGTTGAACAAGGATAACTTCCCTACATGGCAAAGAAGGATGAAGTTGGACCTATCTGGAGTTGGATATTTTGCACTCTACTATTTGGAAAATGACTATAGTCTACTGCCTCCTAGACCTATGACACTTGATCAGATGAGAGAAAAGAAGGAACAAAACTTCGTAATGATTGAGATTTCTTCTTCCCTAACCGATGTTGAGTTTAATGACATAAAAGACTACACCATAATGAAATAAATGTGGGATAAACTTACATTGTTGGCATTAAGCAGAATTGCCACTAGTGACAACACTTATTTGCATTCTGAGTGCAAACTGAGCAGAACAGTGCAAACCGAGTAGAACAGTGCAAATCGAGCAGAACAGTGCAAACCGAGCAGAACAGTGCAAACTGAGCAGAACAGTGCAAACTGAGTAGGATAGTGCAAATCGAGCAAGACAGTGCAAACCGATCAAGATAATGCAAACCGAGCAGGACAGTGTAAACCGAGTAACATTATGTCTACCGAGTCACCAGTATTTACCGAGTTCAAAACCTACCGAGTGGTTAGTATGAACCGTGCCTTCACTTCTACCGAGTGCATGACGATGCCGAGTAATGCAGTGGACGCCGAGTATTAGAAAGTCACCGAGTTAGTTTGTAGGAACCATGTAACCATACTTGGGCTGACTTAGTGGCACTTATGTTTATTTGTCAAGCCGACTTTGTAATTGTAATTAATTGTTTAGACTTGTATATAAACAATGTTGTAAAAATGTCAAGATGTAATTATATGAGTATGTATGTGAATAAAAAGGAAAGGCAGAGATAAGCGAATTACAAAGGGCTATAGCAGTATAGGGAACAACAAAGACAAAGTCATCACAGAAGGTGATCAGTACATTCAGTGAATCTCAATCAGCAATCCAGTTGCAAAGCAAGAGATCTACTGTTTCATCCTAATAGGTGAATCAGTACTAAAATCCTTTAACCAGGTAGACTTAACAATTTGTTGTAAAATCTCTTTACCGAGTGCATACTTCATTGTATGTTTGTAAATCCTTTAACAAGGTGGATTTAGCAATCCTTATTGCTCCTAACAGGGTAGATCATCAGAAGTGATCAAATTGTAAGCCTTAACCGGCCAACTTTATTCTGCAGTACTAAAGCTTTGTGGGTTTCATCCCCACCCCAGTTTTACTTTCTTTTTGGAAGGTTTCTGGGTAACCAAATCTATGTGTCATTGTTGTGAATGTTTTTAAGTTTCATGCTTTCTATATGCATAAAGAAAAAGTGAACTATATGTTAATACATCTGTAATTGTAAGAAAATTTGAAGTTACTGATTCACCCCTCCCCTCTCAGTAACTCGGTTAATCCCTGAATATTTCCAACATACACTTGTTTATGGAGGTGATCAACACGTACAAAAGGAAAAGTTTGATGTTCTTAGAGGAAAATTTGATGACATGAGAATACAAGAAGGTGAAAACATTGCACAATACAGTTTCAGAATCAAGGAAGTAGTTAGTACTATCAAAGGTGCTAATGGAACCATAAATGAAGAAGATGTGGTAAGAAAAATTCTTACAAATCTCTTAGCTAAATATGCTATTCAAGTCTCTATTATTTAGAAATTGAGATCCATACCTAGTAATATTGGTATTCTTGATGGTTTGATAGGTAAGATAATTGTGTTTGAGCTTAATAACTTTGGTAATAGTTTACCGAATATAGAAACTACTTTCAAATCATCTCTAACCATTGGTAGTTCAAGAAGAGAAAGATACGTTCACTATAGTTCAAGTATAAGTGAATATGACAGTATATTATCCAAGGAAAAAGAAAAAGAATAAATGGAAGCATTGATGGAAAAGAAGTTACTGAGAGGAAAAGGAAATCTAAAGGTAAATTTCCTCTAAAATGTTTTAACTACAACAAGATAGGTCACATTGAATCTAGGTGTCATGCTAATCACATGAATGATAATAAGGACAAGAAGGAGAATCAATACCGAAGGTTTAGAGACTACAAGTATAAAGGAAAGAAATCATGCTACCTAGCTAATGAAGGACTCACCAATGATGAATCTAATGAAACAGATGAATGTGAGGAAGTGGTTTATGTTGCTATGAAGGATGATTTAGAAGAAGAAAGGTATGGATATGAAAAAGCTATTATTTCTCAAATTAGTAAAAATGACACATGGATTATTATCAATGGTTGTTCACATCATATGACTGGTGATATTGATAAGTTTGAAAATATAGATGAATATGATGGAGGATTTGTTACATTTAGAAATGATGCTCCATGTTCTATAAAAGGAAAGGAATCCATTATGCTGAATGAAAATATTAAGTGTGATAATGCTTATTGGGTTCAACAGTACAACTTGTTGAGTGTAGTACAACTGAATAACATAGGTCACTAACTAGAATTTTAGAACCAAAAGGTAAATATCTATGATGCTATTGGAGATTTGATTGACACTAGTGAACAATCCAAATGTAACTTATTTTATCTGAAATCTAATGCAATTATGTTTTTGATTGTGAGAAGTGAAGATGCTTGGTTATGACATAAAATATTATGTCATGTGAGTTTTCATAACATGATCAAGGTTAGTAAGGAGAAAAGAGTTAGAGGTTTACAAAGATTGAGAAAACCATCTTAAAGTTATGTGTAACGAATTTCATATCGGTAAGATGACAAAATCAAAATTTTCAAGAAAGTCTTACTCATTTAATGGTTTATTAGAGTTATTTCATACTGATATTTGTGCCGCTATGAGATTACAAATTTATTATGGTGATTGGTATTTCATTTTATTTGTTGATGACTACTCAAGGATGATGTTTGTAATGTTTTAAAAAGAAAATTCTGATGCATTCCAAATGTTTAAATGGTACAAACAAAGAGTTGAGAAGGAAATAGGTAAGCAACTAAATTTTTTATGATCAGATGAGGAGGTGAATTTATCTCTGATGAATTTATTGTCTACTACAATGAAAATCGAATCAAAAGACAAGTCTCTACACTAAGAAATCCACAATAGACTGACATAGCTTTGAAAGAAGGAACAAATTAATAGTTGATTGTGTAAGAACATTGTTGATTGAGAAGGAGGTTACAAAAATATTCTAGAGAGAAGCCATTAGCACTACCATTTACACCCTCAATTGAGTACAACTGAAGAAAGGTACAAATAAAACACCCTATAAACTCTGGTATGGGCATAAACCTAATGTTAGCTACTTTAAAATATTTGGAAGTAGGTGTTACATTTAGAAAGATGCTACGAATAGATTTAGGTTGATTCTAAAAATGATGAAGGTATATTCCTAGGATACTCCACAAAGAGAAAATATTATAAATGTTGGAATAAGGGAACTAACAAAATTGTGGAAAGTGCAAATGTAAGGATTGATGAGTTTACAGATAAAAATGAAGGAGATAGAAAAAAGGAACTAGAAGATTATCAAAGATTTCTATATGTACATAAAGGATTTTCTGGTACTTTACCCAAAAAATAAGAAGAAACTGAGGAACCATTTGAACCCCCACAGAGAGAAGAAAATGATGAAGAACATAGAATCAATCCAATAAGTTAGAAAAGTATGTTAGAAGGAATCACTCACCAACTCAAATAATTGGAGATAAGAATGTAGGAGTCATGCCAAAAAGTAAGTTGAGAGACAATACATGTTTGATTTTTGAATTTGATCCTAGATTACTCAAGGATGCACTTGAAAATTAAGATTGGGTTATTGTAATGAAAGAAGAGATTGATCAGATTGAAAAGAACAATACTTGGTCACTGGTACCAAGGCCTAAGGATAAGAATGTTATTGGTAAAAAGTGGATTTTTAGAAATAAACTAAATGAAAATGGAGATGTGATAAGGAATAAAGATAGACTAGTGTGTAAAGGATATGCTCAGGATGAAGGCATTGACTATGTTGAGACATTTTGTCATGTTGCTAGATTAGAAGGTGTGAGAATTCTACTTGCATACATAGCTTATAAAGGTTTGAAGGATTATCAAATGGATGTAAAGTTTGTATTTTTGAATGAAATACTAGAAGAAGTGTACATTGAGAAACCAGAAGGATTTGTTGACAAAATTTAGAAAAAACATGGTATGTAAACTACAAAAGGAACTGTATGGTTTGAAATAGACACCTGAGCATGGTATGAAAGAATCCACTCATATCTTTAATCAGAATAGGTTTCATTAAAACTAGTGATAACATTAATTTGTACTTGAAAAGTGAATTAGAAGATAAGGTTCTAATAGACAAAATATTTGTTGATGATATCATATTTAGAAGAAGTAAGTCAATGTGTAGATCATTTGCTGATGAAATGAGGAAGGAATTTGAAATGTCAATGATTGGAGAGATTAAATTCTTCATTGGATTGAAAATTCAATAGATCAAGGATAACATATACATAACATAGTTAAAATACATCAAAGAGATCCTACAAACATTTGGGATGGATGATTCAAGACCGGTTGGTACATCGATGATTACTACATGAAAATTATCAAAAGAAGATGACTCTACCGAGGTTAAGGAAACCATATATAGATCCATGATTGATAAGCTACAATATGTTGTTCATAGTAGGCCAAATATTAGACATGATGTTGGTATTGTGGAAAGATTGTCTTCTAATCCTAAAGAGACACATATGATTGTTGTGAAGAGAATCTTTAGATATCTCAAAGGAATTGAGGACTATGGATTATGGTACAAAAAGGATAGAGGTTTTGAATTGAAAGTGTATACTAATGTTGATTGGGCAAGCAATATGGATGACAAGAAAACTAGTACAAGTGGAGGATATTTCTTCCTAAGAGAAAGCTTACTAACATGGATAAAAAAAAACAAAGTTGCATTTCACAGTCAACTCCCAAGGTAGAATATGTTGCTACCGCAATCAATTATTCTAACATTGTTTGGATAAAACAATGACTTGAAGGGATACAAGAGGAAATAGATGATCTCATGACAATGTATTATGATTCTATTAGTGCTATAAACATTTTAAAGAATCTAGTGATGCACTCAAAGACAAAGCATATATCAATCAAGTATCATTATTTAAGAGAACAACTACAAGAGAAACAAGTAAATATGGAATATGTAAAATCCAAGAAACAAATTGATGATATATTTACAAAGCCATTACCTAAGGATACTTTTGAGTACCTAAGAACTAAAGTATGGGTCATTCCTATATCTCTTGTTCATTACAGAAAGATGGATGTTGCATCAATTCATGATTTATCAGATTATCTATTTGTGAGTTGATGTAGATGTTCACTCTTTAGGAGCAACCCAAAGTTGTGAGAAAGATATGGGGAAACAAAATTAATTAGTACAAGAAAGGTACAAGGTAAAACTAAAAGGATAATTAGTTTTAGATTAAGGTTTTGTAGGTACCTTTGGCATTGGTGTCAAAGGTGGAGAGATATTAATAAGAAGAAGAGATATTAATAAAGGGATAATAACTAGGGGAGAGATATTAATGATGAGAGATGACCATGTAAGAAGAAAGGGGGAGAAATAAATAATGAAGATTACTGGTATTGAATGGTATATCTTAAATGAGATATGTGTTACTTGAGATATATAAGTTATGTTGCCATCAATGCGAAATGGGGAGATTCTTACCTCAACCGATATTGATAACCAAACTGATGCTGATAATTAACAAGGTTTGTAACTGAGCAATGAAAGGTATGTAGAAGTATTGGATCAGTTGTTATGTTATCACTAATATCAAGCCTATTGACTTTCTAATTTATACAAGTTGCCATATCAATCTAAAATATGTGATGTTGAGTAAAGAAATGGTTGGTAAAGATATAATATGAAATGAAGAAGTGATGTTAAGTATGCAAGCTTAAATGGGCAATTGATGAATTAGTCTATGACCAAGTAATATTGATTTGATTGTTTTACATGATTTGATGAAGTATTAGAATGATGCACATGTTAGTTATATTTGTCGGTAATAAAGAATTAAAGATGTGAAATGAAAAGACAAGGAATCAATGTGTGCTAACAAGAAGGAAATGGTTGTTGATAAGTAAATATATTGGTCAGTTACAGTTAACCAAGAAGTTGATAACTGAGGAAGATGTTAACTGAGTAAATGATAACTGAGAAGGTAGACTTCAATGAGAAGAGGAAGTTCATTGGTTAAACAAGAAATTAATTAAAAGACAACATCAAGTGAGAATATCGATTGATCTAGAAGATTCTAAGGAACAAAGTTAGTCAATGAGATCAATGTATAGATAAATGGTGAAGATTTAATGATTAGTTTGAGATCCAAAACAAGTTTAAGTTCCAAGGTGAAGGTACAACTAGCAAGACTCATGAAACATGTTACCGAGCTATAGATACATTGAATTTAAACTGAGATTTAATCAAATGGATGAAATTAATTCAAGGAAATGCTAATGAATAGGATCAAGCCACAATAATTGTCTATATAAAGGATGATCAAGATGGTAATGTTACTGATTTTCCCATAGCTAATGCAAATAACCAAACAAGTACAAAAGGGTACACTGAGAAGAATAGAGTTGAAGAAAAGCATGAATCAAGTGAAGGAAAGTGAGGAGATGAAGAGTGAGTGTTGATCAGCCTGAAAAGAAGTGTTTGAAGAATAAAAATAAGTAGAAAGGAAACCCGAATAAGGAAAGGTAGTTTCATATTTTATCAGGTCATTTCACTATTACTTTCTAACTATTGTACTAGAAAATATCTTAACTAAGTGGATTTAATAGTCCTATTTCTAAATCCTTTGTAAGGTGGCATTCCAACAAATGCACTAAGTCCTCTAATAAGGCCACTCAAAATAGGGTGATAGATTTAGTTGATCTTTTCAGAAAATCCCCTAACAAGGTCAAATCTAGAAAATGTGTTTCGTACCCTTTAATAGGGTTGGCTCTTAACCAAACTCACTTTAGAAGAGTGAATTATTTTTTGGGTGATAATTTCCATAATGTTTGTTACCTAAATTGGGTTTCCTTGTTAAATGCTAGTGTTAATGTGTGATTGGATATTTTTCCTATTATTTTTTTATTTTCATATGCATACTATGGTGGTCAGTTGAATGCTTAAATCTAATTAATAAGACTAGTTTCTGAAAAGAATTTAAGGTTAAAAATTGTTAAGGGACCTGAGATAAAAGATTCACCCTGTTGGTTCCTTTCCTTGCAGGACCAAACTTGAATCAAATAGTTGGGCTTAGATCTTAGTTAGACACTCAAGTTTGATAAGGAAATAGTCCAATTGATGAGGATAGAGAACATCCTCCTTCTTCTTTGAGCTCCACATCACTCAGGCAGGTATTGCCTTATCTGCACATTCAAGACACCTCATGACAAACCAAAGGCCTGCAGACAGATTAATGTGGAATAGAAATCAATCTCCTATAGGTATCTTGTACCCTAATGATAGAAAGTCTCATGCAATAGCCCTACTTGCATGGAATGAGATTGAAAGCTACAGACCTATCCTAACAACAAGAAAGGGAAAGGGTGGAGCTGAAGGGAAATGATTTGAATGGAGTTTGAAGGGACCCCTGAGATACCCTAAGTCTTTCATAGACCATTGCCTTGTCCATTGGGCCATAGAGTCAAATACAATATTGCAAAGGATAGCTATGAAATAAGAAAACAATATACTCAATGTGTTGATGCCTGACATCAATCACACACCATGACCCAACCTCAACTTAGTTCCCACCTATGCATTCAAATATGTTATTACCCATCAAAGGATTTTGACCCTCCCCTTAGAAGAGACCTATGAATAGACAATACATTAACCAGCATCCATTGGAAGACAAGCATGACCTATCCTTGATATTTCAGCTCATACATACATGAATACTAACCTTGAACCAGTTATCTCTACGAAGACAACTCCACCCACAAGCTCTTAGGCAATACAAAGTAGAAAAACCAGACATCCTTGATGCATGACTAATGAGTTCAGAATTCAAATGGAGATAGCTTGACAATAGTAAGAGTATATTAACTTCTCATACATAAGACAACTCTGTTACAATATGCACTGTATTCTCTAAACCAGCAATGGAAGAAGAACACCCTATATGCAAAGAGAAGAGAAAAATCTACAGTAAAAGGACCCTTCACTGGAACCAGAAAGGAAATCTAAACTGGAACCACTGGAACTGACAAAAATTTAGAACCCTGGACAAGTCAAAAAAATTGACACTTTATACCATTAGCTACCTTGGAAACCCATAACAGGTTGCAACAAGCTACAGATAACTAAGGCTAGGGTTTCACCCACCACACCAATCAAAATTACATCAAAATTTACTGCAAGGGTAGGAAACCAAGAAATCCAGAGAGAGAAAAATCTCAGACAAAAACTATAATTATGAGCATCAAAATAGTCCTTCATATGGCAAAAAAGTCTCTACAAACAAGTAATAGGCCTCTAGACCACTTTGCAACCACTGGCACCACCAAACCAATCAAAATCCACTGAAGAAATCATAAATTTTGGTACTTCCTGTCACTAGAAACACTCTGCAAGAATCCAAATTTGAAAAGCAACAATCACCTTGCATTTCACGGGCTTTATGCTCTTTAATTGTTTTCCCTTTGTCACACCATCACACGGTCATGAACTTCACCACCACAGGAAATTGGGCTATATATGTGCTTGGTCGCATGATCGCAAGGCACCAAACTAACCTTTGCGATCATGCGACTGTGGCTTCTTAACCACATAATGCCGATTGCAAACCACCCTAAGAAGTCCTTGGCCCCACCACCAGTCGCCAACTAATCAAAATTGAGCACGCCGGCAAGACCCGCACAGTGGACCCACCCTAACTCTGCAACCATGACGTCAGACAGTTAGTCACATGATCGCATAGCCCAGGGATGGGCTATGTGAACATGTGACAACCTGCAATCAGAAACTACTAGCACAACCATTGCCACTAAGTCTTAACACAAAATGCCAGTCGCATGATCACATAGCCTTGAAAAAGGTTATGTGAACATGTGACTAACCGTTAGCATTCACCACCAAATGCCAAACATGCTCGGGCACTACAAACATGGGTCCCACTGCAAACCCCCTACCACCAGGCATACCGACAACCAATCGGAACTCAGCATGTCACCACCGCAGATGCCATATTACCACCTACCACTAGGCCCCAGGGACATGTGTCAACTAGTCGCATGATCGCATAGCCAAAAAATGGGCTATGCGATCATGTGATAGCCATCTAAAGGTTGCCACATCACCACCACTGATAGCGGGCCCACATCACCAACCACCAAGCATTCAGTGACTACGTGACTAACCATCCACCAAGTCATGAGATGCTAGCCGCTAACCACCAAGAATGAAGAGATTGCACGACTAAAGAGAAATAGACCACTCGCCAGGTCACTGAATTCTAAGGGATTAACTACCAAAAACCAGCGACTAGGAGATAACCACAAGTCGCCAAGTCACGGAATGAAGACATAACCACCAGCCAAGTAGAACAACAGGAAGAACTAGACCCATGTGGACAGGTGGCAAGCGGTCACATGATCGCATGTCAGAAAAGTCTGACATGCGGCCATGCGACAACCAATCAAGAAGAGACTTTGAAAACCCAGACCCACCACCCATCGCACTTGTGTAGTTAGGGAAAACTAGCAAACAGGAAACTATGAGATCAAAAACACACAGGGTTTGACATAGCAAAAGACTGAAAACACACAGAGTTTCCATGCAGACCAAAAGATAAGAGCACCAAAGCTGGAAGGCACAAGGTCGAAAACAACGAAGGTTTTCAAACATACCGAAAACGTCATGGATTTTCAGAAACACTGTGGGTTTTTGACACTGTGGTAGATTTTGAAATTATTTTCCTACAAACCTTAGAATTTGAATAACTTTCTGGATTTTGTGATTCAGCACGTGCAATTTGGACTGGAGCAAGGTGAAACATTGGAGAACACAGGGCTAAGGGCACTTCAAGAAAACTTGCAAGGAAAGAGGCCATTTTCATAGGATTTTTGCTATACAAAAAAATGGCCTAACACACCCCCCCCTCTCAGTTATCCAACAAAGTGTTGGACAAAATCAATATGAAATTTCTCAAGTAACAATAATTGTAGTGTTCCTATGCCCATGATGTTTTGGGTCATATTCTTTAGAATTGGAATCAAACCTGGGTTGCCACAATGTTTTTTCCAAATTACTTTGATCAATGGACTTATCCATCCTCTAATGAAGGTTCACATATTTTTTGGTCCCTTAATTTTCATCATAGGGTTTGGGGATCATGAAAATTGATGCAAGAGCATCTTGGGTTTTAATCAATCTTGCATCGCGAAAAACATTTCCTATTCCTGTACCTGTCTATTGTTCATTTTGTAGCTATTGTTGTGGTTGGTTTCTTGCCTTGCACAACTAATGCTATACTATGGACCTATTTTAGGACCTTCTCCTAAGGGTGCACGTCCTAATTCATTTGGACCTAGAAGTTATTTCTATTTCCCTTGGATATCCATTTTCTGCTAGTTTCACATGAAACATGTGGTATTTCACTTTGCGTGGTTTCATGTGGGGAAATTGGATCTTGCACAGTTGGGGATTTGTTTTTGGGTCACGTGTGGACCTAAATGTAATGATGCATGTATTAATATGATTAAGAACAATAGAGAGGGGAGTGAATCAGTTGTTCTTAGGTCAAGATGTATCAATCAAACTTTTAAACACTTTAACAACTTAGATCTAATAACCAACACTACTCAGTCATTATAGAATGTATGTCAGAAACATATAACAATACAGTCCACTTTCCAATAGTATTTAACTTGCAAAACATAGAAATGTTCAAACCAAAACATTCACACAAGTATTGACACTAGAATTTATAGTGGAAACCCAATTTGGGAAAAACCACTTTGTAACATGTTACTGATGTTTTCACTCTTCTAAAGTGAGCTCTATGAAAATCCAACCCTATCAAAGGTTTACATATGTACACTGCTAGGTGTGACCTTGTTAAAGGATTTCAACCACCCTGTTTGGAGTGCACCTTGTTAGAGGACTTAAGTACATTTCATTAGAATGAAACCTTGATTAAATGATTTAAACAATGACTGTTAGATCAACCTTGATTAAAGGATTTGGACTGATACAATGGTTAGAAAGTAACAATAGTATTTGATCTAAAAACATACAACCCACTTTTCAAATAATAGATCCAATTCTTACATATATGTTGGCTTACTAACTAAGTTCCATCTCCATCTCCATCACTAATCTTCTCAAAAATCCCTTCAAGCAATCAAAACTCTAATCAATTCCTTCAGCTTCAGCCTTTCTAATTTTTCAATCAATAACATCAACAGCTCTAGCATCCTATCTAACCTCACACTTAGGTTTTCCTTAATACCTCTTTTATAGGTAGATCCATCTTTTTTCATTTAATCTCCTTCATAGATCTTAGTTTTAGGTCAGATTCATCGAATCCTTCCATCATTTATGTTCTCCATCCATCCTTCTAGAAACATCTTCAATCTCTTTATTGAAATCACAATAAAATGGTTTACTATGCATTAAATGCTCCATACAGTCAATGAATAAAGTCAACATAATTTACATAATCCAAGAATTCAACTATGTCAGCTGGGAATCTGAATTCTTCCTCAAATGTAAATTACTAATGCTCAGTCAATACTGTGTTCAAATCCTCGATCATCACTGTGTCGCTTGGTCATCTCTTCAAATTTTTTCCCTCGACAATAAACTAATGTTCCATCAATACTGAATTTACTCGACATATACTAGCTCGGTCAATACTAACATTAGTCATCTTAAACTAGATTTCATCACTTTTTCTCAGTTAATCCTTCTTATCATTGTGCCACATAATCAAGTACTTATTGAAGTATCAAATAACTCAACCTTTCTCTAGGTTCTATTGTTATCACCCTTGCCCTAATCCTTCACATCAATCAATAGATATAGTACTTTCTTAGATAGCAATAGTCTTACCAGTTAAGGTTTGACATCAATGACAATACAACAATTAATTCAATTGCAATTTCCAACAATCTCTCTCTTTGGCATTGATGGAAACACCATATGAATAATACATGATTCACCAACCAATCCAAAACTTTATCATTCCATTAGAAACATTTTTAATATCCTTAGCTTCATTCTAATCCTAAATCACTTAGCCTAGCTTTCTTGAGTGTCCACATAGTTACTCCCTCTGAACCTTTTTTGTGTCTCTTTTCCTTTGATTCTCTGAATGATTTCCTCTTGTATGTGTTTTCATCTGAATCTCTCCCTCTTTGACAATAATGCCAAAACAATATCTAGAACTTGCATATTTCAGATGTAGATTTCATCTTGTTAGTTCAGTAACAATATTTCTCCCTCTATCATCTTGCTTATGACTGATTATAGCTTTGCTGTACTTTTTACAACTCTGGGCCGCTCCTAAAGTGTGACCTTTTCTACATCAATTTTTTAGATACTTTGTGTAGCACATTTGATGTAGTGCCCCTAGCTTGACTAGGGAGCCTTAGTTAGCGGAAGAACCCCTAATTTACCTTTAAGATATTCATGAGCATCCTTAGGTAAAGCTTTTGTGAATACGTCTGCTAGTTGTTCCTTTGTATTAACATATTCCATTCTCACCTCTTTATCTTGTACCAATTCCTTCAAGTAATGATACTTGACAGAAATATGGTTGGTCTTTGTGTGCATCACTGGGTTGTTTGATATGTTGATAGCACTTGTGTTGTCACAGTATATGACAACTAGTTTAGTGATCTCCTCTTTCATGCCTTTCAACAATTTCTTAATCTATACCAGGTTTGAATAGTTCACTATAGCTGCCACATACTCAGCTTCAACTATAGATTGGGAAATGCAATTTTATTTCTTGCTTGTCTAGGAAACTAATCTCTATCCAAGAAAGAAAGCTCCACCACTAGTACTTTTTCTCTCATCAACATTTCCTGTCCAATCTGCATCAGTATAGACTGGTACAGTCCATAGTCTTCTGTCCCTTTCAAATATCTCATTATCCTCTTTATAGCCATCATATGACTTTCCTTAGGATTGGTAGAGAATCTTGCCACAATCCCAACTACTAGAGAAATATCTGGTCTACTGTGAACAACCTATTGCAACTTTCCAATCATGGATCTATATAGAGTTTGGTTTACTTCAGCAGTATCATCATTTTTAGATAGTTTATGTCTAGTAGCCATGGGAGTACTTACTGGTCTTGAATCCTCCATACCAAAAGTTTTCAGTATCCGTTTGACATATTTAGACTGTGTGATAAAAATTTCTTTCTCCATCTGATAGACTTACAAACTAACAAAGAATTTTATCACACCAAACATAGACATTTGAAAATCAATTTTCATATTATTTAAATTTTTTTTACATGGGGCATCTTGTCCTCAAAATATGATATCATCTACAAAAATCTTAGCTAACAAAATCCCTTTACCTTCTTCATCTTTCATGTACAGATTGTTGTTGTCATTTGTCCTTGAAAATCCAATCTATATCAAGTAATTGTGCAACCTCTCATACCATGCTCTGGGGGATTGCTTTAATCCATACATTACCTTGTTCAGCTTGCAAACCATATGTCTCTTGTCTAGATCAACAAATCCTTCAGGTTTCTCAATGTACACTTCTTCTTCTAATATACCATTCAAAAGTGCAAACTTGACATCCATTTGGTATACCTTGAAATCTTTGTAAGAAGCATATGGAAGTAGATTTCTTACTCCTAATCTTGCTACACAGGAAAATGTCTCCCCATAGTCTATTCCTTCTTCTTGTGCATAACCCTTTCATACCATCCTTGCTTTGTTCCTTGTGATTTGTCCATATTCATTAAGCTTGTTTCTTAATACCCATTTTGTTCCAATTAAATTTTTGTTTTCTGGTCTTGGCACCAGAGTCCAGGTATCATTCTTTTCTATTTGGTCCATCTCCTCATTCATTGCTTGAATCCAGTCTTCATTTTCTAATGCCTCCCTTGTTGTCTTAGGATTAAACTCACACAATAAACATGTAGGATCTTTCAACTTACTTATGGTCAGAAATCCATTTCCTTTATCTCCAATGATTTTCTCAGGATTGTGATGTCTTCTTACATATTGTGCCAAAGTAGGTTCAACTTTCTTTTCTCCTTGCTCTTCAGGTTCAAAAATAAGATTATCAGATTCAGCCTCTGATTTCTTGAAAACCTCTTCATGATTCTCAGTGGCATCCTCCTATTGCTTGACAGCATCCTCATGTCACTTAGCAACATCATCCTAATGCACAACATTATCCTCCTTACATTTCTTACCCATGACTCTGCATCAGGTGCAAGTGTGTTACTTGCCTCTCCTTATTCTATATAAAAAAAGATTTGTAATCTTCAGGTTCTCTTTTTCTTTCCTATTCATTTTTCTCTGCATATTCATCAACCTTCACATTTACACTTTCTACAATTTTGTTACTATTAGAGTTCAAAAACTTGTAAGCTTTACTCTTTGTGGAATAACCAAGGAAAATGTCCTCATCACTTTTTGCATCAAAATTTCCATTCCTCTTATCTTTTAATATATAGCATTTGATCCCAAAGATTCTAAAGTATTTTACTTTAGGTACATAATTGTGCCATAATTCATAAGGTGTAATATTTGTACCCCTTTTGATTTTCACTCAGTTTAAGGTATAAATAGCTATACTTACAACTTATTTCTAGTACTTTTGTACAACATTCTTCTCAATCATTAGTGTCCTTGCAAAATCCATGGTTGATCTATTCCTTCTCTTAGCTATACCATTATGTGGAGGTCTTCTAGCTGTAGACATTTGTCTCTTGATTCCTCTATCATTGAAGAACAAATTGAACTCATTTCATATAAACTCTCAACCTCGGTCAGAGCTCAAAAATTTCAAGTTTCTACCTGTCTCCTTTTCAACCTTAGCTAAATACCACTTAAACAACTGAAATGCATCAAATTTTTGTTTTAAAAACATTATAGTCATCATCCTAGTGTAATCATCAACAAACGAAATAAATTATTTAGCACCACAATAGCTTTGTACACCTATAGTTGCACAAAGGTCAGTATGAACTAGATCTAAAGCATTTTTAGAAGTAAAAGTCTTTCTCTTGAAACTAGAGTTTGTCATTTTAGCCAACTAAAATTGTTTGCACATCACATTAGTAGGTTTCTTCAATCTAGGAAAACCTCTAACTTTCTTATTTTTACTAATGTTTACCAGATTTTCAAAGTTAACATGACATAGCCTCTTATAACATAACCATATATCATCAAATTTTCCAATCAAGCATGTCTCTTTAGATAGGTCTATATAGAAAAAATTACCTCTTGTATATTCTCCACTTCTAATTAGGTCACCAATGGCATCAAATATTATAGCCTTTCTATGATGAAACTCCACTCGGTAACTAGTGCTATTAAGTTGTGCAACACTTCGTAAATTATAGTTAAGACCTTCAATCCAATAAGAATTTTCACAAGTGATCTTATTAGTCAGCTTAATTAATCCTTTACCCTTTATAGGACATGGTGCATCATTACCAAACTTAACACTTCTACCCTTGTAATGATCTGGAGTTTCAAATTTACTTTTGTCACCAATCATGTGCTGTGAGCAACCACTATCAATAATCCATTTATCACCTTTTCTCACATAAGAAAAAAGTGTAGTTTTCTCATCTTCATCAGACTCATCTTTCATAGCAACATAAACTACTTCAATTTAAACATCATCATTATCAGTGTCAGTTTCTTCTTCATTAATATAACATGATTTATTACCTTTATCCTTGCACTCCTTGTACCTATTGTCATATTTTTGCTCATTCTTAGTTTGGAGGCCTAATTACTAAAGATGCTATAGTACCCTAGTTTGTGTTATTAAGTGGTCTTGCTTAATATTTGTGTTCATTTCATTGCAAAGTACATGAAAACAAAAGGAAATGAACTACATCTACATCTACACATGCATGTATCAATGACATGTATACTATTCAGAAAAGCAAAGAACTGAAAGGAAAAGCATTTATCTAGGCTCACACAAGTCATGAGCATAGCTGTTATTAGAATTGAATGGATGATTATATATATACATAAAGAAATAATTAATACTAGGGTACTAGACATTGCTTGGTATTTGTTTTTGAGGCCCAGTCCTATCTAGAAGCTCCTAAGATCCAGAACCTGCAAGAAGAGAGATATGGGTTAGATCCAATGGATCTAAGAAATGGTTGGTATCACAATATTCATAGAATGCATACATACACTCAGCCGTGCACCTCTAAAAAAGTCTATGCTCAGGGCATGTGCATAGGGCTCCAAAAACAAAAGAGGCACCATGTTTGTCCCATGTCCAGATACAGGGGAGCTGACCCAACAACAAGTTCAATGAATGATCTCGGCCCTTGATGTAGATCATGATAGAAAAGCCTCAAGTTTTCTATCGATGATTGCATCAAGGGCCAAGAACACACATTGTGCAAAAAGAGGAATATCTAGATGATTCAACATCAATGAGGATCAATCAAGCAACATGACATGAAAAATCAAAGACTAGTATCCAGGTGCAAAGTAGAAATTATTTATATTGCAACATGAACATGATGATATGATAAACGAACAAGGCACCAAGTAGGAAATCAAATGCAATGCCCTGTTTTGCCAATGGGTTTGAACATTCAGAACACATAATCATTTGATGCAAAAGAAGGGCTTCATGCTCTAACCATTATAATTAGTCAAAGTGCCAAAGAATAATAGATGTAGATACATGGTGCATTAATGGTATGACTACTACATTTACAACAACATTGATGTTACTGTTATACACTAAGTTTGCACCCTTGTTTCAAGCTCTTGTAGTCTTGATAACCTAGTATAACATGAGAATCATCTCTAGGTTGTGGGACCTATGCTAACTGAGATGAGACCTCCAGGTTCTAGACTGGTTCCTCTTGGATAATCACCTTGATTTTCTTCTTGACATGAAAAGTAAACTTTGGAGGGAAAGGGATAGAAGGAATGCATGAAAGGGAAATGATTGAAAGAAAACTACCTACTAGGTGATACATTGAAATTAGGGTTTGGATCTCAGTATAGAGGATAAACTAATGAACAACTCAGGTCTAGGAGATCACAACTCACTAAATAGGCTTGCATAAGTATTTCATAGAAGGGCCTGCAATAGAAAGAGGCTATTCAAGGAAAGAAAGGATTTCACAAATAATAGCATTCCTAAGGGATTTAGACACAATTTATGACCTACAAACAAACATTCACCTCTACAACTTGATACAAGAATGAGACAGATAGCCAGGGGGTTGAGGTATACCCATAAAAGCATTCAAATCAAATCATCCAGAATAATACACAAAATTGCAGAAAGAAAGAGGGATTAGGAACCCTAAGATACCACCAAAAAACATCATATAATTTGATTCAATAAGAGATAATTTAGACAAGGAAGCATAGGGACATAAAAGATGTCACAAAATACCTCTGCAATATCTGAATCATCAATGAAAGATTTGCAATTGTAGAAGCTAGAGGGTAGAGAAAATGCCACATATAACTCTCAAGAAAGGTGAATTTAATTTTTACAATTGTCCAACTTTGAGCTCAAAAGCTCCAAAAAAAAAAATATATACATCTCCTCTAAACAAGTGGGAGCAAAACCTAACTAGGGTTAAAAGTTTTACAATATAATAACCAACCCTAAATCTGTCACCTCTCATCAAAATCTCTGAGAACACTGGTAATCAGATCAAATCTTTCTTTGCATGTTGATCCTAGTACTAAGCCCACCTACAGACACAACTACCTTGATCCATCTACCCACCTGCAACTTGGCCTTTCCATAAAGGCTCTAAATCTGATCCTGAAGATATTTGGGTTTAAAATGATTAACCTTACAAAAGGTGGCACCAAGCTCATTAAAGCCTCAACATGACATGGTACTCTATAAAATCCATGGCGCCAATGATCAAATCATCTATCATCATCCTTGTAATGATCCCTCCTAAAGAATTAAATCCCAGCTACTCAAAATGTCGTGCATGGCCGCAAAAATGCAAACCCTAGCAAAAACCTTCGTAGAAGATTCAAATTCAAATGGTAATGGCTAGAAAAGCTTCAAATTAAAATGCAACCGTCGATGTGAAATTTCCCCAACAGATGAACGACTGCGATGCTCATGAAAAATAGTTGAAAAACCATCTCGGACAAGTCAAACACCACCTGGAAGTCAACAACCAATGAAATGTGAGCAAATCATCACACCTGGAAGACTTGGACCCATGACCTACAAAAGGAGCATCAGATGGTTGTTGTTATACTATGATGCTAAAGGTTGAGCATCTTGACCAAATGGTATAACGACAACTGCCAGATCAACCCAGATGTTAAGTGCTTTAGAAAGGGCTGACCCCATGGGCCCATTGATAACCACCACGTAGCATACGAACTAGCCAATCAAAAGCTACCAAACAAGATACGTTGCAGACCTTTCTGACAATAGGACCCATGACAAACTAAGATCACATTGGATGGTCATCATTATACCACAGCCTTAAACAACTTGCATCTTCACCCAGCGGTATAACGATGATCGTAGATCTTGATCAAACTTTAACCTGCCACTGGAGCCAAAGACCATGGCCCATTGACAAATCTCCATGCTGTACTCTCACCATCCAATCAAACATCACCCCCTTGGATACACGTAGCACATTTCCCTGACAATGGCCCCACTGTTAGAGGTCTGGGTGATGAAGAGAATCCACGGTTGTTGTTATACTGCCAGATTAAACAAGTCACATCTTGAGTCTCTGGTATAACGATGACTACATGATGAAACTAAAGCTTAATATGCCAAAAGGAAAGGGCCCACTGATAGATAGTTGAATCACCAACCGCTGATGAATCAGAAGCTGCCAAATCAGATGAGGTGGCACTAGTCCCATTGACAAGGTATTGTGCTAGAGGAAAAGGAAGATTGACAGCCCTTGCTATACCGCGATCTTAAATCACTAGCAACTTGGATCAACGGAATAGTGATGACCATTAGATCAAATGGGCATTTAACCCTTAGGAAAATATACGTGCTATGAAACTTAGGAAAAATTAAAGTGCTCAACTTAGGAAGAAATTTGGCACACGTGGAAATATGATCACTTAAGTGGCTGAAAAAGGTAATGAGAAAATATAACAGGCCAAAAGGATTTTCATACAATAGCTAGTTTTATGAAATTGTAAGGGCTTTTTCACCTAGCCAGAGACTTAGAAGATTTTGTAGAGACTAGAGGAAAGCTGCTAAATTCATGAAATTTTTTGGGGTTGTTCAATAGGGTTTAAAGCATGATGATCTTGGAAAAACTAGGCCAAATTTACTGAAGGAAAATTAGGGCAACATTTTGGTGCTTTCTACTGGATGTCAACCTGCTAGACATAGACCGGTGACCTTGACATATCCATTGGGCACGGGGCTATCAAAACTCAAAATTCTCTTAGAGAGGCAGAACTGGAATTGTGCTCAGAGCACTTCTTGGAAAATAGGGAACTAACCTAGAAAGCAAGGAAAGAAAATAAGGAAACTTATATACAGAGATTCACAAAGAGGGATTAACCTCAAAATAAGGTTTCAAGTGGAAACCATTGACTGAAATTGGCAGGGGAACTCCTTCCAGAGTTGCTAGTTGAACGGCATTAGTGCCCCTACATTCTATGATTATAAATGGTCCACCCCAAAAGGAGTCAAATTTTGTGTGCCTGCCAGGTCTTGACCTGAACTCATCCCACTTGAGGACTATGTCTCCAACCTTGAAATTCCTGGCTTTAGCTCTCTTATCAAAACTTTTCTTTGTCTGAATCTGATGGAATTCAATGTCCTTCATGGACTTATCTCTAATTTCCTCTAACTCCATCAACTAAGCATATCTAATCTGCAAGGGATCCTCCTCTTCAAATAGGACATATTGAGTGGCTAGGTCTAGGGTTGGCAATTCAGCTGAGATGGACAACTTGGCCTCTTTGCCATATACTAGCATATAAGGAGAATTACCAATGATTTTCTTTGGGGTAATTCTATCTAACCACACTGCAAACCTGAGCTTAGTATGCCAATCTCTCTAATTTTCTTGAAGAGTCCTCTTGATTATCCTAATCAAGTTCTTATTGGTGGATTCTACCAAGCCATTGTCTTTGGGGTAGTAATTGGAACTAGTATTTAGATAGATGCCATTTTTAACTTCCCACTCTGAGACTTTAAGGCCTGTGAATGCTAATGCATTATTTGGTATGATGGAATTAGGAGTGCCAAACCTGTGAACTATATCATCATAAAAAATTAGGACAACACTCTCATTGGCTTCTTTTAATGCAATTACTTCTATCCATCTAGTGAAATAATCAGTTGCAGTAATTATCCATGTATGGCCTGCACTAGATGGAGAATTTATCATTCCAATGAAATCTATGCCCCACTTCATGAAGGGATGATCTATTCTGATTGGTTGGAGGGGAAGAGCGACAAGTCTCTCTTTTCTTGCAAACAAGGCACACTTGA
Source organism: Chamaecyparis obtusa (assembly GCA_027943335.1). Lineage (NCBI taxonomy): Eukaryota > Viridiplantae > Streptophyta > Pinopsida > Cupressales > Cupressaceae > Chamaecyparis > Chamaecyparis obtusa. Next base: position 85,822 of record BSBK01011756.1, read on the forward strand.
TGCATTTTCTAACATAATCATGACTATCCTTAAAGATAGATGGCCAATAGTACCTGACCCTCATGTTTTTAAGAGCAGTAGTCCTAGGAGAAAAATGACCACCATTAGATCCATCATGAAACTCAAATACGATATCACTTATCTCTTTTGAGTCAATAGATCTTAAGAGGACACCATTGTGATCCTTCTTGAAAAGAAACTCATCAATTAGCACAAAAAGAATAGATTGTAACCTATAATACCTTCTTTTTGCTGAGTCTAGGCCTGCAGGACATTGTCCTGTCTTCAAATAATTGATCATATTAGGCAACCAACTTGTTTCCTTGGCTTGTTCTTTAGTAGAATGCACCACCAAAGATGCATCCAATTGTTCTAATTTCTTTGAAATTTCATCCTCTGCCAAATGTTCACAAAGACCTCTTCCTCTAACCAGCCTGGTAGTTTGAATATCTATGTCATATTCCATCACCTTGGTGATCCAACCAACTCTTTTCTCATTTAGGTCTTTGGAAAGAAAAAATTCTTTGACACTTGGATGGGTAAATTTCAAGTGTACCTTGCTATGGGTCAACAAATATCTAAACTTTTTAAGGCTCTTCACCATAGCAAGTACATGTTTTTCTAAAAAAGAGTATCTCTATTCATACTCTTCTAAACCTTCGCTAAAGAAAGCAATGGGTTGCTCCAATCCTTCTGAATTTTCTTGAGTCAACATTGCAAATATAGCATCATGACCTCCATAAGCATAAAGGATAAAATCCTTACTAAAATTTGGGTTTAGGATAGCAGGGGCTTCTGTTAAAGCCTCTTTGATAGCTTGGAAATTGACTCTCCCTTCTTTGGTCTAGCTAAAAGCTGAACTCTTCTTTAACATGGCTGTCAAAGGCTTTAGTAAATCTACAATGTTAGGCAAGAACCTCCTAACAAAGTTAATCATTCCTATGAAAGATTGGAGAATTTTCTTATGATGAGGCAATGGTAGTTCTAGGATGGCTGAAATTCTCTTAGGATCCACTGTAATTCCTTCTTTGGATACTACATATCCCAACAATTTTCCTTCATGAACTGCAAACACACATTTCTTGGGATTAAGAGATATCCCAAATTCTCTACACCTTTCAAAAATCTTCCTGAAATGTTTGATATGGTCTACTGCATGTTTTGAATAGATAGTTATGTCATCCAAGTAGACCAACACAAACTTGTACATGAGGCTTTTAAAGGCCATATCCATTGCCTTTTGAAAAGTAGCACCTACATTTGACAAACCAAAGGGAATCTTTTGATAAGCCATGGTTCCCCACTTGGTTGTAAATGCAGTCTTGTATTGATCCTCTTCATTCACTAAGATTTGATTATATCTTGAATAGCCATCCAATAATGAAAATCTCTCAAATCCGGAGACACATTGTAAGATTTGTTCCATAGAGGGTAGTGGATGGCAGTCTTTTAATGAGGCTCTATTAAGATCCCTGAAGTCAACACATAACCTTAGCTCCCCATTCTTCTTCCTGATAGGAACAAGGTTGGAAACCCAACTAGTATGCTTGATGGGGTAGATGATACCACTTTCTATTAATTTGAGTACTTCTTTATGCATAAGTTGCTCAAGCTTGGGATTAACAGGCCTTTGCTTTTGCCTTACTAGTTTGGCATTAGGCTCTAATTTAATAGTGTGCTGAGCAAGGGAAGGGTCAAAACCTTTAAGGTCTTCATATTTCCATGTGAAAACACCACTGAATTCTCTGAATAATTGTGTGTAATCTTGCTTCTCCAATTCAGTGTTCACTTTTCCAACTTGTAAGTTCCTACCTGGTTCCAACTCTAGTTTGACACAATGTTCTTGTTGAACTACCAGGCCCGCTTTTCTTTTCTTAACTTCATCATCCTTGTTGAAGATAGTCTCTAATGTAATAAGACCTCTAGGAATCTTATTATACTTAAGTTGTATCACTTGATCACCATAGTTTTGTGATAGCCTATCTTGATTATGGTCTAAAAAAACATCTTCTTCAACCAAGAATTACAGAATTTGTTCATCATTGTCAAACACTTGCCAATTGACATCATTATCAGGAATAGAGGGTTTAACAATCACCTTGATATGTTGTTGATCTATTTATTTTGAAATGCTATTTGGAATATCATACTAAGATCCAACAATAGCTAATCTATCTGCATTTTGATTTAGCTTCCTAGGGATAGCAACAATATTGAGAGCACAAAATTCTTTAATAGCATCCCAAAATCTATGTTTGTATGCTTTCAAAGTGCCATTTTTGGTTGCACTTATCCCTCTCACTTGGCTAACAACTAACTCACTCTCACCATAAAATTTTAAGGCCTTAAGCCCTCTTTTTCTAGCCCACTCTAGTCCATTGACTAGACTTTCATACTCTACATTGTTGCTAGTGCAGGAGAAACTAAATCTAAAGGTAGTATAATACCTTTCTCCTTTTGGAAACACTAGCATAGCACCACCACTAGAACCATGTCTACTTCTAGCTCCATTAAAAAATAGTTGCCAAACCTAATTTCTCTGATCCTCTGACTCAGTATCTTCTTTGAGAAGGCTTGGCTCTATGGATCCACTTTCTTGTATCAAATAACTTCCCAAACCAAAATCCTAGATTAGATTTTCTTGGGCCTCTAAAGCTCTTTCATCTAGAAGAATATTAGGGATACTCTCTATCTTGGTGCTTTCTTCACTAATGGTTTGGAAGTCACTGTCATCAAATATAGGGTAGTTTACATTGATGGTATTGGACACATATGGCTCTATATGGTGTGCTGCCAATGGTTCTAACTTAATGGTGACCTTGGTCCCATACCTTGTATGAAAAAGCATGTGAGACCAGTCAGAAGATAGGTAACCTCCTATCTTGGCTGTAAACTCCCTTGACAAACATATAGCAAATAAAGCAGGGAGATCTATGATATATATATATCATGGAGGATGGAAAAATTAGAACTAGCATGGAGAGTTAGACTGGTATCCTTGGCCACACCTATAGTATTGACTGAGGATCCATCAAGTTGGGTAACCTTCTTTTGGAAGGGTTCATATTTTAGTCCTAATTGGTCAGCCACCTTCTTAGGCATTACAGTACTAGTAGCTCCACTATCTACCATGCAATTATGCACTGAAGATTTTCCAATAATCAGAGATACATAAAAGGGGTGTGGCTTTGAATTCCTACCTTGTGTGGCATTGCCTTTGGGGTTTCTACTTGGAGCCTCCTTTTGTTGATTAGTGTTAACCAACACTAGATTTGCAGTTTCTTTTTGCAGTTTCTTTTGTAGGCTGAGGAGTTGTCACCTCTAACATAGCCTTCTTTAAAATCTCAGGTTGTCCTAGAATAGCCAAAGAGTCCCACATGGACATGGTGGCATTCACCTTCTTCATGTTGTCTACAATGTTATAAGGTGCTATATTGTGTACCCTTTGTTATGCCTTTGGCATGACAAGCTCCATCTCTTTGAAAATTTGGCCCTCTTTACTTGTAATGACAAGAGCCTCCTTAGGTGTGATGGGAGTAGCTTGTTGCAATGGCTCTACAGATGTGGTGGCTTTGGCATTGGAATCTTCTCTTTCCATGTCCTGAGCTCTTCTTTTTTCTCTTGTATAGGCAACAAAAGCAACTTCATCATTGACTCAATTGGAGTATGGTTGCTCCCAATTGAAAAGAGCAGTCTCATTTTCTTGTGATTCTTGTTGAGGCACTGACCCACTAGATGAAGCCTCTGATTGAGCTTGTGAGGCATTCTGAACCATTAGAGCTTGGTTCATCCATCCATTTGAACATGTAGCCTAATTATGAGGCTGATTACAAGGAAAACACCATTCATTATCTATGGCCATATTATTTTGACTAGGAACCATATCCCTCACTGGATTTACAGAATTTAGAGGTGGAGGGTTATATTGTTGGAATGGTCTTTGATTAAAACTTTGCCTTTGTCCTTGATACCCCCCTTGGTATGGTGGCCTATTTTGTTGATAAGGTTGTCCTTGATTTTGATATTGCTAATTAGGACCTTGGCCTTGTGGCTGGAAGGGTGGTTTGATTCCTTGACCTTGCTTCTTTAGATTTCTAACCTCTTTAGTCAAGGTCTGCAACAAATTTGTCATTTCTTGCTTATTTCTTTCTTGACTGCTCTTTATCTCTTATAACTCTTGAGAGAAACTCGCTGTTAGCTCTTGACCATTGGTACTAGCCTGAGGTGCCAATATGGTAGGGATAGGAGTAAATTGGGGTACTTGGGTAGGTGCAATGGGTTGAAGGCTAGGGAAAATGGGCATTTGTGGCCTTCTAGCAATCATGCCTACTTGAATCAAACAATTTTCAGCTCTCATAGCTATGTCAAAAGCTTGGGGTAGAGAAGTACCACCCATAGATTGGATCATGACAGAAATTTGACCATTCAAACTTTTCAAGTAGTAAAGGAAATCATGTTCAACTGATGTCCTTACAGAGACTGGAATTCTATTCCATGTTTTGAGGAATCTACTATTGTAATATGTCATTAGTTCTTGAGGGTCTCTCTTAATGGTTGTTAACTAATCAACTAGAGACAAGTTATCTGATTTATCCTTAAAATGTTTACTTAATGCATCCCCTAACTCATCCCATGAAGTAATAGAACCAAAAGTTAAAGTTCTAAACCATTCAAGAGCCTTACCTTTGAGAGAGGCTGCTAATAATTTGGTGGCCACATCCTCTTGGGTTATGTTGTGTATGCTGCAGATGGTGGTCACATCTCTTATGTGTTCAAAAGCAGTTGTCTTCCCTTCACCTGTGAAATTAGGTATACTCTTTAGTGCCACCAAGGGCACATCATGATGTTGAGAAAAGGCTAATGGACTCCCTTGGTTGAATGGTGCAAAGGCAAACTACCTAGCCATTGTAGGAGTTGGAATCTAAAGATTGACAACTATGTGAGTTGTATTTGCTGCTAGATTTGAATCCACTTCTAGATCTCTGGTTAGAGATCTGCCTCTTCTTCTAGAATGAAAGGGAAAAGGTCTCCTTTCTGAGGTATCTGGTGGTGTTGATTGAACTCTCCTTATAGGGGATGTTCTTTGAGTTGACCTACCTTTATGACTACCTTTTGAGGGTAGCTCTAAAAATTTAGTGGGCTTGGAGCTCCTTGTCTCAATCTTTCTCATAAACCTTGAACAATGTTAGCCTGGATCTTTGAAATTAGTGGAGTCACCAGATACACTTGATGGAATGACTTCTAAAACTCTATGTTATGCAATATGTATATCAGAGATGACATAACCTTCAAACAATGAACCTCTATTGTAGTCCCACCAAGCATGCCAGAATTGTTATACACTAAGTTTGCACCTTTGTTTCAAGCTCTCTTGGTCTTGATAACTTAGTATAACATGGGAATCATCTCCAGGTTGTGGGACCTATGTTAACTGAGATGAGACCTCTAGGTTCTAGGTTGGTTCCTCTTGGATAATCACCTTAATTTGCTTCTAGACATGAAAGTAAAACTTTTGAGGGAAAGGGATAGAAGGAATGCATGAAAGGGAAAATGCTTGAAAGAAAACTACCTACTAGGTGATACACCAAAATTAGGGTTTGGATCTCGGTATAGAGGATGAAAATAATGGACAACTTAGGTCTAGGAGATCACATCTCACTAAATAAGCTTACATGAGTATTTCATAGAAGGGTCTACGATAGAAAGAGGCTATTTAGGGAAAGAAAGGATTTCACAAATAATAGCATTCCTAAGGGATTTAGACACAATTTATGACCTACAAACAAACATTCACCTCTACAACTCAGTATAGGAATGAGACAGATAGCTAGGGGGTTGAAGTATACCCACAAGAGCATTCAAATCAAATCACCCACAATAATACACAAAATTGTAGAAAGAAAGAGGGATCAAAAACCCTAAGATACCACCAAAAAACATCATATACTTTGATTCAATAAGAGATCATTTAGACAAGGAAGCATAGGGACATAAAAGATGTCACAAAATACCTCTGCAATATCTGAATCATCAATGAAAGATTTACAACTGTAGAAGCTAGAGGGCAGAGAAAATGCCATAGATAACTCTCAAGAAAGGTGAATTTATTTTTTACAATTGTCCAACTTTGAGCTCAAAAGATCCAAAAAAAACAATATATACATCTCCTCTAAACAAGCGGGAGTAAAACCTAACTAGGGTTAAAATTTTTACAATATAATAACCAACCCTAAATCTGTCACCTCTCATCAAAATCTCTGAGAACATTAGCAATCAGATCAAATCTTTCTTTGCATGTTGATCTTGGTACTGATCCCACCTGTAGACACAACTACCTCAATCCATCTAGCCACCTACACCTCGGCCTTGCCATAAAGGCTCTAAATCTAATCCTAAAGCTATTTGGGTTTAAAATGATTAACCTTGCAAAAGGTGGCACCAAGCTCATTAAAGCCTTAACACGACATGGTACTCTATAAAAACCATAGCGCCAATGATCAGATCATCTATCATCATCCTTCCAACCATCCCTATCCTAAAGAATTAAATCCCAGCTACTCAAAATGTCGTGCATGGCCGCAAAAATGCAAACCCTAGAAAAAGCCTTCGCAGAAGATTCGAATTCAAATGGTAATGGCTAGTAGAGCTTTAAATTAAAATGCAACTGTCGATGTGAAATTTCCTCAACAAATGAATGGCTTTGATGTGCATGAAAAATAGCTAAAAACCCATCTCTGACAAGTCAAACACCACCTGGAAGTCAACAAGCAATGAAACATGAGAAAATCATCACACTTGGCAGACTTGGACTCATGACCTATAGAAGGAGCATCAGATGGTTGTTGTTATACAGCAATGCTAAAGGTCGAGCATCTTGACCAAACAGTATAATGACAACTACCAGATCAAGCTAGACATTAAGTGCTTTAGAAAGGGTTGATCCCATGGGCCCACTAACAACCACCATGTAGCATACCAACTAGCCAATCAAAAGCTACCAAATGAGACACATTGCAGACCTTTCTGACAATAGGAGCCATGACAGACTAAGATCACATCAGACAGTCATTGTTATACCACAGCCTTAAACAACCTACATCTTCACCCAGTGGTATAATGACAATCATAGATCTTGATCAGACTTTAACCTTCCACTGGAGCCAAAGACCACGGGCCCACTGACAAATCTCCACATTGTACTCTCACCAACCAATCAAACATCACCCCCTTGGATACACGTAGCACATTTTTCTGACAATGGCCACACTGTCAGAGGTCTGGGTGATGAAGAGAATCCACAGTTGTCATTATACCACCAGATTAAATAGGTCACATCTTGAGTCTTTGGTATAATGATGACCGCATGATGAAACTGAATCTTAACATGCCGAAAGGAAAGGGCCCACTGATAGACAACCGAATCACCAATCGTTGATGAATCAAAAGCCACCAAATTGAATGAGGTGGTACCAGTCCCACTAACAAGATATTGTGCTAGAGGAAAAGGAAGAGCGAGGGCCCTCACCATACCATGATCTTAAATTACTAGCAACTTGGATCAATAGAATAGTGATGACCATCAGATCAAATAGGCATTTAGCCCTTAGGAAAATATATGCGCTGCAAAACTTAGGAAAAATTAAAGCTCTTGACTTAGGAAGAAATTTGGCACATGTGGAAATATGATCACTTAAGTGGCTGAAAAAGGTAATGAGAAAATATAATAGGCCAAAAGGATTTTCATACAATGGCTAGTTTTATGAAATTTTAAGGGCTTTTTCACCTAGCCAGAGACTTAGAAGATTTTGCAGAGACTAGAGGAAAGCTGCCAAATTCATGAAATTTTTTGGGGTTGTTCAATAGGGTTTAAAGCATGAGGATCTTAGAAAAACTAGGCCAAATTTATCGAAGGAAAATTAGGGCAATAGTTGCACCCATATATATATATAGAACATGGTGTCAATTCAGCAATAATAAAGAACAACAAGAATGAGGCTAGCTCACCACATCATAGTGTACCTTGAGGACAAATATACAAAAAAATCAAGGAGACATCAGTTCAAGATGGAATACAAAAATAGCATGGTGTACACTGGCATATAGTTGACAAAGTATCAATAATGCTTAATCAGTTGTCGGCCTCTCAATAACAGTAAGTATGATGCCAAGACATGAGCATAGCATGGCACAATAGCCCAAATGATACAAACATAATGACATAAACAATCACAGTAAGCCTTGGGTCCAACCATAGTGCCTTCATAATGTAACAGAGATAGCCACAGAGAATGATTCCACTCAACATGGAAATGGTGATAAGACAACAATGGCATTCAGAGCCCATACCATGGATTGCCCTCGGCTCAAATACAATGACAATGAGAATAGGTTAGTTTCCAATGAGCACATTCAGTTCCAAATAGCATGATATTAAGTTCATGGAATGGCCTAGCTCTCAGGCTTTGGAATCATAAACATCAAGTGAAAAATAATGCCCCAACAGTGCTTGAGGGTTATGCCATAATGAGTTTCTTAGTAATAGTGACCAAGAAAATACAATGATGCCCTAGGTACAATGGGCTCAAGCATTAACAATAGATGCAATAATATATTCAGAAGCATGATGCCCTCAGTTTAAAATGGAGATGTAGTGCCTAAATAGTTCCTAAGCAATAATAGTGGCTAAGCAATAAAATATCAAATAGTAAACATGGTGTTATAGCTCTCGGGTATCAAAGCAATGAGCATGCCTTAACTCAATCTAGTGTAATAAGAAGAACACAGTTACCATGATGCCATGGATAAGGATATATCATTCATGGGTTGTGCATAGCACCAGCAATGAAATCCTATACACAAAGCTTGAGCCTCTATAGAAGAAGTCACTCAAATTCCAAATAATGGCGCCACCCATGCAAGTAATAATGCCACAATATTTTCAAGGCATGGGCCAAGGAACAAAAATGCCATCATAGTATGGTTAGTAGATGCAACATCAAAGATATGCACCAAGTGATCAATATACATGTCTATGCTTGGGTTGTGCATAAAAGAAACAACAGTAATCAATATACATGTGTATGCATGGGCGGATTGTTGCCCATAAACATATACCATGGTTTCAAACCCAATAAATGTTCAACAGTGGATACAAGGCACTAAAAAATACATCAGGCTGTATACAATGAGGTCAACACCAGTGATTTCAAATACAATAGTGGTGATCAAATAATAGAGACAGCAATGGAAAATTCAAATACAGAGATAACACTTCACTATGTTCATGAAGCCCTCGAAGGAGCTGAACACATGAATGAAATACAGTGCCATCAATGCCCTAACTTGCAGTTTCATGATCTATATAAACCAAGCCTTCATAACAAATGCCTTGAGTCATCACAAATAGAGTAAAGTGAATGCCATGCCATCGAATGTAGAGAAGTGAATACAAAAACACAATAGTGCCCTAATGCTTTACAAACTATGAGCACATATGTTGAGCATGCAATACCAGTGTCGTGCCCTAGTTGGGAATGAAGCAATGGAACAGTGGGTATAATTTATGAAGTACCATATTCATTACATTGAATATCCACTTGCAAGCATATGACAATAGAGAATGAATCCAAAAGATACAACATGAATGATGTCAAATATCAAAACCAAATGCACATAGCAGTAACATCAATTTTCCCTAAAAAATGACAGAGATAGAATGCCAAAGATAGAACCAATGCCTACCTCGATAACATATTGCCGAGATTAAGGATAGCTATTTCCAAGCTTAGTGGTGGAACTATCGGTAGAAGATAGCAACTTGCCATGTCGGAGAGGAGAGTCTATGGTGCCAGTGGTTACCCTTCATCTTCGAAGGGGTTTTCACCCAAATAATCGATTAATATTTTCTCCCCAATCCTTGGGTTGAGGCTATTGGTTATGTCTTCATTTTTGATGATAGATATCATTTATGATATAGATTTTATTGTAATAGGGTCTATTTTAAATATCCTCTCCATTATTTGGGTTGATGATATTTGAAATACATATGTAACCCATAATTTATTCTAGAGCATAGGTGGATTTTATTGTTAATGCTATTACTTTTAAAATGTGTTTCTCTTTTCATTGACACCATTTTAAAATGTATTTAGATCTATTTTATGACATAGTAGGATAGGTTTTTTGATGAGAATTCATTGCACATATATTATTGTAAGATATTGACAAGTGGTGTTTTCTATAAACCATTGTCAGAATATCATTTAGAGGCATGACTTAGTGGATGGAGTTGTCATCTTTGACTATCTATTTTTAGGGTCCCACTTTCCTCACCCCTAGGAATCTAGGAATCTAGCATTCAAACCATGATGTAGCCTCATGGGTCCATTTTTTGACTTTTCTATTCTTAGGAGGTAGTGGAGTTTGAATGCAGATTCCTAGTTTTTAGTTCATATACCTCTCACTTCATGTTGATTGAGGTTAGCTCTTCATTATTTCTCTCTAATATGAGTGTTGTAGCTCTGAGAGACACAATTGTACTTGTTTCTTTTTAGCAATAAAATTGATCCTTCTTGTTCTCCTATAATTCTAGGTTTTCTATTGAATTCATATGCATGATTATTGTGATGTTTCATAACCTCAATCTGCATATTGAATTCAAGTTAGTGTTCAAGGATTTATCTTAGTTGAGTAGTGTGATTTGTGTGCAATCAAGAATATCAGATTTGTGAAGTTTTCTTCCTTTTCTGCATTCTAAGTACTTGTTTCACTAAGAGTTAATAAAGTGGGATTGAGTTGTGAGTTAGGTTTGTTTTTCTATTGGAGTAAACATATTTTTGGTTGTGGATCTTTTTCAAAAAATTGACGGATCACCTTTGTTTTAGTTCATTCGAAGTTGTTTGTTTTCATGTCTTTCTCTTCCTTTCCCCCTCAAGTTTAGATAAGTTTTAAGTGATCCATAGGGAAGCTGACCCTTAATCCAAAGGTCTATTCTTGGATAGGTTACCCATAGCTTGAGAATAGTCTCATGTTTCACAGGATTGTTAGGTTCAACACTTAGCAAATTGGGTGCAATCCTTAGTGACAACAGTTTTTGGAAGGCTCGGTGGGACTGAAGACTCAGTGAGTTAGATTTCTAAAGATTTATGCAAGTTATTATTTGGTATGAGTAGTAACAATGTTTTGAATTCATACCTGGTGACTCTAATGGTATTTTATGTAGATCAGTATATAATCTTATGAGTGGGATCCAAACCAGGCAGCGTAAGAATCCTTTTGTGTATACAGAGCTGCCATTTGTCAAAAAGAGGTCTAAAGCAGCCCAAGCTAGTGCATCAAAATCTGAAAATCCTACTCCTAATCCTACAAACACTCTCCAAATTCAGCAAGTGCAAGCAGCACCAACAATTCAACTTCCCGCTAATCCTCCAATGGCTGGACAACATCCTTTTGTAGCTTTTAACCAGGGCAGCCCCTTGAATTGGTAGCAGCATAATGACATACTCATATCAGCCCTTAAAAGTTTGCCCATTTTTATAAGAGAGGATCAGACCTCAACCATTGAGCATATAAGAGATGTAGCATCCCTTTGTGCCTTGCATAATATAACCTAGGATAATGTGGCTATGAGGTTATTGGTAGCTTCCCTCAAGGGAAAAGCATTGCAATGGTTTAGAAGCTTAGTAGTTGGTTCTATAGCTGATTGGGATGGGTTGGGTAAAGCCTTAACCAATCAATTTGAGGATAAATCAGATCACCTCTCATTAGTTGAGCATTTGACTACTATCAAAAGGTCACCCCAAGAATATATGATGGACTTTAATTTCAGATTTCAAAGGATGTGGAATAGAATACCAACCACAGTTAGACCTTCAAGCCAGCATGCTTTTCTATACTATCTAAGAGCCCTTAATAGTGATATCTCTGTTATGATCCAATCTATGGGAGGGACTAATTTACCAACAACATATGATCTTTCCATAAGAGCTGAAAATAGCCTAATCCAAGCTGGAAAAATAGCCCCAAGGCCCCCAATGCCTATTTTCCTGGAGCTTCATCCTATTCCCAAAGCAAGTCCAACCTTGGCATCTATTCCACCTCTCCTAGCTCCTCCTTAACAAGTTTCTAGCCCAGTTGTGAATCAGTCCCAAGAGCTAAATGGGATAAAAAAGGCTTTGCAAATAGTTACTAATGAGCTAGTTAGTCTAAAGAAATAACAGTCCCAACCTTACCAGCAACCCTATCAACAACCTTAGCAGCAGCCCTATCAAAATCACTACCAATAGAATAGGCCCCAATACTAACAAGGCCAGCAAGGTCAAGAAAGGAGTTATAACCAAAAATCCAGCCAGCCTTATAATCCTAACATTCCTAGTGCTTCTAGAGAGTTGGTTCCTATAGCTCAGAATAATATGGCACAAGAATACCAATGGGGCTGCCCATGCAATCAACAACACATCTAGGGAATGTGTCCTAATGGCTATGCTCAGGCCCTCATGGTGTAGAAAAATGTGATGATACTATAGGAGATGGTTCAAGAGCCAGAAGTTCAGCAAGGCCCAGTTGTTACCCTGAATGAGTTGCATGCTCCTGAGGTGGCATTGGTGAATTTCCAGAAAGAAGATTTTTGTAGGGTGAAATTTTCACTAGGTGATAACCCAAACTATATCCCAGTTGCAGCTAAAACAAGGTCTAAAAAGAAAGCTATGGAAGTTGAACATGTGGCCTCTACTAGTTAGCAAGCTCTTGTTGTGAATCCAGAACCCAAAGCAGTTCAAGTTCTAGTTCTAAACTAGCCAAAGGAGGCTAAAGAACTAGTCAAGGCAGCTACATAGTTGGTGTCTACACAAATAGAGGTTGCTACACCAAAAGGATAGTCTAAACTAAGTTTGGGATCTTTTAATATTATGTAGAAAATGAAGAAAACCTCTATCAATGTGCCTTTGATGGACACCCTGGCAATCCCTGGTCAAAAGGAGTTAATACTTAGCGAGTTGGCTAAGTTTTCATTGAATCAAGAAGTTGTTTCAAAATAGCCTAGGGTCTTAGTGGCTGAAACACCTCAAAAGGAGTAGCAAAAGGAAGAGACCAGCTCATAGCCCATTGTTTCCCCATAGGTTAAACCTCCTCCTTTCTATGTAACTCTTATTGTTGGAGACTTCTTGGTTCATAATTGTATGATTGATTTAGGAGCTAGTAGTTTTGTGATTTCTAAGCAGTTAGAAAATCTCCTAGGATTGTCTTATGAACCAATAGATAGGCCTATTGTTTAGTTGGATGGGTCATCGGTTAGTACCTTGGGATTCATTAAGGACCTAAAACTCACTCTACATGAATGTCCCAATTTCTCCATTCCCCAAGATGTCTATGTCATAGATCTACCTCCTCATTTTTTCATTTGTCTAAGCAAAGAGTTCATTGCTAGGTTGGGGGGATATCTCTTAGCTGATTGGTCTCATCTATACTTTAGAACTAGATATGGGAATAGATTTAGAATCAAGTCTAAAGCTTTTGCAAAAAGCCATGCTGAACCATATACACCGAGCCCTATAAATGCCAATCTAATGTATCATGAACAAGATCCAAGTGATTATGAACTTGGGACCCCTATTGGAAAGATTCCTGATATTGCTCTAGATGAATGGGCTAAAAGAGACTTGGAGGAGGATAACCCTTTTAGAAACATGGAGATTTTTGTTATTGGAATGTATATCATTCATGAGGAAGGGGTTGTGATTCTAGATTTGATGAAGAAGGAAGATAAGCATTCTGGAGATCAAAGTGATGATTTGTGGCAGTAGTTTTTTGATGGTGCTAGAAGAAAAGTTGGTTTAGGAGGAGGAGCTATCCTAAATTCTCCAGAAGGGAAAAGGCATTACTCTATAGTTCATTTTTCCTTCAACTGTACTAACAATGCAATAGAGTATGAAGCATTGATTCATGGTTTAGAATGGGCTAGACAAAGAGGAATCAAATGCCTAAAAGTTATAGGAGATAGTGAATTAGTGGTCAATCAAATTCATGGCACTAATCTCACAAAGAATGACACACTTAAGATGTATAATCATAGAGTTTGGGATTTAATGGAAGATTTTTATGCTTTTAATCTGGTTGTTGTCCCAAGAAATTAGAACAAGCAGGCAGACAAGCTAGCTACCATAGGAGTAGAATATGATATTCCAAAGGAGATCATGACTCCCAAATCATAGTACGTAAAGGTTCTGGTAAGACCATCCATACTAGATAATCAAGTGAGCTGGCAAGTCTTCGAAAATGATGAGAAAATTTTTAACTTTTTGATAGAAGAGGCTGAGTTCTCCAGAGTTAACCAAAGATAACATGCCCACCAGTATAGTGACTAGATGCTACAGTTGAAAATTAATAAGTTGCCTAAGGGATTGGTCACACTTGAGTCCATATTTAATTCTAATGATCAACTCAGAGGAGACAAGGCTAGTATGATAGTCAAAGAAGAGAACTACCAGTCTATGGAGGTTCTTAAGGACAAATTCCTTAAGCTTGGAAATGTATGCACATAGCTAGAATAGCAAGCCTTTATTTTATTATGTGAAGAATTTAGTGATGTTTTTGCATGGGAATACTATGATCTGAAAGGATTTGATCCTCACTTAGCCCGGCACACCATTGAGCTAGAACCCCATGCCAAACCAGTGAGACAAAAGTAGAGGCCCATCAATCCCAAGCTAGAAATCTTGATGAAAATATAGTTGAGGAAAATGATTGAGGCCAATATTATTTTTCCAATTAAACACACCTCTTGGGTTTCCAATCTAGTACCACTTAGGAAGAAGAATCATGAAATCTATTTGTGTGTGGATTTTAGATCTTAACAGAGCCTCACTCAAAGATCATCACCCATTGCAATCCATGAAATAGATTCTACAGTATGTCTCAAGGTCTGATAGATTTTCTCTGTTATATGGCTTTTTTGGTTATAACCAGGTCCTGGTTAAGGAAGAAGATCAGTATAAAACAACATTCACCACCAAATGGGGCACCATGGCATACAAGAAAATGCCTTTTGGACTGTCTAACATTGGTGCCACATTTTAGAAAGCCATGGAGATGGCATTTGCTGGTTTAATGAACAAGTTTTTTCTAGTCTACTTGGATGATATAACTATCTTTTCAAAAGACACTAATGATCAGCTAGTTCATCTGAGATAGATCTTTGAAAGGTGCAGAGAGTTTGGAGTTTCATTAAATCCTAAGAAATGCATTTTTGCTATCCATGAAGGCAGATTACTGGGACACATTATTTCTAAAAAAGGGACAATGATTGATCCTGAGAGGATAAAAGCCATCATGGCACTACCCCTACCATCTCACAAGAAGGGACTATAGATTTTCCTTGGAAGAATCAACTTCTTGAGAAGGTTCATTCCAAATGTTGCAGCACTACTTAAGCCTATGACTCAGATGTTGAAGAAGAACTCAACCTTTCATTGGACAAATGAAGGGAAAAGGTGTTTTGAAGAAGTCAAGGAATCAATTGCCTCTGCTACTACTCTAGTAAACCCTAAATTTTCTAAAGACTTCATCCTATATGCTTTTGGGGACACTGATAGTATCTCTGCCATGTTAGTTCAGTAGAATGATGAGAAGCAGGAACAATCAGTAGCTTTTTATAGTTAGGGTCTAGATGGTTATGAACTTAATTATACTCTTGTAGAAAAGCATGTCCTAGTAGTTGTGAGGAGTTTGAAAAAGTTTAGGCACTTGTTATCCAATAACATAGTGCACCTGATGGTTGCCCACCCTTGCATAAAAGATTTCTTGCTAAACAAAAACCTAAGCCATAAAAGAGCTGATTGGGTCACCAAAGTCATGGAGTATGACATTCAAATTAAAGTGACCAAGCTGGTTAGAGGGAGAGGACTATGTGAATAGCTCAATGAAGGAATAGAAGACCCAAACTAGCAGGAGGAGGAGGTTGTCCTAATGAACTAGAATGCAGAACAAAGCACAAGCTGAACAACAGAGATGAGACATTATCTCTTAACTGGTCAATGTCCTCAAGGCCTTGAAAGGAGTAAAAGAAGATACTTTAGACTCCAAGATATTCCATTTGTCATTATTAATGACAGTTTATATAAAAAAGATCATAATGGTGTCCTATTGAGATGTGTTTAAACTAGCCAAGTGGATAAAATACTGGAGGAGTTTCATGATGGAGGTTCTGGGGGACATTTTTCAGCTAGAACCACTACTCTAAAAGTGATGAGAGTTGGGTACTATTGGCCTAGCTTATACAAAGATGCATTTGATTGGGTAAGGAAATGTAATAACTATGCTTTGTTTGCTAGGAAACAAAAGTTAGCAGCCCTCCCTCTTCATCCCATCAAGGTAGAGCAACCTTTCTCAAAATGGGGATTAGACTTTATTGGACCTATCAACCCCCCATCCAATGTTGGACACAAATGGATACTAGCTGCTATAGACTATTTTACTAAATGGACAGAGGTTGTACCACTGAAGGAAGCAAATGAGACCTCTGTCCTAAACTTCTATCAAGACATTGTGTCTAGATTTGGCAGTCTGAATTCTATCATTTTAGAAAATGTTATGGCATTCCTGGGAACTAAAATTTTAGAATGGACACTCAAGAACAATATCTTCTTGAGTACCTCTTCTAACTATTACCTTCATGGTAATGGTCAGGTGGAATCAACAAACAAGAACTTGCTGAAAATCATCAAAAGGTGTATAGAAGGAAGCTAGAGGGACTGGCACAACAAGTTGAAGTTGGCCTTGTGGGTAGATAGAATAACACCCAAAAGGTCTATAGGTAACTCACCCTACATGCTTGTATATGGAAGGGAAGCTAGGATGCCTTTGTCTACTGAGCTACCTACTTTAAGCTTAATCAAAGAAATTGATCTTATGGAGGAAGATGCTATGCAAGTGAGGCTTGCTAAGCTAGTTGAGCTTGAAGAAATAAGAAATCTAGCACTGGACAACCTAGAAGATCATCATGCTCAACTGAAGAAAAGCTTTGACAAGAAGGCCACACCTAGGGTTTTCAAGGAGGGAGACCTTGTCCTCAAGTGGGATGAAGCAAAATACAAACTAGGGAGGCATACTAAATTTGATGCCATATGGAGTGGGCCTTTCATGGTGATTGGATGCAAAGCCCATAATGCTTTTCAGCTGGCTAGTATGGATTGAGAGGAGCTACCCATTCCAGTGAAAGGGATCCACCTGAAGGCTTGTTTTTGAGGTTTTCTTCTACCCTGTACATTAGTAGGTTAGAATTTTTTGGCTTTCTATGTTCCCTAAGTGCCTAGCACAAGTTGTTTTTAGTTAAGTTGCTTTCAATTGTTTCCAGTTTGGTGTTAGTAACAATAAGCTAGTGAAGTCTTCTCTAGCAGTTAGCAATTTTAGTTGAGAAGGATTGGTTACCTAAAAGAATCTAGGTTCAGTTGAGGCTTATTGACTCTATGCCCAATGGATCTTTAAGGTAGTTGGTCAGGATGCTTAGCAGGCAAGCACTCCATAGAGGTTGCTAGAATGTTGTCATATTTTTACTCATTCTTACTTTGGAGACCTAATTACTAATGATGCTATAGTACCCTAGTTTGTGTTATTAGGCAGTCTTGCTTAATATTTGTGTTCATCTCATTGCAAAGTACATGAAAATAAAAGGAAATGAACTGCATCTACATCTACACATCCATGTATCAATGACATGTATACTATTCAAAAAAGAAAAGAACTGAAAGGAAAACATCTATCTAGGCTCACATAGGCCATGAGCATAGCTGTTATCAAAATTGAATGGATGAGAATAGATATACATAAAGAAATAATTAATACTGGGGTACCATACATTGCCTGGTATTTGTGTCTAAGGCCAAATCCTATCCATACATTGCCTGGTATTTCTGTTTGAGGCCCAAAACCTGCAAGAAGAGAAGAAGGGATATGGGTTAGATCCAATGGATCTAAGCAATGGCTGGTATCACAATATTCATAGAATGCATATATAGACTTAGTCATGCACCTCTAACAAAGGCTATGCTCAGGACATGTTCATAGGGCTCCAAAAACAAAAGAGGCACCATGTTTTCACTTACATGTTTCTTCCATGTGCAGATATAGGGGAGTTGATCCAACAACAAGTTCAACAAATGATCTAGGCCATATATGTAGATCATGATAGAAAAGCCTCAAGTTTTCTATTGATGATTGCATCAAGGGTCAAGAACACACATTGTGAAAAAAGAGGAACATCTAGATGATTCAGCATCAATGAGGATCAATCAAGTAGCATGACATGAAAAATCAAATACTGGTATCAAGGTGCAAAGAAGAAATTGTGTATATTGCAACATGAACATGATGATATGATAAACCAGCAAGGCACCAAGTAGGAAATCAAATGCAATGCCCTATTTTTCCAATGGGTTTGAACATTTATAACACACAATCATTTGATGCAACAGCAGGCCTTCATGCTCTAACCATTACAATTAGTCAAAGTGCCAAAGAATAGAAGATGCAGATACATGGTGCATTAATGGTATGACTATAACATTTACAACAGCATTGATGTTACACCCATATATATATAGAACATGGTGTCAATTAAGCAATAATAATGAACAACAAGAATGGGGCTAGCTCACCACATCATAGTGTACCTTGAGGAAAAATATACAAGAAAATAAAGGAGACATCAATTCAATATGGAATACAAAAATAGCATGGTGTACATTGGCACATAGTTGACAAAGTATCAATAATGCTTAATCAGTTGTCGGCCTCTCAATAACAGTAAGTATGATGCCAAGACATGAGCATAGCATGGCACAATAGCCTGAATGATACCAATATAATGACATAAACAATCACAGTAAGCCTTGGGTCCACCCACATTGCCTTCATAATGTAATAGAGCCAACCATAGAGAATGATGCCACTCAACATGGAAATGGTGACAAGACAACAATGGCATTCAGAGCCCATAACATGGATTGCCCTCTGCTCAAATACAATGATAGTGAGCACAAGTTAGTTTCCAATGAGCACATTTAGTTCCAAATAGCATGATATATTAAGTTCATGGAATGGCCTAGCTCTCGGTCTTTGGAATCATAAACATCAAGTGAAAAATAATGCCCTAGGAGTGCTCGAGGGTTATGCCATAATGGGTTTCTTAGTAACAGTGACCAAGCAAATAAAGTGATGCCCTAGGTACAATTGGCTCAAGCATTAACAATAGATGAAATAATATATTCAAAATCATGATGCCCTCAATTTCAAATGGAGATGTAGTGCCTAAACAATGCCTAAGCAATAACAATAGCTAAGCAATAAAATATCAAATAGTAAGCATGGTGTTATAGCTCTCAGGTATCAAAGCAATGAGCATGCCTTAACTCAATCTAGTGTCATAACTAGAACATAGTTACCATGATGCCATGGATAAGGATATATCATTCACAGGTTGTGCATAGCACCAGTAATGAAATCCTATACACAAAGCCCAAGCCTCTACAGAAGAAGTCACTCAAATTCCAAAGAATGGTGCCACCCATGCAAGTAATAATGGCACAATATTTTCAAGGCACAAAGATATGCACCGAGTGATCAATATACATGTCTATGCTTAGGCTGTGCATAAAAGAAGCAACAATAATCAATATACATGTGCATGCTTGGGTGAATTGGTGTTCATAAACATGTACCATGGTTTTAAACCCAATAAATGTTCAACAATGGATACAATGCCCTAACAAATACATCAGGTTGTATACAATGAGGTCAACACTAGTGATTTCAAATACAATAGTGGTGATCAAATAACAGAGACAGCGATGGCAAAATCAAATACAAAGATAACACTTCACTATGTTCATGAAGCCCTTGAAGGAGCTGAACACATGAATGAAATACATTGCCATCAATACCCTAACTTGCAAGTTCATGAGCTATATAAATTGAGCCTTTATAACCAAAGCCTTCAGACATCAAAAATAGAGTAAAGCAAATGCCATGCCATCAAATGCAGAGAAGTGACTACTAAAACATAATAGTGCCCTAATACTTTACAAACTATGAGCACATATGCCGAGCATGCAATACCAGTGTCGTGCCCTAGTTGGGAATGAAGCAATGCAATAGTGGGTATAATTTATGAGGTACCATATTCATTAGATTGAATATGCACTTGTAGGCATAGGACAATATATAATGAATCCAAAAGATACAACATGAATGATGTCAAATATCAAAACCAAATGCACACAACAGTAACATCAATTTGCCCTTGAAAATGACAGAGACAGAATGCCAAAGATAGAACCAATGCCTACCTTGATAACATATTGCCAAGATTGAGGATAACTATTTCCAAGTCCAATGGTGGAACTACTAGTAGAAGATATCAACTTGCCATGTCAGAGAAGAGAGTCTATGGTGCCAGCAGTTGCCCTTCATCTTCGAAGGGGTTTTCACCCAAATAAACGATTAATATTTTCTCCCCAATCCTTGGGTTGAGGCTATTGGTTATGTCTTCATTTTCGATGATAGATATCATTTATGATATGGATTTTATTTTAATAGGGTCTATTTTAAATATCCTCTCCATTATTTTGGTTGATGATATTTGAAATACATATGTAACCCATAATTTACTCTAGGGCATAGGTGGATTTTATTGTTAATGCTATTACTTTTAAAATGTGTTTCCCTTTTGGTTGAGACCATTTTAAAAAGTATTTATATCTATTTTATGACATAGTGGGATAGGTTTTTTTATGAGAATTCATTGCACATATATTATTGTAAGATATTGACAAGTGGTGTTTTCTATAAACCATTGTCAGAATATTATTTAGTGGCATGACTTAGTGGATGGAGTAGTCATCTTTGACTATCTATTTTTAGGGTCCCACTTTCCTTGCCCCTACGAATCTAGGAATCTGGCATTCGAACCATGATGCAGCCTCATGGGTCCATTTTCTGACTTTTCTATTCTTAGGAGGTAGTTTAGTTTGAATGTAGATTCCTAGTTTTCAGTTCATATACCTCTCACTTCATGGTGATTGAGGTTAGCTCTTCATTCTTTCTCTCTAATATGAGTGTTGTAGCTCTGAGAGACACAATTGTACTTGTTTCTTTTCAGCAATAAAATTGATCCTTCTTGTTCTCCTATAATTATGAGTTTTCTATTGAAGTCATATGCAAGATTATTGTGATGTTTCTATATCCTTAATCTGCATATTGAATTCAAGTTGATGTTCAAGGATTTATCTTAGTTCAATAGTGTGATTTGTGTGCAATCAAGAATATCAGATTTGTGAAGTTTTCTTCCTTTTCTGCAATCTAAGTAGCATGTTTCACTAAGAGTTAAGAAAGTGGGATTGATTTGTGAGTTAAGTTTGTTTTTTTGTTGGAGTAAACATATTTTTGGTTGTGGATCTTTTTCAAAAAATTGGTGGATCACCTTGTTTTTAGTTCATTCACAGTTGTTTGTTTTCATGCATTTATCTCCCTTTCCCCCTCAAGTTCAGATATGTTTTAATTGATCCATAGGGAAGTTGGCCCTTAATCCGAAGGTCTATTCTTGGATAGGTTACCCACAACCTAAGAATAGTCCCACGTTTCATAGGATTGCTGGGTTCAACACTTAGCGAATTGGGTGCAATCCTTAGTGACAACAGTACCTTCGATAACCTTTATTTTCTCTCTTACCCTTGTACTTGCTTTCTCTTTCCTTATTCTTGTCATCAATCTCAGGACATCTTGGAGGTATATGGCCAACTTTGTTACATGAAAAACATATGATAGGAAGTTTACCTTTATATTTTCCTTTTCCTCTTTTCAATCTTCTAGCCATAAGAGCTTCAAGATCCTCTAGTTCCTGATCAGAAGTGTCACTGTCACTTTCACTATCACTTATACACTTTTTTTTTCCCCTCTTATATTTATGCAAAACCATTTGTGACTTGAATATAGATTCAACATTAACAACAATATAGTTATCATAGTTAGAAAGTTTGAAAGCAGAAAGCTTACCAACAAGAATTTCCAAAGTTAGAACATTACCAAGGTTACATCTAGATTCCTAAATTGCTAAAATTCTAATGGCATATATAGGAAGAAAAGTTCTTAATACCTTTCCAATAACAGTTTCATCTTCAATAGTTCCATTAGCTCCCCTAATAGCATTTACTACCTCCTTGATTCTACCACAATATTGAGCAATATTTTCACCTTCTTGCATTTTTATTTCATCAAACTTAGCTCTTAGGCTTTCAACCTTTTCCCTTAGTGCATTTATGTCACCACCATAGATATTTTCAAGAGTGTCCCACATTTTCTTTGCATTTGTGCAATCTTTAATATCTTCAAATTCTCGATAGCTTAAGGAAGATGCAATCTCCAACATTTCTTATTTGTGTTCTTGTTTATCTCTCATCTCCTAAGTAGTCAAAGGTGTAGTAGGTGTAACATAGTCATGCTCAACATAATATTTCACTGAGTCACCAATACCAGCTAGATGCAGTTATATCAGACACTGCCATGTAGGGAAGTTCTCCTTATTCAATTTTGGTACATCCTTTTTATACATCTTGATCATTTGCTTCAAGTACCTTCAAACTTGTTCTGTGTAAGCACCACTAGCTCTAATACCAATTGTTAATATGATTTAGAACTATAGAGAGGGGGGGGGGAATCAATTGTTCTTAGGTCCAGATGTATCAATCAAACTTTTAAACACTTCAACAACTTAGATCTAATAACCAACACTACTCGATTATTACATAATGTATGCCAAAAACATCTAATAATGCACTCCACTTTCCAATAGTATTTAACTTGTAAAACAAAGAAATGTTCAAACCAAAACATTCACATAAGTATTGACATCGAGATTTATAGTGGAAACCCAATTTGGGAAAAACCACTTTGTAATATGTTACTGATATTTTCACTCTTCTAAAGTGAGCTCTATGAAAAGCCAACCCTGTCGAAGGTTTACATACACACTACTAGGTGTGACCCTATTAAAGGATTTCAACAACCTTGTTATGAGTGCACCTTATTAGAGGACTTAAAGTATAGTCCATTAGAATAAAACTTTGATTAAAGGATTTAAACAATGATTGTTAGGTAAATCTTGATTAACAGATTTGGATTGATACAATGGTTAGAAAGTAACAATAGTATTTGATTTGAAAACATAAAACTCACTTTGCAAGTAATAGATCCAATTCTTACATATATGTTGGCTTACTGACTGAGTTCCATTTCCATCTCCATCACTAATCTTCTCAAAAATCCCTTCAAGCAATCACAACTTTGATAAACTCCTTCACCTTTAGCCTTTCTACTTTTTCAGCCAATAACATCAACAACACCAACATCTTGTTTAACCTCACACTTTAGTTTTCCTTAATATGTCTTCAATAGGTAGATCCATCTTTTTACGCTTAATCTCCTCTATAGATCTTAGGTTTAGGTCATGTTAATATGATTTAGAACAATAGAGAGGGGGCTGAATCAATTTTTCTCAGGTCCAGATGTATAAAACAAACTTCAAAATTTTTTCCTTAAATCAGATCTAACAATCAAAACCAACTCAGTCATCACTGATTCAATAACTAAAACATATAACATTGCAGTCCACTACCTAGCTATATCTAACTTGTAAAACATAGAAATGTCTAAACCAAAACATTCACACAAGCATTACCACTAGGATTTATAGTGGAAACCCAATCTAGGAAAAACCACTTTGTAACATGCTACTATTATTTTCACTCTTCTGAAGTGAGCTTGGTTAAAAGCGAACCCTGTCAAAGGTTACAATACACACTTTTACGTGTGACCCGGTAAAAGGATTTCAATCACCCTGTTAAAAGTGAGCCTTGTTATATGACTTACATACATTCCATTAGAATGCAACCTTGTTCAAAGGATTTAAACATATGACTATTAGGTCAACCTCTGTTAAAAGGATTTTGACTGTTACAATGGTTAGAAAGTAGTGGCATTATTGATCTAAAAAACATACAACTCACTTTGCAAATATCAGATCCAATTCTATACACAAATGCTAGTTTACTAACTTTGAAAATTTGCCATCTCTATCTCTGATCTACTCAAAACTTTTCTTCAAGCAATCACCACACTTCTC
This sequence comes from Chamaecyparis obtusa, assembly GCA_027943335.1. Taxonomy (NCBI): domain Eukaryota; kingdom Viridiplantae; phylum Streptophyta; class Pinopsida; order Cupressales; family Cupressaceae; genus Chamaecyparis; species Chamaecyparis obtusa. Next base: position 109,988 of record BSBK01011756.1, read on the forward strand.
CTTTAGCCTTTTCTTCTTATACAGTCAATAACATCTACTAATCTTCTAGCATCCTCTGTTCACCCATGCACACACATAGCTAATGCTCAGATTCCCTTAATACTTCCTCAATTAGGTTAACTCATCTTTTGCTGCTCAATCTCCTTCATAGATCTTAGGGTTAGGTCAGATTCATTGAATCTACCCACTTTATGTTCTTTGGCTCCTTTTCTAGAAACATCTCAAATCTCTTAAAGATTTACAATAAACATTTTTCAGTGCATTAAATGATTTTAAACAATCAATAAATAAAGTCAACATGTTTTACATAATCCAAGAAGTCAACAATGTCAGCTCCAAAATTGAATTCTTTTCAAATAGAAAAATACGGATGCTCGGTCAATACTGTGATCAACTACTCAGTCTTCATGTAGAAAGATCAGTCATTACTAAAAATGTTTCCTTGGCTTAAACTATCTTCCTCAGCAATTAACTAATGTTTGGTCAACACTAGAATTTTTCTCAGCATACACTGACTCAGTCGACACTAACATCACTTGTCTTGAACATGATTTCTCTATTTTTGCTTGGTCAAGCCTACTAGTTTAGTCTTCAATCTTACTAAGATAAACAATACATAGTCTCATCATTGTACAACATAGTCAAGTACACTTTGTAGTATCAAGATAACTTAACCTTTCCTTAGGTGCTATTGTTACCAAACTTGCCTAGCCCCTTAGCAACACTCAAATAGATATAGTACTTTCCTAAGTAGCAACAGTCTTATTAGTAATGATTTGACATCAATGACAACACAACAATTGCTTCAATTGCATTTTCTAACAATCTCCCTCTTTGAAATTGATGGCAACACCATATGATATCACTTGAATAACACATGGATTACCAACCAATCCAAAACTTATTTGTCCATAAAAAAAAAAATTAATATCCTTAGCTTCATTCTGATTCAAAATCTATAAGCCTTATTTCTATGACCATTAGAAACATCCATATCTCCCTCTATCCTGATCCTTCATTTCAGTTCACCATCTCCTTACTTTTCCTTTCAGTGTCATGTATTATTATAGCATCTCAGTTTATCTCCCTCTTTGAAAAAAATGTCAAAGTAGCAACTAAAAAATATACATCCATCATATGTAGATATTATCTGTGCAGCTCAGTGTTTCTCCCTATGTCATCTTACTTATGATTGATTCCTTGTCTTTGCTCTTCCTCACAACTCTAGGCAAGGCCCAAAGTGGGAGAATCTTCTACATCAATTTGACAGATATTCCATTGTAGCATATTTAATGCAGTGCTCCTAGCTTAACTAGGGAGCCTCAGTTAGGGGAAGGACCCCTAATTGCCTTCTCAAATACTCATGTGCTTCTTTAGTTAAAGATTTAGTGAATATGTCTGCTAATTGTTCCTTTGTATTCACATATTCCATTCATACTTCTTTATCTTGTACCAATTCTCTCAAGTAGTGATACTTGATTGATATGTGCTTGGTCTTAGTATGCATCACTAGATTCTTAGAAATGTTGATAGCACTTGTGTTGTCATAGAAATAACAATAGGTTCAGTGATTTCTTTTTTCATGCCTACCAACAATTATTTTATCCATATCAAATTTGAATAGTTTACTGCAGCAGTTGTTAGAAATAGGGAATACTGAGAGGGGGGGTGAATTGATATTCTACAAACTTTTACTTTTACCCAATTATGGATACAATAGATTATCTTAACACATGCATAACATAAGAAGCTAAACAACATGCATAGCAATAAAACTAAAGAACTCATAACACATTATTTGTTCTCGAGGAAACCCTGGCCAAGGGAAAACCCCAGTGGGGATGGTACCCATAAAGATCTACTAAGCAAAAGTATCATGTTAAGGATGTTGACCCTTTTAGGAGTCTATTACATGCATATAGTGTCTCAGTCCTGATTAAGGGACTATAGGCCTTGTTAGAAGCCTCAACCTTGTTAGGAGTTGGCAGTACAGAAAGTGATGACTAGATGAGCCCGCTACCCAAACAAGTAATGTGCAATATACACTGATTACAAAAGAAGGTTAAGGTACATAACCTTATACTTCTTACATCAATATATCTTTTTTTCTCTTTCACTATCACTATTACATATGCATCATATATCTCTCTACTTGTTTTTTACTCTTCACATTACTTCTTGATTATATTACATTTATACAAGTTATTAGGATCAATAACTTTCTAGTCAGCTATCATATTAAAAATAACTTTATCAAAGGGTTAAAATATAGGATGTCATCCCTTTATATTGTTAAGTCATTATTTTGATAAATAAAATAATCCCTTAACTCTTTAACAATTCTGTCTTCATATTTTGTCCTTTCGGCTTGACACTGTCTTTAGTAAAACTATCATAACTTCTTTCATACATACCATACTAACTTGCACTCTGAGATGATTCTTCAATAGTCATCATAGAGTCTATGTTCAAGTGTGCAATCATTGAACTTACTCCAATCAACATCGCAAAAAAAAACTTTCTCCAGGTGCACTGGTAAAAACACTGTCTCATAGACAATTTCGCATTGCGCTCTATCATACTAGCTCTCTAACCTATACCATCTTCATGTAGATCATATGTTTCCATAATGAAAACATCTATGTGACCAAATCAGCCAAATTGCCAACAATCTCCCCCTTTGTCATTGGTGGCATCATATGAGAAAATTGGCTAAGTCTACAACTTCAAAATCTCAAAAATTGTGGCCATAGTATAAAATATATACTATCCTTTTAACTCCAAAAAAATCCATATCTCTAATATAGTAATCCCCCTAAAAGTATCAATCCTTATCATTTTCTTATCAATTTTCTACTATATATCTCTCCCCCTTTGACAACAATGACAAAATAAAGGTAAGGAGGTTTACAAAACTGTATTCAGAAAAAGATTATATGCTAATTCATTATTGCAAAGCCGGTAGGCTTGCAACACAATCTTCAAAATCAATCTTTATATCCTCTAACTCCTTCTCCCATGATTTCTTAATAGAATCTGCCACATTAAGTAGTGCGCTCAATCCATAAGATGCTATTTCACATGCTTGGAGATTCTCAAAGTTAAACTTTTGAAAAGATGTCTTAGCTGAAAGACATTCTTCCAATTGCCCTTCAATAATACTTAACTTCATAGAAGTGTGCTCTCTTAAAAGAGTGAATCATTTCATTTTCCTATCTTTTTCATCTTGCAAAATTTTGATTTTATCATATATCTTACGAATTTTCTTCTCGACATCAAATACCTTCACGTTGGGGCTTGAAAGAAAGTTAGTTTCATTCTGAATTTATACTTCCTTCATCTTCATCTTCTGATCTTCTTCTACTATCAAGGTCTCTGATTTTGTACACTAGATGGACAAAGATTTTCCTCTTTTCAAATCCTTCCTCAAGTCCTTTATATAGATATCAAGATTGTTGATATCATTCCTGATATTCTGGCTGATGTTCAAAAGCATTTTGGCCTCATAGGCTACTTGAGCTTTCACTTTTGCTATATCAGATAAATTTGTGAATTCACTATCAAAAGTGTTCATTACATTCTTTGCTTTCTCTAGAGGGTTAGCTTCTACAATTTGTGTTGTTACAATGCCTTGTAACTTCTCATTAAGTTCCTTCAGGCATCCTTCAAGACTTTTTACTTTCTTATTCTTTCTAATGATCTTGTTCAAGGATGTGATCAATTCCATCTGATCATCATCATCTACTTCCTTTCCCAAATACTCAATCATAGATCCAATCTGATTCTTCTTTCTAGTCTCAGGAGTAAGACTGATATTGATGAAGGGTGCTCCTTTTAATACCACAAACACATAATAGAAATAGAGAAACAATAACAACAACATGCAAGAACAAAAAATTGGCTTCTTATTATCTCCACAAATGTGGAATTACAAACTTTCAAAATTAGAATATGCAAAGCCACATGGGCATTCCCTTACAATATTCTATACGACAAAGCCTCGAGTCAATACCCAAATCTACCACCCAGAACTGCCCTACACAACACTACACACCTTCTTTATATAGGCATTTTCCACCACCCAAGAAGGTTCCAAAAATTTAGCCCTAAGGGCCGACCAAACTTAGAATTATTTTATTTTTTAATTTATTACATAAAAGTCAGCTCAAAATAACTTTTGAAACCCGAACAAGAATTTTGAAGGAAATTTATTTTCTGCCATTTCAGGTGACCTAACTTTCGGAGACCATAAGTCATCACCACTTGACCTGATTGACTATTATAACCCCATTTTAGAAAGGCCACAAAGCGCTCTACAAGCTTGACTCGTGCAAGCACCTGTCACCTAAATTTTTTACCTCATCTGAGGCATCTAAAGCCTTAAAAAATGAGTTCAAAGTTTTTGTACCCTATTGCCAATACCAAAAATTTTCAATATCTTCAAAACTAGACCTGATATAGCCATGAAACTTTACTGGTAGGCTGATATGACTGAGATGAACATCCACATGTAAAATCAAAACATTCTGAGATTTATGACCAACTTACTAAAAACAACAAGTTTCCATAAATAGCAGCTCTACTCAAGATAGCCCTTATTGAATACAAAAATAGAAATATTTTTGGGTGATGCAAGATTGCTCTTACACCCAGGATGCTCCTGCATCAGACACTCGAGGTAATTTGAGAAGTGACCCTATCATGACTCAGGTGTGCAGAGGAAAACCAAGATGGTTAACCTCCTCCTTTGTTAGCCATGATGAATCTTCAACAGGTCATCCTTTCCATAAGACCAAATACTCTTCATATGTCTTGTTCCTTGTGCTTCTACCAACATGACTATCTAGTATGTCTTCAATCTCCTTGATATCTGAACTGGTTGATGGAATACTCCACTGTGCTGCTATAACCTCATTTTCAACAGCTCCCTCATGATACTCTGTCAACTCTGAAATGTTAAACACTAGTGAAATATTCAGCTCCATAGGCAATTCTACCTCATATGCAATTCCTAAATCATGCTTCTTTAGTATCTTACATGGCCCAAACTTCTTCATTTTCAACTTGTTATATGTACGAACTGGAAATCGCTCCTTCCACAAATGAACCATGACTTCATCTCCAACCTAAAATTCTTTATGCTTCCTTTTCACATCTGCTTTAGCCTTATACTACGCATTCATCTTGGTAGTATGCTTCCTCACCTCCTCATGGATGTTCTTCAAGTGTTCAGCAAAATCCTCAGCTTCAGCACTACTTATTTCTCCTTTATCTATCTTTCTCAATTCTGATGCATTTCTAGGACTACTCCCATATACAATCTAGAATGGTGATTTACTAGTGCTCCTGTTGACAGAATTATTGTATGCAAATTCTATCTATGGTAAAATAAAATCCCATCCTATTGGCTTATCTCAAACCAAACATCTCAGCAAATTTTCCAAACTCCTATTCACCACCTCTGTCTGTCCATTAGTTTGTGGATGATGTGATGAACTGAACTTTAAATCTATGTTCAACTTCTTCCACAATGTACGCTAGAAATATCCAATGAACTTAGTGTCTCTATCTAAAACTATGGTCTTTGGCAAACCATGTAGTCTCACTACTTCTTTGAAAAACAATTCTTTTATATGAACAACATCATTAGTCTTCTTGCAGGGAATGAAATGTGTCATCTTCAAAAATCTATCAACCACCACAAAAATTGAATCATGTCCCCACTGTGTCCTTAGTAAACCAAGAACAAAGTCCATACTGATATCCTCCTAAGGCTTCTTTGGTACAGGTAATGGCTAATATAACCTTGTATTCTGCTTCACTCCCTTTGTAATCTGACATACTCTACAACTTTGTACAAACTTGTTGACATCTTGATGCAACTGTGGCCCATAATAATTTTCACTAACCAAAGAAAGGGTTTTATCTCGACCAAAATGTCTAGCCAATCCTCCGCTATGCTTCTCCTTGATGAGATTCTCCCTCATAGAACTTCATGAAATGCACAACTGATTCCCTCTAAATAGCATATCATCTTAGATGATAAAATCTAGCTATTTCATCCTATCTAGAGTAATAGGTTCTTTACAAGCTTTCCAAGCTTCACCAAAATTAGGATCCTCTGGATACAAATTCTTGAGTTCCTTGAACCCAACCACCTCAATCTACATCTCTATCAGCAATAGTTGGCTTCTGCTAAGCGCATCTACAACCCTGTTAAACTTTCCACTTCTGTGTTTCAAAATAAATGTATCAAAAACTTAGCCCATTTCAAATGCCTTTGATTCAACTTTCCTTGACTATTCAAATATTGCAAAGCTTAATGATCAGTATACAAACCAAACTCCTTAGGAAGCAGATAGTGTCTCCAGTTCTTCAATGCCTGAACTATAGCATAAAATTCCTGATCATAAACTAAATATTTTCTCTTAGCATCATTTAACTTCTCACTAAAATAAGCATCAAGTTTTCCTTCTTGGCTCATAATAACTCCTATTGCAACACCGCTAGCATCATAGTCTACTTGAAAAACCTTATTAAAATCTGGAAGTGCTAAAACAAGTTGTTCTATAAATTTTTGTTTCAACAATTGAAACCTCTATTCTGCCCCATTAGTCCACTTAAACTCTTCCCAATCCCCTCTCATTGTTTCATTCAAGGGACCACAAATACTGCTAAAATTTTTGATAAAATTTCTGTAAAAACTAGCTATACCATGAAAAGATCTTACCTCATTAGCACTCCTTGGAGTAGGCCATTCAAGGATAGCCTGTACCTTCTCTAGGTCCATTTTTAGACCTTCTGTTGAAACTAAAAATCTTAAATACGCTAACTCTTTCTTCACAAAACTACACTTCTTGAAATTAATCAACAATTTTTCATCTCTCAGCTTCTCAAACACCATACGAATATGCATCATATGTTCCTCCAATGTCTGGCTAAAGATCAAAATATCAGCTAGGTAAATAATGAGAAACTTACCTAGAAATTCTTTCAGAACCTCGTTCATGAGCTGCATGAAAGTGCTCGGTGCATTGGTTAGCCCAAAAGGCATGACTAACCACTCATATAGTCCTTCCTTTGTCTTGAAGGGAGTCTTCCATTCATCTCCTTCTTTGATTTGAATATGGTGATATCCACTCTTCAGATCTTTCTTTGAAAAATACACAGCTCCACTCAAACAATCTATAATATCATCCATTCATGGCAATGGAAAACTATACTTGATTGTGATCTTGTTTATTGCTCTGGAATCTGTACACATCCTCCATTCTCCATTCTTCTTTGGTGCTAATACCACTGGTACAACATAGGGACTCAAACTCTCTCGAATCAACCCCTTATGCAATAACTCATGTACTTGTCTGCTCAGCTCTTCACTTTCTGTTGGTGTCATGCTACATGTTGCCTTGTTTGGAAAACTAGCTCCTAGAATCAAATCCATCTAATGACTAATCTTCCTTATCGATGGTAATCCATTAGGTACATTATCAGATACAATATCCTGAAACTCATTCAACAAATCTGCAACCTCTATAGGTACATCCTCTACTTCCTCTTTACCATCTTTTGGAATTAAAGCAAAACACACATGTTCATGCCTCATACCATCTAGGAATTTTCTTCCATCAACAAAAGTTATTCTTGCATTACCACATACCTTTTCTTCAGTCTCCTTCAATGGCTTTAGCTTATGTCGCACTCCATCCTTTGTTAGGGAATAGGTATTCACATGACCATCATGTATAGCACATTTTTCAAACTACCACGGCCTACCCAACAACATGTGACATACATCCATAGGTATGATATCACATAGTACCTCATCATGGTACCCACCAATCTTGAACTTTACTAGGCACTGTTCACTAACCATTACCTTGTAGTCACCCTACACCCAGGCAATCTGATATGGATGTGAGTGTTTCTATCTCTTGAGCTTCAACTTTGTCACCATCTCTTCTGACACCAAATTATCAGTGCTTCCACTATCAATAATCTCATCATAAAATTTACCCTCACACTTGCATCTAGTGTGAAACAGGCTCCTCCTTTGTTTAGGTTCATTCTCACCACTCAATAGGACTCTTCTGTTAATCAACGTTTCTCCTCTTTTAGCATCTTCTGAATTAGAGGATCTTGCATCTTCATCTACATGTGCCACTCTGGCCTAGCCTTCATTCCTCCTATCCATCCTTCCTTGGCATTAAGGACATTCAAATGCCCTGTGACCTTCTTCTCCATAGTGAAATCATGTTCCACAGAAGCCTCCTCTTCCTGAACCTTGTCCTCTTCCTCTTCCTCTTTGATCTCTATTATTCTAATCTTGGAAATGATTGGAATTATTTCCTCTCTGATTTTGATTGCTACTAGCCTCATCCTTCTTTTTCAAATCTTCATTTCAACCTCCATATGACCATCCACCAAATCATCCACTGCAATCCCTTCCATTTTTTCTACTCTCAAACTTCTTGTTCAGCTTTTCCTCTACTTTTAGGGCAAACTAGTATGCCTCCTGAATACTGTTCATTCAAACCAGATTCAACTCCTCCTGAATACTTGGCTTTAACCCATTAAGGTAATGGGCAACTTTCTCCTTGTCATCTTCTGCATGGCCTTTTCTGGTGAGAATTTGATAGAACTCCTCTATATACTCCTAAACAGATCTTCCTACCTGCTTCAAACTTTGCATCTTCTTCAGTAGGTCAAGCTTATAATCAATAGGAATGCACTACCACTTCAATTTATCCACCATTCAATCCCATCTTGTGATTTTATCTTTACCTCTTCTATTTTTCTCCAATTGAATTTCTTGCCACCGGATGTTCGCATGACCTTTTAGTCTAGCCTTCACAAATTTGACCCTATCAGGATCCTTAATATCTTCATACTCAAAATATTCTTCACATTCATTGATCTAGTTGATCAACTCTTCTGGGTTAAGATTTCCTAAAAATGCAGGAACCTCAATCTTAGGTCTTTTTTCAATCTTGGAAATGGCCCAAAAAATTCTTTCTTCCTCCTGGTTCACAACTTCGACTTCTCCTTCTTGATCTTCTTCTTCGGCTTCATCCTCACTTTCATATCTGACATTAAGATTCATTCCTCTATGAATCTCCTCTTGCAATACTTGCACTTGTCTCTGGAGTGCTCTAACCTCAAGTGTTACAACACTAGCTCTCGCGCCATGTTCCCTTCGTGGAGGCATTTTCACGATGTGCACTGAAACCCTAACCATGGTCCTGGTGCAAACTGCCTCATAAACGGTGATTTGTTTACACACTCAGGAACTCTTGCTCTGACACCACTTGATGAAGGGTGCTCTACTTAATACCACAAACACATAATAGAAATAGAGAGACAACAACAATATGCAAGAACAAAAAATTGACTATTTATTATCTCCACAAATGTGGAATTACAAACTTTCAGAATTACAATATGCAAAGCCACATGGGCATTCCCTTACAATATTCTGTAGGCCAAAGCCTAGAATCAATAGCTAGATCTACTACCCAGAACCACCCTAGACAACACTAAGGGCCTTCTTTATATAGGCATTTTTCACCGCCTGAGAAGGTTCCAAAAATTTAGCCCTAAGGGTTGACCAAACTTAGAATTATTTTATTTTTCAATTTATTACATCAAAGTCAGCTCAAAATAACTTTTGAAACCCGAATAGGAATTTTGAAGGAAAATTATTTTCCACCATTTCAGGTGACCCAACTTCTGGAGGCCATAAGTCATCACCACTTGACCTGATTAACTATTATAACCCCATTTCTAAAAGGCTACAAAGTGCTCTACAAGCTTGTCTAGTGCAAGCGCCTGTCACCTAAATTTGTGACCTCATCTGAGGCCTCTAAAGCCTTCAAAAATGAGTTTAAAGTTTTTGTACCCTACTGCCAATAACGAACATCTTCAATATCTTCAAAACTAGACCTTATCTAGCCATGAAACTTTACTAGTAGGATGATATGACTAAGATGAATGTCAACATGTAAAATCAGAACATTCTGAGATCTATGACCAACTTACTAAAAACAACAAGTTTCCATAAATAGTAGCTCTACACAAGATAACCCTTATTAAATAAAAAAACAAAAATATTTTTGAGTGATGCAAGATTGCTCTTACACCTAGGATGCTCCTGCATCAGACACACGAGGTAATTTGAGAAGTGACCCTATCACAAGCCAGGTGTGCAGAGGAAAACCAAGATGGTTAACCTTCTCCTTTCTTAGCCATGATGAATCTTCAATAGGTCATCCTTTCCATTTGACCAAATACTCTTCATATGTCCTGTTCCTTGTGCTTCTGCCAACACAACTATCCAGTATGTCTTCAATCTCCTTGATATCTGAACTAGTTGATGGAATACTCCACTGTGCTTCTCTAGCCTCATCTTCAACACCTCCCTCATGATACTCTGTCAAATTTGAAATGTTAAACACTAGTGAAATATTCAGCTCCGTAGGCAATTCTACCTCATATGCATTTCCTAAATCATGCTTCTTTAGTATCTTACATGGCCCAAACTTCTTCATTTTCAACTTGTTATATGTACCAACTAGAAATCACTCCTTCCACAAATGAACCATGATTTCATCTCCAACCTGAAATTCCTTATGCTTCCTTTTCACATCTGCTTTATCCTTATACTGTACATTTATCTTGGTAATATGCTTCCTCACCTCCTCATGGATGCTCTTCAAGTGTTCAACAAAATCCTCAGCTTTAGCACTACTTATTTCTGCTTTATCTATCTTTCTCAATTCTGATGCATTTCTAGGACTACTCCCATATACAATCTGGAATGGTGATTTACTAGTGCTCCTGTTGACAAAATTATTGTATGCAAATTCTATCTATGGTAAAATCAAATCCCATCCTATTGGCTTATCTCCAACCAAACATCTGAGCAAATTTCCCAAACTCCTATTCACCATCTCTATCTATCCATCAGTCTATGGATGATGTGATGAACTGAACTTCAAATCTATCTTCAACTTCTTCCACAATGTATGCTAGAAATATCCAATGAACTTAGTGTCTCTATCTGAAACTATGGTCTTTGGCAAACCATGTAGTCTCACTACTCCTCTGAAAAATAATTCTTCTATATGAACAACATCATTAGTCTTCTTGCAGGGAATGAAATGTGTCATCTTAAAAAATTTGTCAACCACCACAAAAATTGAATCATGTCCCCACTGTGTCTTGGTAAACCAAGAACAAAATCTATACTGATATCCTCCTAAGGCTTCTCTAGTATAGGTAATCGCTAATAAAACCCTATATTCTCCTTCACTCCCTACGTCATCCGACATACTCTGCAACTCTATACAAACTTGTTGGCATCTTGATGCAACTATGGCCAATAATAATTCTCACTAACCAAAGAAAGGGTTTTATCTCAACCAAAATGTCCAGCCAATCCTCTACTATGCTTCTCCTTGATGAGATTCTCCCTCGTAGAACTTCGTGGAATGCACAATGCACTCCCTCTAAATAACATATCATCTTGGATGATAAAATCTAGCCATTTCATCCTATCTAGAGTAATAGGTTCTTTACAAGCTTTTCAAGCTTCACCAAAATCAGAATCCTCTGGATACAAATTCTTCAGTTCCTTGAACCCAACCACCTCAATCTACATCTCTATCAGCAATAGTTGGCTTCTGTTAAGTGCATCTACAACCCTGTTAGACTTTCCACTTTTGTGTTTCAAAATAAATATATCAAAAACTCAACCCATTTCAAATGCCTTTGATTCAAATTTCCTTGACTACTCAAATATTGCAAAGCTTGATGATCAGTATACAAACCAAACTCCTTAGGAAGTAGATAGTGTCTCCACTTCTTCAATGCTTGAACTATAGCATAAAATTTTTTATCATAAACTAAATATTTTCTCTTGGCATCATTTAACTTCTCACTAAAATAAGCAACAGGTTTTCCTTCTTGGCACATAACAACTCCTATTACAGTACCGCTAGGATCACAGTCTACTTGAAACACCTTATTAAAATCTGGAAGTGCTAAAATAAGTTGTTCTGTAACTTTTTGTTTCAACAATTGAAAACTCTTTTCTGCCCCATTAGTCCACTTAAACTCTTTCCTATCCCCTCTCATTGTTTCATTCAAGGGACCAAAAATACTGCTAAAATTTCTAATAAACTTTCTATAAAAACTAGCTAGACCATGAAAAGATATTACCTCATTAGCATTCCTTGGAGTAGGCCATTCAAGGATAGCTTGTACCTTCTCTGGGTCCATTTTTAGACCTTTTGTTGAAACTACAAATCCTAAATACACTAACTCTTTCTTTACAAAACTACACTTCTTCAAATTAATCAACAATTTCTCATCTCTCAGCTTCTCAAACACCATACGAATATGCATCATATGTTCCTACAATGTCTTGCTAAAGATCAAAATATCATCTAGGTAAACAATGACAAACTTACCTAGAAATTCTTTCAGAACCTTGTTCATGAGCAACATGAAAGTGCTCAGTGCATTGGTTAGCCCAAAAGGCATGACTAACCACTCATACAGTCCTTCCTTTTTCTTGAAGGAAGTCTTCCATTCATCTCCTTCTCTGATCCGAATCTGGTGATATCCACTCTTCAAATCTATCTTTGAAAAATACACAGCTCCACTCAAACAATCCATAATATCATCCATTCATGGCAATGGAAACCTATACTTGATTGTGATCTTGTGTATTGCTCTAAAATCTATACATATCCTCCATTCTCCATTCTTCTTTGGTGCTAATACCACTGGTACAACATAGGGACTCAGACTCTCTCGAATCAACTCCTTTTGCAATAACTCATGTACTTGTTTGCTCAACTCTTCACTTTCTATTGGTGTCATTCTGTGTGTTGCCTAACTTGAAAAACTGGCTCCTAGAATCAAATCCATCTAATGACTGATCTTCCTTACCAGTGGTAATCCATTATGTACATTATCAGATACAATATCTTGAAACTCATTCAACAAATCTGCAACCTCTACAGGTACATCCTCTACTTCCTCTTTACTAGCTTTTGGAATTAAAGAAAAATACACATGCTCATGCCTCATACCATCTAAGAATTTTCTTCCATCAAAAAAATTTATTCTTGCATTACCACGTACCTTTTCTTCATTCTCCTTCAATGGCTTTAGCTTATGTCACACTCCATCCTTTGTTAGGGAATAGGTATTCGCATGACCATCGTGTATAGCACATTTGTCAAACTACCACGGCCTACCCAACAAGATGTGACATGCACCCATAGGTATGATATCACATAGTACCTCATCATGGTACCCACCAATCTTGAACTTTACTAGGCACTGTTCACTAACCATTACCTTATGGTCATCCTGCACCCAGGCAATCCAATATGGATGTGGGTATTTCTATCTCTTGAGCTTCAACTTTTTCACCATCTCTTCTGACACCAAATTATCAGTGCTTCCACTATCAATAATCTCATAATAACATTTACCCTCACACTTGCATCTAGTATGAAACAAGCTCCTCCTTTGTTCAGGTTCATTCTCACCACTCAGTAGGACTCTTTTGTTAATCAATGTTTCTCCTCTTTCAACATCTTCATAATTTGAGGATCTCTCATCTTCATCTACATGTGCCACTCTTGCCTGGCCTTCATTCCTCCTAAACATCCTTCCTTGGAATTGAGGACATTCAAATGCCCTATGACCTTCTTCTCGATAGTGAAAGCATGTTCCACGGAAGCCTCCTCTTCCCAAACCTTGTCCTCTTCCTCTTCCTCTCTGATCTCTATTGTTCTGATCTTGGAAACAATTTGAATTGTTTCCTCTTCGATTTTGATTGCTACTGGTCTCATCCTTCTTTTTCGAATCTTCATTTCAACCTCCATATGACCATCCACCAAATCATCCACCACGACGCCTTCCATTTTGTCTACTCTCAAACTTTTTGTTCAGCTTTTCCTCTACTTTTAGTCCAAACTAGTATGCCTCCTCAATACTATTCATTCGAACTAGATTCAGCTCCTCCTGAATGTTTGGCCTTAACCCATTAAGGTAATGGACAACTTTCTCCTTGTCAGCTTTTGCATGGCCTGTTCTGATGAGGATTTGATAGAACTCCTCTATATACTCCTGAACAAATCTTCCTACCTGCTTCAAACTTTGCATCTTCTTCAATGGGTCAAGCTCATAATCAATAGGAATGAACTGCCACTTCAATTTATCCACCATTCAATCCCATCTTGTGATTTTATCTTTCCCTCTTCTATTTCACTCCAATTGAATCTCTTGCCACCAAATGTTCGCATGACCTTTCAGTCTGGCCTTCATGAATTTGACCCTATCAGGATCCTTAATATCTTCATACTCAAAATATTCTTCACATTCATTGATCCAGGCGATCAACTCCTCTAGGTTAAGATTTCTTGAAAATGTAGGAACCTCAATCTTAGGTCTTTTTTCGATCTTGGAAATGACCCAAAAATTTCTTTCTTCCTCCTGGTTCACAACTTTGACTTCTCCTTCTTTATCTTCTTCTTCAGCTTCATCCTCGATTTTGTATCTAACATTAAGATTCATTCCACTATGAATCTCCTCTTGCAATGATTGCACTTGTCTCTAGAGCACTCTAACCTTAGGTGTTACAACACTAGCTCTCCCACCATGTTCCCTTCGTGGAGGCATTTTCGCGATGCATGCTAAAACCCTAACCATGGTTCTGGTGCAAACTGCCTCATAGTCGATGATCTATTTACACACTAAGGAACTCTTGCTCTGATACCACTTGATGAAGGGTGCTCCCCTTAATACCACAAACACATAATAGAAACAAAGACACAACAACAACAATATGCAAGAATAAAAAATTAGCTTTTTATTATCTCCACAAATGTGGAATTACAAACTTTCAGAATTACAATATGCAAAGCCACATGGGCATTCCCTTATAATATTTTGTAGGACAAAGCCTCAAATCAATACCTAGATCTACTACCCAGAACTGCCCTAGACAATACTACGAGCCTTCTTTATATAGGCATTTTCCACCACCCGAGAAGGTTCTAGAAATTTATCCCTAAGGGCCGACCAAACTTAGAATTATTTTATTTTTCAATTTATTACATCAAAGTCAGCTCAAAATAACTTTTGAAACCTGAATAAGAATTTTGAAGGAAAATTATTTTCTGCCATTTCAGGTGACCTGACTTCTGGAGACCATAAGTCATCACCACTTGACCTGATTGACTATTATAACCCCATTTCGAAAAGGCTACAAAGTGGTCTATAGGCATGTTTAGTGAAAGCGCATGTCACCTAAATTTTTGACCTCATTCGAGGCCTCTAAAGCTTTCAAAACTAAGTTCAAAGTTTTTGTACCCTACTGCCAATACTAAAAATCTTCAATATCTTGAAAACTAGACCTGATCTAGCCATGAAACTTTACTAGCAGGCTGATATGACTAAGATGAACCTCCACATGTAAAATGAAAACATTCTGAGATTTATGACCAAGTTACTAAAAATAGCAAGTTTCCATAAATAGCAGCTCTGCATAAGATAGCCCTTATTGAATACAAAAATAGAAATATTTTTGGGTGATGCAAGATTGCTCTTACACCCAGGATGCTCCTGCATCAGATATCTTCTTTAGTGGGAATAGGTACTTGTTTTACTGTCACTGAGGTTTCTATGACTGTGATCTCTATTTTCTCTTCTCCTTTGGTAGTTTCTTGCTCTTCAAAATCTGAATTGTCAACAATGTTTTCTAGATTTTTGAATACATTATCATTAGTATCAAAGGTGATCTTCATTCCTTCTACATTCATGACTTCATCTTCAATGTTAATGGCTGCTAGAGAGGGAATGCCCTCTTGTTCTATTTCACCTGCTTGCTCTGCTACAACTGATGGTGGTGCAACATTTTTTGACATAACCTTGATAATTGCTTTCTCTGTTTCTGAATTAACTTCTTCATATCTGCCTCCCATAATATAAATGGTTCTCTTCTTGGTTCTCAAATGGGTGCTTAAAGCTTTCATGATCTAACTAAAGTGTGCTTCATCTTTTACAAAAGAAAGCTTTCTTACAAGCTTTTCTCTAATAGATATGTCTTCCTCTGATGCTCTCTTCTTCCTATTCAAAAGTTTATTGTACAAATCATTAGGTATCTTACCCTAAATTGTATCAAACTTCTTATCAGACAAAATCATATGCTTTACCACTGCATTTTCTAGATTTAATCTCTCTACATAATCATAGAGTTCATAATACTTATTCATTCTTTTAAAGTCTCTATCCTGAATGATCTGCTCATTAAGCTTCTCAACTTTAGGTTTCCAAGTTTTCTTCTTAATAGAAGTGCCATCATCTTTGATTTCTGTAATTTTCCTTGGAACTAGTTGCACTAATGTTTTCTATCTCTTACCCAGTCCAGTAGCACTCTCTTTTACTCTTTTTCTTCATGTGGAGGAAGTGGATCTAGTAGATATATTTTCTTCTTGATCCTTCTCAATTTCTTCCACTTTCACCTTAACTTGTGTTTCTTCTTGATGTGCTACAATTGATGATAAAGGTGGAATAGACAAAACTTTTTTTTTGTCCAATATCTCTGATTGTTGCTGCTATTTTCTTTGCTACCAAGAATTCAAGCTCAGTCATCCCTGTATCTTTTAGAATTTTCTTGATAGTACTTTCAACTCTTTTTTTTGATTGCTTCTCTTCATGTAAGGTCTTTTTGGAGTTGAAGTTCTCCTTAAAGGTTCCAAACCTATTACAGTGAGTGTCCAACCTGCACTTAAGTAACCTACTCACATATCCTTCTATCTCTACCTCAGATATCTCATAGCCAAGAGGGTCTATGAAATTTGTTCTAGGTTCTACTACTTCAATGTAGGTAAAGTCAGTATCAACCATGAAACATATCTCATTTTTATACTTCTCCACAAGAGACTGTGGGATCCTTGATCTGCTAGACACTATATCCTGAAATGTCTTGATTATGAATACTACACTCTCATTCATTTTATCAATAACATGCCTTCTATATGCTAGGTTAATCCTTTCCATTATGGTTTGTCCATCATTCTAGTCATTTCTAATGGTGTAAGGAAATATTCTCAATAGATGAAAAAAATATAGGTGATTAAGGATGAGAATCTAAACTATGTATACTTAGTTTTCTTAATCTTTTCCAAATTCTCAAACAGTTGAATTCTTAGAATCTCACACATATCAACTTGTACTTTGTCAACACACATCAGATAAGCTACATGTATCATTCTAGCTACTATGTCATCCTCTCTTGAATTTGCACAAAATTTAGTGGTTAGGATCTTGCATAAGTATTTGACATCATCTTGTTGAATCTTACTAATCATAATTCCTCTACCATTATAGGATGAATTTGTGTTGTCTATGACTATTTTCCTCATGTTCTTCTCATTTAAAGGAATAGCTCTAGTTTTAGATAGTCCAGTAACTTCATGAATCAAATTAGCTATGATATCTATCACTCTGTCATCTAACCAAAACTTCCCATTATGAATTCTGCTTAAGATTATCTTAGTACATTCTTCATTGTCATATTTCATACTGTAATGCATACTTAATGATTTCATTATCTTTCAAATGTTCAAATCCTTCTTTCAATGTCATGTTCTAATTGGAGATCTTCTAATATTCCTTGCTGAAATCACTATCACTGATAGTCTCTAGTTTGAAACCAAGATAACTTTTAACATTCTCTAGATGTAAAACTCCATCTAGTACGGATGATAAAGCTAACCTAGGATCATCTTCCAAGGGTTCTACTAGTTCCCTTTTCAACTTAGGTCTATTTTTATCTTTGACATTGTGAATTAAAGAAACATCCATGATTTCTTCTAATTCCTTCACTGATTTAAAGATCTGTCAAGTAAAATACCTTGATTTTGCAATTTTAGGGCTTGCGTAGATTCGACACAAAATTATTCTCCAAATCCTTGCAAAATGCTTCCAATCACTTCTCTTTGATCTCCTTAACACTTGAATTCACTTTGATAAATAATACTAATCATGACCTTTTATTAATTCAATCTTACTTAGATCTGACATCACATTCAATTCTTTTGCCATTTCTTTCCAAAAAGCTAATTTTGCTAACCTGCAAAACTTAAAACTTCTTGCGATCTCACAAAACATAATATTTTTCTTTGTGCTCTTAACCATAGCATTAAAACATCATATACTACCTTGCATTAACTACACAAGACTCAGTTCATCATATATCTATTTCTACACTAATCTAAGTTCCTATTCTATTGCAATTTTCATAAATTAAGTACTTTGAGAAGGGTCAGGTAAAGATTCATTCTTACCTTTTAATGCTTCACCTTACTGATTACTTCAATGTTGAATATGTATCCTTGATCTGTGCTTTTGATAAACTTCACTTCATCTGAATTACTACAGCATCCTTTCTAACTGTAACTTGCATCTTCATTTCTTCTTGCATGATTTTTGGGATTAGGATTAGGATGAAAAACTCTATTGTTCATTCTAAAAAACATTGTTGTATGTCCAATCTTGTTGCATATCTGACAAAAAATTCCATTGTTTCCATATCTTGGTCCAGGCTGATTGATCTGTGACTTGTAGTTTCTAGCAATGTGTCCAACCTTGTTGCATCTATAACATATTACTCCATTTCTTCTATTCATATCTTTAATAGGTTTCTTATCCGCATTGTTAGTATTCCTAAACATTCTACTACGATCATTGTTCTCAATAAATTTAGGTTTCCTACATTTAATAGCTCTATGTCCAAAACTATGACAATTATAACAATAACCATTAAGAGGTTTGAATTTCTTACTTATGTAATCTCTCTTCATATGACCAATAGTATTACAAGAAAAACATCTACCTTTGAATTCTCTTTGCATACCTTTGGGTGATACCTCTTTCTTAGGTGATTCTTCTTCTTTAGGTGTATCTTCAGACTTTTTAATCTCATCAGACTTCTTCTCATCTATGCTTTCAGATATTTTCAGATCTGGTTCCTTGCTTTCTTCATTTTCTTTAAAGGTGTTGAATCCAAGACCAGTCTTATCATAGAATGGTTTTTGATAAGATATTTGTTCATCAATCTTCTCACTAGTTGAATATAGCCTTTCAAGTTGTTGTTTGGATTGAGTCAGTTCACCTTTCACAATTTTATTATATTTTTCAAGTTCATCATACTACAAATTGACTTTCTCAAGTTTAGATGTTACTTTACAAAGTTTATATTTTAGTCCTTCATTTTCAATCTTTAGACTTTCATTCTCAGATTTCAGATTTGTTTCATTCTTACCATTTGCATTTTTCAGACTAAGCTTCAAATTTGCTATCTTCAGTTCATGCTTAAGGATCTGATTTTCTTTTTCTAAATTGTCATCACAATCTTTAATAAAAACTTCAAATTCCTTTTCAGATCTCAGATCTTACAACTTATTTTTTAGTTTCTCAATGAGGTTATTTGCATCATCATATTTTCTTTTCAAAGTGTCTTTTTCAATAGTAAGAAAGTCAATCTATTCAAGAGCTTCTTCAAGATTCTTCTATAGTTGATCCATATCCATAGAGATCTTACTCAATCTGTTAGAATTTCCTTGAATGATTCTTTTTCGAGTAACTAAGCTCTGATACCAATTGTTAGAAATAGGGAATACTAAGAGTGGGGGGGGTGACTTAGTATTCTACAAACTTTTACTTTTTCCCTATTATGGATATAATAGATTATCTTAACACATGCATAACATAAGAAGTTAAACAACATGCATAGAAATAAAACTAAAGAACTCATAACACATTATTTGTTCTCGAGGAAACCCTAGCTAAGAGACAACCCCGCTGGGGATGGTTCCCACAAAGATCCACTAATCAAAAGTATCTTGTTAAGGATGTTGACCCTGTTAGGAGTCTATAACATACATATGGTGTCTCAGTCCTGATTAAGGGACTATAGGCCTTGTTAGAAGCCTCAACTCTGTTAGGAGTTGGCAGTATAGAAAGTGATTACTAGATGAGCCCACTGCCCAAACAAGTAATTTACAATATACACTGATTAAAAAAGAAGGTTAAGGTACATAACCTTATACTACTTGCATCAATATCTCTTTGCTACTCTTTCACTGTCACTATTACATATGCATCATATATCTCTCTACTTCTTTTTTACTCTTCATATTACTTCTTGATTATATTACATTTATACAAGTTATTAGGATTAATAACTTTCTAGTCGGCTATCATATTACAAATAACTTTATCCAAGGGTTAATATCTAGGATGTCATCCCTTTATATTGTTAAGTCATTATTTTGATAAACAAAATAATCCCTTTACTCTTTAACAATTCTATCTTCATATTCTATCCCATCCGCTTGACACTGTCTTTAGTAAAATTGTCATAACTTCTTCCGTACATGTCGTACTAACTTGTGCTCTGAGATTAGTCTTCAATAGTCATCATAGAGTCTATGTTCAAGTGCACAAGCACTGAACTTACTCCAATCAACATCACAAACAAAAAATGTCTCCAGGTTCACTGGTAAAAATACTGTCTCATACTTAGAAAAATTCACATTGCACTCTGTCATACTAGCTCTTTGACCTATGTGATCTTCATGTAGATGATATGTTGCCATAATGACAACATCTATGTGAATAACTCAACCAAATTTCCAACAACAACAACATACTCAGCTTCAGTAGTAGATTGGGAAATGCAATTTTGTTTCTTACTCATCCAGGAGACTAATCTCTGTCTAGGAAAGAAAGCTCCACCACTAGTACTATTTCTAGCATCTACATTTCCTTCCCAATCAGCATTTGTATATAGTCTTAGCTCAAATATTTCATCCTTCTTATAATATAAACCATAGTTAGTAGTCCCTTTCAAGTATCTCATAATTCTTTTTACTGCCATCATGTGTGTTTCCTTAGGATTGGCAGAGAATCTTGCCACAATCCCAAAAGCTAGTGCAATATCTAGTCTACTATGTACAACATACTGCAATTTTCCAATCATGGATCTGTACAAAGTCTATTTCACTTCTGCCGCATCATCATTCTTAGATAACTTTTATCTAGTAGCCATAGGAGTACTTACTGATCTAGAATTTTCCATCCCAAAAGTTTTCAATATTTCATTAACATACTTAGATTGTGTAATGAAAATTCCTTTCTTCATCTGATATACTTGTAAACCAACAAAGAATTTGATCTCACCAAACATGGTCATTTCAAATTTATTTTACATTTCATTTGAAAATATTTTACACAAATCATCTTGTCCACCAAAAATAATATTATCCACAAATTTTTTTTCCAACAGGATACCTTTACCATCTTCATCTTTCATGTACAGATTGCTTGTGTCATTTGTTCTTGAAAATCCAATCTATATCAAGTAGTTAGGCAATCTCTCATACCATGCTCTGGGATCTTTTTTTAATCCATATAGTGCTTTGTTTAGTTTGCATACCATGTGCCTTCTATTTGGATCAATAAAACCTTCTGGCTATTCTATGTAAACTTCTTGTTCTAGTATACCATTTAAGAATGCAGACTTGACATCCATTTGATAAACCTTGAAATCTTATGCAAGAAAATTTCTTACTCCTTCCAATCTAGCTATAGGGGAAAATATCTCCCCATAATCTATTCCTTCTTCTTGTGTGTAGCCTTTGCATACCAGCCTAGCTTTGTTCCTAGTTATTTCACCCTTTTCATTCAACTTATTCCAGAACACCCACTTTGTTCCTATAACATTTTTGTTTTCAGGTCTCGACACCAGAATCCAAGTATCATTCTTCTCTATCTAGTCTATTTCTTCATTCATTGCTTGTATCCAGTCTTCATTTTATAATGCCTCTCTAGTTGACTTAGGTTCAAATTCACACAGTAAACATGTTGGATCCATTGTCTTACTTTTGGTCAAAATTCCAGTATGTTTGTCTCCAATTATCTATTCAAGCTTTTGATGTCTTGTTACATATTTTGCCAAAATAGGTTCAGCTCTTCTCTCCTCTATTTCATCAGGTTCCTCAACAATATTTTCAGATTCAGCTTCTGAATGCTCGACAACCTCTTCCTAATACTCGACAAAATTATCTTGTCGCACAACATGTTCTTGTTCTCTTTCGGTACTAGTTTTGTGATGCTCGTAAACACCTTCCTATCACTCAACATTTCTTACCCAAGACTTGGCATTAGGTGCAAGTCTATTACTTTCCTCTTCTTCTTCTTCAATATACACAAAAGATCTATAATCTTCTAGTTCTCTTTTTCTATCAACTTCATTTCTTTCTACATACTCATCAACTTTTACATTCACACTTTCCACAATTTTGTTAGTGTTAGAGTTCAAACACTTATCAGCTTTACTTTTTGTGGAATACCCTAGGAATATACCTTCATCACTTTTAGCATCAAACTTTCCATTCCTATTTTCTTTTAATATGTAGCACTTGCTTCCAAAGATTCTAAAGTATTTAACACTCGGTGCATGCCCATACCATAATTCATAGGGTGTCAGATTTGTACCTTTCTTGATCTGTACTGAGTTAAGAGTGTAGATAGTTGTACTTATAGCTTCTTTCCAGTATTTCTATGCCACATTCTTTTTAATCAATAATGTCCTTGCACAATCCAAGATAGATCTATTTCTTCTCTCTACTATACCATTCATTGGAGGTGTTCTAGGTGCAGACATCTATCTTTTGATTCCTCTTTCATTCCAAAATAGATTGAATTCATTTGATGTAAATTCTCCACCTCAGTCAGATCTAAGACATTTTAGGTTCCTACTTGTCTCCTTCTCAACCTTAGCCAAATACCACTTAAAGAATTGAAAAGCATTAGATTTTTCTTTTAGAAACATTACATGCATCACCCTAGTATGATCATCAACAAACATGATAAAATATCTGGCACCATAGTAACTTTGTACACCCATAGGTCCATAAAGTTTAGTATGAACCAAATCTAAAATGTTATCAGAAGTTAAGGATTTTCTCTTAAAACTTGACTTTGTCATTTTTCCTAACTGACATTCCTTACACATCACATTCTTAGGTTTCTTCAATCCAGGTAGACCTCTTACTTTCTTCTTCTTACTTATTTCTACTAGATTATCAAAGTTAACATGACATAGACTCTTATGCCATAACCAAATGTCATCAAGTTGTGCAACCATACATGCTTCTTTAGATAGGTCAAGATAGAACAAATTACCTCTAGTTTGTTCTCCACTTCCAATCAGCTCACCAATAGCATCAAATATTTTAGCTTTCTTGTGATGAAATTCCACTCGGTAACCAGTGCTGTTGAGATGAGCAACACTTAGAAGATTATAATTTAGACCTTCAACCCAATATGCATTTTCACAAGAGATCTTATCAATTAGTTTAATCAAACCTTTTCATCTAATAGGACATGGTGCATCATTACCAAATTTTACACTTTTACCTCTATAATGATGTAAGGTCTCAAACTTACTCTTGTCACCAGTCATGTGATGTGAACAACCACTGTCAATAATCCATTTTTCATTCTTGTTCACATAGGAGATCAATGTAGTTTTCTCATCCTCATCAGATTCATCTTTCATTGCAACATAGACTACCTCAATTTCAAAATAATCACTTTCAGTGTCAGTTTCTTCTTCAACAATGTAACAAGATTTCTTACCTTTTCCATTGTAGTCTTTGTACCTTTGGTAGCTTTTATCATCTCTTCTATCTTTGTGTTTTCCTTTTCTTTCTTCATTTTTATCATTCCTATCAGGACATCTAGTAGCTATATGACCAACTTTGTTACATACAAAACATATAATAGGGAGTTTACCTTTATATTTTCCTTTTCCCCTTCTCAATCTTCTAGCCATAAGAGCTTCTAGATCTTCAAATTCTTCATCATAAGTGTCACTGTCACTTTCACTTTCATTGATGCATTTTTGTTTCTCTTTCTTTGTCCTGTTCAGAACTAATTGTGACTTAAAAGAAGATTCAACATTACCAATACTACCAACAGTGAAGTTATCATAGTTAAAGAGTTTAAAAGTAGTCAGCTTGCCAACCAAAATTTCCAAAGTAAGCACATTTGTAGAGTTACATCTAGATTCTTGAATAGCAGAGATCTTAATAGTATAAATAGGACATGAAGTTCTTAGTACTTTACTAATTATAGTTTCATCCTCAATAGTACCACTTGCTCCTCTAATAGCATTCAAAACTTCTTTTATTCTACCATAATATTGTGCAATGTTCTCACCTTCTTGCATTCTCATTTCATCAAACTTACCTTTGAGACTCTTAGCCCTAGCTTTCAGTACATTTTTGTCACCACCATAGATCTTTACAAGAGTGTCCCACATCTCCTTAGCACTTGTGCAATCCTTAATGTCCTCAAATTCTGGATAGCTTAGGTCAGATGCAATTTCTAATAATGCTTGATTATGTTCTTTCTTAACTCTCATTTCTTCAGCAGTCAAAGGTGAGATAGGTGAGACATAGTCATTCTCAATGTAGTACTTTGCAGAATCACCAATACTGGCCAAATGCAACTTCATCAAACTTTTCCATGCAGGGAAATTTTCCTTATTTAGCTTCGGTACGTCCTTCTTATACATCCTGATCATTTTCTTCAAGCCCCTTTAAACTTGATTTCTATAAACACCAATAATAAGAAACACAACTCTAATACCAATTGTTAATATGATTGAGAAAAATAGAGAGGGGGGGGTGAATCAGTTGTTCTCAGGTCCAGATGTATAAAACAAACTTCAAAAACTTTTCCTTAAATCAGATCTAACAACCAAAACCAACTCGGTCATCACTGATTCAGTAACAGAAACATATAACATTGCAGTCCACTACCTAGTTGTATCTAACTTGTAAAACACATAAATGTCTAAACCAAAACATTCACACAAGCATTGACACTAGGATTTATAATGGAAACCCAATCTGGTAAAAACCACTTTGTAACATGCTACTATTATTTTCACTCTTTTGAAGTGAGCTTGGTTAAAAGCCAACCCTGTCAAAGGTTACAATACACACTATTAGGTGTGACCCAGTTAAAGGATTTCAACCACCTTGTTAAAAGTGAGCCTTGTTATAGGACTTACATACATTCCATTAGAATGCAACCTTGTTCAAATGATTTAAACATATGACTATTAGGTCAACCTTTGTTAAAAGGATTTTGACTATTACAATGGTTAGAAATTAGCAGTAGTATTGATTTGAAAAACATACAACTCACTTTTCAAATATTAGATCCAATTCTGTACACAAATGCTGGTTTATTGACTTTGAAATGTTGTCATTTCCATCTCTGATCTGCTCAGAACTTTTCTTCAAGAAATCAACACACTTCTCCTTCAGCCTTTTTTGCTTATACAGTCAATAACATCTACTGATCTTCCAACATCCTTTGTTCACCCATGCACACACATACCTAATCCTCAAGTTCCCTTAGTACTTCCTCAATTAGGTTAACTCATCTTTTGCCATACAATCTCCTTCATAGATCTTAGGGTTAGGTCAGATTCATTGAATCTACCCGCTTTATGTTCTTCAGCTCCTTTTTTAGAAACATCTCAAATGTCTTAAAGATTTACAATAATACATTTTTTAGTGCATTAAATGCTTTCAAACAATCAATAAATAAAGTCAACATGTTTTACATAATCCAAGAATTCAACAATGTCAGCTCCAAATCTGAATTCTCTTCAAATATAAAAATAATGATGCTTGGTCAATACTGTGATCAACTACTCAGTCTTCATGTAGAATGCTTGATCATTACTAAAAATGTTTCCTTGGTGTAAACTATCTTCCTCAGCAATTAACTGATGTTCGGTCGACACTAGAATTTTTCTCGGTATACACTAACTTGGTTGACACTAACATCACTTGGCTTGAGCGTGATTTCTCTATTTTTGCTTGGTCAAGCCTACCAGTTTAGTCTTCAATCTTACTAAGCTAAACAATACATTGTCTCATCATTGTACAACATAGTCAAGTACACTTTTTAGTATCAAGATAACTCAACCTTTCATATCCCCTTCAACACTAAAATAGATATAGTACTTTCCTAAGTAGTAATAGTCTTATCAGTTAAGATTTGACATCAATGACAACACAACAATTGCTTCAATTGCAATTTCCAACATGTCAGATTCATTGAATCCTTCCATAATTTATGTTCTTCATCCATCCTTCTAGAAACATCTTCAATCTCTTTATTGAAATCACAATAAAATGGTTTACTTTACATGAAATGCTCCATACATTCAATTAATAATGTCAACACGATTTACATAATCTAATAATTCAACTATGTCAACTGGGAATCTGAATTCTTCCTCAAATATAAATTACTGACGCTCATTCAATACTATGTTCAACTCCTCAGTCATCACTGCATAGCTCAGTCATCTCTTCAAACTAGTTCCCTCAGCTAATATTGTCTCCCTCGATAATAAACTAATGTTCAGTCGACACTAAATTTACTCAGCATATAGTAGCTCAGTCGACACTAACATCACTTGACTTAAACTAGATTTCTTCACTTTTCTTAGTTAAGCCTTCTTGTTCAGTCTTGCTTCTTACTTAGATGAAAAATACATTATCCTATCATTGTGCCACACAATCAAGTACTTATTGAAGCATCAAATAACTCAACCTTTCTCTAGGTTCTATTGTTATCACCCTTTCCCTAATTCTTCTCATCAATCAATAGATATAGTAGTTTCTTAGATAACAATAGTCTTACCAGTTAAGGTTTGACATCAATGACGATACAACAATTTCTTCAATTGGAGTTTCCGACAGCATCATGTTTTGTTATTTGTTTCTTTAGTTTTGGTTTGTCTCCTTAGGTTGGACCTATAAGGTAATTAATGCATGACTGACCAACTTGTGGCTTAGCTGGCTATATATTGGAAGCTTGGGTTGATGTAGAGGGGGTGGTAGAGTAGAGTAGAGGAAGAATAGCAGAAGAAGAGTTAGGGTAGATCGACAAGAATCATAATTGGATACTGCAAGATCTTGAAGATCAGAATGTTTATCTGATATTATAATAGAAAAGCTAGTAGGTTGCATGCTTGGAGACAAAGAGATTTCTTGGAGGCTTGTGAGCTCTAGTTTAGATCTACCTTAGTATTTCCATTAGTTGCTGATATGTTTTAGAGCTGGACTAGCAAGGAGATTGCTGAAATACTTTTTTAATTTCATTGTATAAGGCCAAAACTTGGAAGGCCTCATAGTTAGGCATGCTGAATGAAATTCTATTTTGAAGCATTATATTATTGTATTCAGCTGTGATTGTTGTTGTTATAGTTGTTGGTGTAGGTTTGGACCATCAATTATTGGATCCTCCATCCCTGCCTTGCATCAGGTGCCCTGCGTCAGACACCTGATGCAAGGTTGGGATGGAGGATCCAATAATAGATGGTCCAAACCTACACCAACAACTATAAAAAAAAACAATCACAATAGAATACAAGAATATAATGCTTCAAAATAGAATTTCATTCAATATACCCGACTGTGAGCCTTCTGGGTTTCAGCCTTATACAATAAAATTACACAAGTATTTCAGAAATCTCCTAGCTAGTCCAGCTTTGAAACATATTAAAAACTAATGGAAACACTAAGGAAGATCCAAATTGGAGCTCACAAGCCTTCAAGAAACCTCCTTGTCTCCAATCATGCAACCCACTAGCTCTAATATTACAATATCAGATAAACATTGTGATCTTTAAGATCTTGTAGGATCCAATTATGATTCATGTCAATCTACCCTGACTCTTCTTCTTCTATTCTTCCTCTACTCTACTTTGCTTCTCCTTCTACATTAACCCAAGCTTCCAATATATAGCCAGCTAAGCCACAAGTTGGCCAGTCAGACATTAATTACATTATAGGTCCAGACTAAGAAGAGAAACCAAAACTAAAGAAAGAAATAACAAAAAGTGATGTGCCATTACATTTAGGTCCACACATGACCCTAGAACAAATCCCCAACCGTGCAAGATCTAATTTCTCCACATAGAACCGTGTAAGGCAAAATACCACATGTTTCATCTAAAACTATCGACAAATTGATATCCAAGGAAAATAGAAATAACTTATAGGTTTGAATGAATTAGGATGTGCACCCTTAGGAGAAGGTCCCAAAATAGGTCCATGGTATAGCATTAACTATGCAAGGAAAGAAACCAACCGCAAAAATGACTACAAAATGAAAAATAGATAGGTACAAGAATAGGAAATGTTTTTGGCAATGCATGATTGCTCAAGACCCAAGATGCTCCTGCATTAGACACCCTAGGTAAATTAAAAAAAAAATGTTCTCATGAACATCTTTAGGGAATTAGGACATGTATACCATATATGTTCTTAACCCATATCTCCTCTTGTCCTTCATTCCATGTTGTCGTCACACTCGACAAATTATCTTGTCCTGTAATTTTCTTATCTTTCCTTTCTACAACTGACAAAAAATGATTCTGACCATCTTTTCCACTATTGATTACACCAAGACTTTAGTGAATCATATCTTCTCTAGACTTACTAATCAACTTGGAACCATCTGCATCTCTTCATGTCACTAGTGCCATCATTTGCTGCACTATCTTTGTTAGAAAGACCATCTATCTCTTAATCTCTATAAATTCCTTAGTTGTATCATTCTCTTTTCCTTTCAAACTTGGCTCCCTTTCATCCACATGAATAGGTTCATCAACTCTCTACTCCTGATGTTTGTCACTGTCACATGAACAACACTTGACAACTCCACATTCCCTGGCCCCTTCTTCCTGCAAAGGCAATAAATTATGCCTGGAAACCACCATGCATTACCACATATGTATTTGCATGACCATCAAACATAATATGCCTATCAAATTTCCAAGGTTTCCTGAGCAAGAGATGACAAGAATCCATAGGCAATAAATCACATAATATTTCATCATGATAAGATCCAATCTAAAAATTAACCAAGCATTTCTCTTCAATCCTAACCTTACACACATCTTGCATCCAACTAATCTGATAAGGGTTAGGGTGTTTCTTCCTTTCCAAATTCAATTTACTAACCATCTGTTCTGAAATAAAAATTTTAGAACTACCACCATCAACTATAATATTACATACCTTATTCTTGCACTTACTTATGGTTCTGCACAAATTTCTTCTTTGTACTAGTTCCTTAGCACATGTAGCCAACCTCCTATTGATAAGAAATTCATCCTTTTCTACAACATTCTCTATTTCTTCTTTGGTAGTTACTACAACTATTTTTCTAGTACATTGAAAAATTCTATTATCCTTCTCACCACACTGAAAACAAGTACCTATGAACTCATTTCTCGATCTCCCTCTTTGTCCATTATTGTAGTTATTACCAGTTTGACCACTACTAGATCCTTCATCAATCTTCTTAGGATTATCTATCACATTACATCTAGCAATTATATCACCAGTCTTACCACCTCGATTCCTATTATTTTGTCTTCCTTCAAACCTCTTGTTCAAATTCTCCTCAATATTCAATGCCATCTGATGAGCATCTCCTATAGTTGTCATCTGAATAGTACGTAACTCTTCTTGAATACTAGGTCTCAAGAAATAAACATACCTAGCAACCTTCTCTTTATAAACTTCAGAATAACTAGTCCTAATCAGGATTCTGTAAAACTCCTTGGTATACTCTTGTACTGATTTGTTTGTCCACTTCAAGCCTTGCATCTTCTTAAACATCTCTAACTCATAATCCACCAAAATGAATTTCTTTTTCAATTTGTCAACCATTCGATTCCATCTAGTGATTTTTTCTTTTCCTCTCCTACTTATTTCCAGTTGAACTTCTCTCCACCAAATATTTGCATGACCCTTCAACTTAGTCTTTGCAAATTGAACTCTATCAGGATCTTCTATTTTTTCATACCAAAAGTATTCATCTATCTCATTAATCCAATCAATCACCTCTTCTGGCCTAAGGCTTCTATTAAATGTAGAAACTTCGATCTTAGGTCTTTTCCCAATTTTAGACATAGCCTTCAGGATTCTAGTCTCTTCTAGATCCCTTGATTCTTCTATAGCTTCTCCAAAATGATCTTCTTCCTCAGAATCATCATCATTGTCTTCTTTCTCAATTCCTCTTGTAGATCTTGCACTTGTTTCTGCAAAGCTCTAAAATCATCAAGATTGAATTCCCCAATAGGTTCTTTCTCTAAGATCTCACAAGCTCTCCTTCAAGGCATCTTCAATCCAAGGTCCTAGTGAAAACTACCTCACCTTCGGTGATCTATCAACACACTTAGAATCTTCAAGCTCTGATACCACCTGACACAGGGCAGCGATGGAGGATCCAATAATGGATGGTCCAAACCTACACTAGCAACTATAACAAAAACAATCACAATGGAATATAACAATATAATGCTTCAAAATAGAATTTCATTCAACATGCCTAACTGTGAGGCCTTCCGAGTTTCAGCCTTATACAATGAAATTACAAAAGTATTTTAGCAATCTCCTATCTAGTCCAGCTCTAAAACATATCAACAACTAATGGAAACACTAAGGCAGATCTAAACTAGAGCTTGCAAGCCTCCAAGAAACCTGATTGTCTCCAAGCATGCAACCCACTAGCTTTTCTATTACAATATCAGATAAATATTCTAATGTTCAAGATATCACAGGATCCAATTATGATTCTTGTTGATCTACCCTGACTCTTCTCCTTCTATTCTCCCTCTACATCAAGCCAAGCTCCCAATATATAGCTAGCTAAGCAACAAGTCAGCTAGTCAGACATTAATTACATTATAGGTCCAACCTAAGGAAAGAAACCAAAAATAAAGAAATAAATAACAAAACACAATGTGCCATTACATTTAGGTCCACACATGACCCTAGAATAAATCCCCAACCGCGCAAGATCCAATTTCCCCACATGGAACCATGCAAGGCAAAATACCACATGTTTTGAATGTGAAACTAGCGACAAATTAATATTTGAGGGAAATGGAAATAACTTCTAGGTTTGAATGAATTAGGATGTGCACCCTTAGGAGAAGGTCACAAAATAGGTCCATGGTATAGCATTAACTATGCAAGGTAAGAAACCAACTGTAACAATGGTTACAAAATGAACAACAGACATGTAGAGGAATAGGGAATGTTTTTCATGATGCAAGATTTCTCAAGACCCAAGATGCTCTTGCATCAAAATTAATGAAAGAATAGTCTTTAGGGATGCCAATCTCCATCTAGATGTTGTTTCCACTAAAATTGTCAGAGCTATTATAGATAACTTTTAGAGTACTAGAGCTAAATATATTGGTAAGACCAAGCTTACTTTTGTTCTTAGGATCACCTATGGGTGTAAAATTTTGGCAAGAGACATTGCATTGAATGATTTGTATGTTGTCATTGATGGAAACTACACACTATTCTCTTGGGCACTTGTCAGTTTTTGGATTTACCAAAGGTTGGAATAGAAAATTGACTAAGTATGGAAGAATAGGAACATTATACATGGATTAGTAAACGGATAGTACAAATATATGGGAGAAATGTTTTCAATGTGTAGCTAGGAGGAGCTTCTATAGAGCATATTTCACTTATATATATTATCACACCTATTTATATTTTGATTTTCATAAGGTATGTTTAGATATGAGTATTAGGTTGAAAGTGAAGAACGAGGAGCAATGATAGTTACTTGCTGGATTGTTTAGCGATCCTAATAGATGGATGATCCAATTGGTCAGATAACTATTTTTGTTAGAGCTGACATGGTTGAAGTTATCTATGCTTTGGTCAAGGTTAGCATGAAGACATGATAATTTTTGGAAGGACGATTATGGAAGAGAAAGGAGGAGGAAGAAGAAGTTAGAAATGGGAATGCCAGAGAGAAGAAATAGTTCACTCTAATTTTCCTTTGCTAAATTTTGTAAAAAAATCTTTATTATAAAGATCAAATATATGATAATTAAAATTTATTTGGTAAATAGATGAAGAATCTATTATAAGATCAAGAAAGTCCTCTAGAAAAAAATTTCTTAAATCCTTAGAAAAATATAAGAGATTAAGGAGATCAACCAATAATTTAATGGTTGAAGATGGAGTTAAATTTAGATAACATTGTCAAATTGAAGGCAACAAATTACTTATTCCAATACTCCTGTAGATTTTTGGATACTACATCCTAGAAATAAGATGAGATTACTATCCAAAATAAAATTTCAATAGGAATGGATATAATCATACAAAATAGTAAAGTAACATTTTATGTGTTGTGAAAGTAAGGAAAAAGAAAAAGAAAATATGCATAAATAGTTGCATTCTCTTTGTGTAGGTACATTGCAAATTCAAAGCTTTGTCATAGATGGACATGCATGAATGTGCATAGTGCTACAAGTTATAATTCATCATACCTATTATTGTTCTACAAAAATAATCTTAATCAATCACCTAAGAGAAACTATTAAGGATAATGACATGCATAATGGATCTATTGGCTACTCATAGAGAACAATGAAGTGCTATAGTTCTTAGTCTCCCTTGTAGCTATATGAGTATAAGGACCTTAACATATCCCATTACATTTAAACCATTGATTTACATCAACGCGAGTAGACACTGCCATTTATAAATTTCCAAAATAAAGAATGAAATAAAATAAGAAATGAAAATATAAGAGAAAAAGAAACTATAGTCACCAAAGATCCAAATGGGCACATATACAACCCTTCACTTCCAAAGAACTTGTAGATATAGACATAATTTATTTGACAAAGTTGTCATTTAAAGGGGACATTCAACCTGAAGACATCAAACCATTGCTTTAGAAAGCCAATGCATAGATAGGCGAATATAGGAAACAAGAAAATGTAAATAAAACAAAAGGAGGATATATTACTTAGAAATATACAATATACCTTAAGTTTTCTGTACATTTTGGATAGAACATCTATATAAAATAGTCTTTCTCCTAACAAGATAGCCTTTAATCAACACCCAAAATGACTATAGTTACAAAATTTCAGTGAGCATACTACACTATTCCATGGAACTAAATTTACTAAAAATATCTAAAATAAAATTAGAGAATCCTCTAAGGAGTGGTAGCATTACTTAGCCTAATGTTGTTTCTAGCTCCATAATCTAGCCCCTACCCTAAATATGTTTTGGGCTTTCACAAATTAAGCTATTTCTACAAACCTCTCAAACGTCCAAGCTCCCATGCTAAGGATGTCCAAACCTTTGGTGGTCCAATGGTGAGATTGGCCTTTCATAGACTGGACCTTTGCTAAGCGTGACCATTTCAATTTATGGCCTCCTCAATCAAATCCTGCCAAAAAAAATAAAAAATGAGCATAGACACCACAAAAACCAAAAAATGCATATATAAGTATTTTTTTATTAAGAATTAAAAAAATAAAATGAGAACTACTAAATAAGAAAGAACCTATAACATATACCTTCAATCTATGAGAAACCTTCAAACAAGAATGAGAAGTGGCAGAGCTAAGCCTTGAATATAACTCTCAATAAAAAAAGAAGACAAAAAAAACATGGACTGATTGTATTTGAATAATCTACGCCACCCTTGTCTTAGCTACTACCATGAAGACAATCTCCTTTCATTAAAAGTGAAAAAAAAGAATCAAAGTAATTAGCACTTGTAGGATGAGCTCTCTGGTTATTTTCCACCTCAAATCATGCAAGCAATACTCAAACCGTAACTGCCAAGTGTGACCTACAAGTGTAGTAACATGATTATGGAAATACCAGGTTGTTTAGTGGTTCACTAATGTCAATTTATATTAAACTAGTGTCTATTCTAGCTGTATTATGTGCCTTCTGCAGAACCTTCAATGCATACGAGAGACCTCAAGAAAAGTGTGATCTCTTACCTCATATTTTGTAATTTTTCCCATGACTGTCTATTGCAACCAGTAAAATCATGGGTAAACATTTTTCATATATTTAAAAATTAAATTTTTTCACTTTTCTCTGTTCAACATTCCATTAAAATAGGAACTTACAAATATCTGATTTGTAATTGGTTGATGTATTTGAAGAATAATCACTGCTTAATTGCGAGACCTCTGCAATAGTTTATGCCATGGTAGGAACTAATATAACAAAATTGGAAAATTTGGCCCACACACAAAAAAAGTGATTATATTTAATTATTAAAAATATATAAGGTATCCTATGAAGGATGATGACATGATATGAGTACAATAGCAATGGAAAATTTATAGTCGTACAAAATCTGACTTTCATTAAAAATTTCTCTATGGCCTCTAAGAAAAAATGTTAGAGTTTGATAAATTGACAGACATTTTTAATGTCTTTAGGTCTTCAAGACACAATTTGGAAAGGTTGTATTTGACCTTATATGCTCCAAACAATCACTACCTCCTAGAATCAACAACTATCCCAACTTAAAAACCTAAAAACATTGGAAAAAATGGTCAAATTTGGATGAATCCTAACTTTATCCATTTCCATAGACTAAATGGCATGCCCAACTTCCTTCTAATGCTAGCCAAAATCGACCTATAATGAAAATATTTCATCTAAAAATAGCTCAACAGTCTAATATGGGAAGGGGTTTAGAAGGCCATAACTCTAATATACTTTTGAGATGCTAGAAAACCCATAATGAAGATGTAGGCTTCAAAGGATAGATTGAGAAATATACCTTCCACAAGAGAGTGTTGCAACATAAGATTGCATTAATGTTGACATAAAATTAATATGAATATGATCCATGAGATATATTATAATATATGAGCACCTTGAATATATAGACAAGGTGTGCTGAGATATGCACAACTATCATTGATACAAACATTAAATGTTTAATTATAGACAATAATAAATGCCTAAAGAAAATGTATATTTGAGGTATGTGACTAAAATAAAAAATGAGACAATACCTAATTATCACTAATATGTATACATTTCTTGTAGGATATAAGGATAGCTAACATTATCCTATGTTATCACGTGACTAGGTTCTTACAAATAAGTAGATATTAAATAACCTCATGCACACTAATAGATTTATTGTCTCCATTTGTATTGTTCTAATATCTATATTTATTGTTGTGTAGTACCCCCATAGTTTGCTTTCAATTTTTCAGTGTTGTACTCTTTTAGGCCATATTGTATGTGTGAAGATCTTATTATTTTAGTGATTGTTGATGATCTAAATTATGATTATGATTATGTTATGATGTCATATGATCTCATATTTAGATGTTAATGTTATTATGCTACAATGTTTTATGTTTCAGTTAGATTATGATGTACTTACCCCATACTTGCATGTGTATGGTCTTTATATGTATGTACCTATTTTATGTGTTTGCATCTGTTTGATGTGTTTGAATGGTAGAGGATGGAGGTGTAGTTACTTTCATAGTCGAGATTCACACATCCGACTATACCCTATCATTGTCTATTATATGATATTGTATGTACATGCATTTGTTCTGTGATGGCAGGTTTGTAGGTACAGCGCATCATCTTCCCTGAATTGGCAGGAGTGAGCGTGCCCACAAACATTCATCTCATGGTAAAGAGGGGAGATAGTATTTAGACCCAAAACCCAATCCTTAGCCTATTTATCCTAATTGTTGGATAAAGTATCGATTGACTACCTTGCCCGAGTTTGGTCAAGTTGACCTAACTCGTGGATCCCGTCTTTTGAGTTTGTATGATGCATGAATGTTCCTGAAATATTGCTTTGATTTAATTGTTTGCTATGGTTATTTTAATTAATCATATAGTTGGAAAATAATGATTAAAGTATTTCCTGTCTTTGAATAATTATTAATTAAATAAAAATCAAATATGAGAATATTTGAATTTAATTAATTAATCGTGCTAAATTATGATTTAATATGTTTTATTAAATTATTAAAAAATAGTGCATGATTTAATTGTGTCATAATTATTAAATATTTTAAATGTGAAATTTTATATTACATGTGCTTTATTGATTTATGTGAAATTTGATTTCATAAAGTAACTTGTAAAAAGAATTCTATGTGAGTTGTGCATAAATAATATATTTTTATAATTAATAATTGGTATTTTCCCTAAACTCAAAAAAAAGATGAGTTTGATTAGGAGTTGTCTGGTGACTCATTAGGGTTTGCATGATAGGTGGATTTGATTTTCTATTTGGGGAAAGTTTGCATTCATTTTGAAAAAATGAGGTTTTGGTTGGAGTTTTCAATTTTGGGGAGAGAGAGAGCATTTTTGGAATATTTTGTGCTTTCTTGTGTTCTTGAGAATTTGGTGTGTGAATTTTTCTGGGTGAAGTGTGTGTGCATCTGGATTTGGATTCTACATAGGTTGTGATTCAAAGTTGCAGGGTTTGAGCTTCTACATTTTTCAGAATTGGGTGTTTCAAAGTTCTACAGGCTTTCTTCTACAGTTCTAGCATTGGAATTGAGGTAGGGTTTGAAGAAACCTCCCTATAAATTTATTTATAGAATTTTCAATATTTTTGTATACTTGTTTTGATTTATTGCTATAAATCTATTTATAGTTTTGCATTCATTTTGTGTGTTAATAAGCGCTTAGATTCATAGCTTTTAGTTTATTTTGTGACTTGGCATAGCAGTGTTATGCTGCTGAAATTTTTGGAAAAAATTCATCCTAGGGCATTTAGAAAATGAAAAATTAAAATTGCTATAGTGCAAACTATTGTGTGGATAAATTTAATAATTGGGTTGTGGTTGAAAAAAATGAATTATGGGCCAAAAAAAAAAAAAAAACCCTCCCTGTGAAAAATGATAGTAAGAAAATATTACACCAATTAAAAAAAAAATAGCATGCTTTGTGGAAAGTTTTACCAAAATATGTATTGCATTAGAATACAAAATAATCAACAAATAGAATAGGACAAAAATGAAATTCATGCAAAAATTTCCTATTCTGGTAAATTTTCCAAGCCTGTGTGTTTTTCCGTTTATGGAAAAAAAACCATTGGAAAAGAATATTCCTTTTAGAATCCCGAAACTGTTTGTTTAAGAAAACAAAATATTGATGCTTTTGCCTTTAAGAAAATTTGTGCTAGAGTGCTTGGTTAAAAATATATATATATCAAGCAAAGCATTTTTTTAAATTAATTCATTGTTGAAGACTGACTTTTCTTGAAATATGTGCTTATAAATATTATAGTATATATATATATATATATATATTAAAAAAAACTTTTGAATAAGGGTGCTTTGTATTTTTTTTTAAAATAATAATAAAAGAAAAGGGAGGGCATGGGTCTCAACCCCGTACCCCCAACTTCTTGGCGACCGTGGTTGCCTGCCGGTGGTACCACGTACCATCGACAGAGCCTGGCTCTACCGACGACACAGGGTGCCGTGCAGTCAGACCGCCAGTGGGCGCGGTCCCCACAGAGGGCCCCCCACTTTTGATTTGTTTTAATTTGTGTTTGTTAAATGTGATTTTTATATTAACTTTTATTTTATAAAATATGTTTTATAAAAATCTTATTTTATAAAATATGTTTTGTTAAAAGTTTTATTTTTATAAAATATGTTTTATCTAAAAGTTTTATTAAGTTTTTAAATTTAATTTATTAATAATGAATTATTAATTAATTAAATAATGTTAGTTTGTTAATAGTGAATTTGTTAATGACTTTAATAAATTTTATTAACAAATCTTATTTTGAAAAATTAAACCTAGATGTTTAATAGTATTTAATAATTAGATTTTTATTAAAATATTGCCTTATTGGAAAATAAACCTGGTGATTTATGGACAACTGATTAGGTTTAGTCAATTGATTAAATTTGGAATGTTTATTCAATTTGGCTTAAGTGTAAAGAACATTATGTGATGCATTATTATAGTCAAGTTGGATTTTTATTCAATGTTGTAAACATATGTTTTATCTTCTCATTTGTACAAGCATTAATTACTACTGAAATTGGCTATTTTTCACAATATGGTTTTTACCTTTCCTGTATGTTTGGGTTATCAATGTTATGGGATCTAGATGACCTAGGAAAGACAGAGGCCTGGGAATTGTCTTTTGATCATGTTGTTTATCATGTTTGGCATGAGTGTGTAATCTATATTTTCCAGTTGACCTTATAGGCTCTTGTTGTTTTATGATATCCAGTGATTATGTTTATGTAGTCAATCCTGGTTTCTATGATGATTTTGGATGTGTGACTACTTGTCTTATCTAAGTTTTGCTCTAGGAGAGATCTATGAGCCTAGGGTAGTTTACCTAGATATGTGTTAGGAGGTGGATTGCAATAAGCGTCGGGGCCCACAAGTGGCTGCTAGGATCACTTATTGTAAGTATCTGTAATCAAGTGATAACTTAATAAATTAAGAGGAAATAAATGAACCTAATAAGATAAGTCCCTCGCCCATGCTTGAGTGCTAGTATAGACTAAGATGGGAATGGAGATGATGCTTGCTACCTTGAGAGGTGTGTGTTTAGCATAGTTAATGGCTTTGTCTGTATGAGAAGTCATTGATCTATGTATGGTCACTTGAGTGCCGGGATCCAGAGAGATTACCAGGATGAGACTCAAGGGTTAGACGTACATGATGACACCTGCCTATACATAGTCTAGTTATCCTACATGGTCAGATGCCTCTAGATTAGTGAGTCATACCTTTCACTATACTTGTTGACTTTGAGTTAGTAAGCATTTAGGATTCCTTTCCTAGTAGTGTTTCCTGGTTTGATTTGATTATTTGATTGGGGTCTGATGTTATCTCCTCAGCACAGTGGGGTAGACCTTTGTGGTTCTACATGGACGGGTGGTAGTGATTCTTTATCATTTGAGATTTGACGTCCTAGTGCCGGTGCTTGATGGTGTCTTTACAGTTGGATCCTTGTGCTACTTCATTGATGTTCTTTCTTATATTCTTTACTTGTAATCTTGTATTATCATATCGCATGTGATACCTAATCTGGACCTTGTATTATCATAGTTATATTTATTACTACATACCCTGTGACATGTGCAGTGGGTGTTAGACTAGTTAGTTGTCATGGATGTCCATGAGGATTGTATTTATTGTTATATCATGTTATTTTAATTTATAAGTTATGGAATCTTTTGTTGATGTTAGTGTTAGTTGTGTTTCATTCTTAAGTAATTCTATGTCATGGAACCCTTGAGTATTGTAATCGGTGATGGATGTTATTTTCAATGTGAGTAAATGGTAATTGCTTCCACACTATTGTTTATCTTGTATGTAAACTTTAAAAAAAAATTATTCACCAAACTTAGTATCATGCTCTTGGTTAGTTTCTTTTGGGTTCCCTGGCACCTCATTTCAAAGCTTTTCTAGTGTATTATTTTGGGATAATTAATGAAATATTTAGGTTCATTCATGGGTTTCTACGTAGGATCATTTGATAGTCTAAGTTTTTTTTATCTCTTCACATGTACATATAGAACCTACTTTATGTTTTACTTTGGTATTGAATGATATATTTAATAATGTATAAAAATAGTTATAAATATTCTTCTTTTTAACTATAAATTTAGTGATTCTATTAAAATATTGTAGATATGCACCTAACTATATAAATATTAACATTTTGTTAATCTAATAAATCAGAAGTAGATAAATTTAAAATATCTTTCAACTTGTATTAATCTCTAAGTGTGTTTTGAAATCCATGTCTATATGTGTCTACCAATATTAGTAGCTAGATAATATTGTCAAATCTTGTAAGTTTTGATTTTTTAACTATATATTAACATGTAGGATGATGAATATAAAACCAATGTACAAATACGAAGAAGACAACCTAAATATGCTATGCAATGTATTGGGTATGGTTTGTGCCAAAGAAAATTATTAATTTCAATAGTTATGTTATGGTAGCATTGTAGAAAAGACTTCCTATGTTTAGGAGAGTTACTTATTAAAGGTGGTTGTAGTCACCTTAATAATTTGTCTATTGTTTGCTATTAGCTATTGTTTCCACCATTATCCTATCATAGATAAATAATCAAAGACATATTCAACATGGGCTAAAACTGTAACACCCCTCCAGGGAACCTGAAGGCTAACACTAATATCCTAAGTAATTTTATTATTCAAAATTTACTTACTTAAATAGGTATCTTACATTTTAAAATTAGGTTAATATTGGACATCCCTCCAGATTCCCTAACATTTCTACCAATATTATTTTCACAATTTATCCAATGCTTTTCTACTTGATTAGATACATACATGAATCCATCAATTTAGAGTTACATAAGTTACTTTTTCCATAATTATACAAGTTAAATGGTTTACTTTTATCCATTCATCTTATCCTATTATGACTATTATTTTCTATCATCATTATCATGAGTATATGTCTATGTATCACATATAGGTGATTAGTTTAGAAAAAGGTTTAAACTTTTAAATCACATCTTATGATCAAGTATTTGGTTATCCACTTTTCCTAAAATTACATGTACAAATATTTAATTTATTTATTTATAGATTAACATTCATAATAATGAGCCATTATTACCTTTATTGAATTCCACACTTACGTAAGAATATGTCATGAACTTTCTATAGTATTCTAGAATATAAACCACATCATACAAGTAATTTATAACATACATTATTTCAGTTTGAACATCAAATAGGAGTTGCAAGACATTTCCTTGGAAAATAACATATTTAAAGATAACATTTTTAACCATTTCCTTCCTCCTAGATATACCCTTTTTCATATATTTACAAATTACATAGGGTCTCGACTCTCCTTCAAGACCTCACAAAATCAATACATAAGATATCATTATTTGGGAAGCTACATAGAATCATCACTTTTGTATTACAACATTTTGAAATGAAATGATATTCAACAGCTTCGAGCAGGGATTTAATGCATGTCATCCATGAGACCACACACAATGTCTCATTATATTTCCACTCAACCATGTGGATCCAAAAAGGTTCACTCCCCTATGCTAGGATATAGAACCGAAGTCCACACGGGAAATCTAGGGTTGTCTAAGGATGTGGGATTTCCCTTCCCAATACAAAAAATAAATTGAACCCTAAACAATTTGTAAATATCAAAACATAAATTTTAAAGTAAAAATATCTAAGCACTAATATCACAACACAAATATCAAGGCATAAGAGGAGAGTTCTCTAGAGTACGGGCCAGGTGAGTTTCATCACATAGTCCTTTATATTTGGATCCTTCCTAGAAGCCATGTACTCTAGCAC
The DNA here is from genome assembly GCA_027943335.1 of Chamaecyparis obtusa. Classification (NCBI taxonomy): domain Eukaryota; kingdom Viridiplantae; phylum Streptophyta; class Pinopsida; order Cupressales; family Cupressaceae; genus Chamaecyparis; species Chamaecyparis obtusa. The sequence continues at coordinate 151,315 of BSBK01011756.1, forward strand.
CTTCATATGTCTAGCCCGACCAACTACAATGACTCCAATATTCCAAAAGGACCTACATGGACTATTAATCAGTATTTTATCTTATTAATAAATTATATTAAACCCTTTCCCATTCCCAACCAATTTAATTATTATAGGTTTTCTTTACACATAACTCACCCAAAGGCTTTCCTAGTGACCTCCACAACCTTGGATCCTATAGTGAGACACTCACCTAGTGTACCTACAAACCCTACTCATACAAAATCAATCTAGGTTTTTTGGAACTCTTCAACAAAACATCCATCCCTTGGGTTCTCAGGTGCTTTCCCGTTATTCACATCATCAGGAAAAATCATGACCCTAAACATGTAGAAATGATAGAAAAGAAAGAAAGAATATCTCAAGAAAACCTTTCAGAGATGCTAATCCACACATTTCCATAACTAAGAGAAACATACAAAAAAATCAAAATACAAGTCTAGATACCCTCCCAAGATTCCACATCTACAGGTTAATTTAAACACATCAAAACAAATCCAAAAGCACCATTCATAATATCAACATAATATAAGACAAAATAAACCCATAGAAGTTTGGAAACATAAGCGACACTTTTTATGTGTGAGTTTAGTGATTGTGTCAGTTATATATGTATGATTATTTCTAGAAACATATGTATGACTGTCATAAAATATAGTCTCGGTGCAGGGATGATAATGTTTGTTTGAACTGTTGGATTTTCCTAATTCTTGGATATGTTGGAGAAAAACTAATTGTGCACATTATCACTAAAGCCATTTTCATAATCATATTGGGTTCAAAAGTTATCAACAATAGAGTATGGGTCCAGGAAACCAAACCAGTAAGTTTCTCAGAAGATCAACATAGTAAACATTCATGGAGACAAGATACTTTCCCCTTTTCCTCTTGAAAACACAAAGTTTCCAAACCTTCATAAACAATTAAACCAATTCATAATCCATAGATCGTGATAGTTTTTTAGGGTGAAAATGGTGTTGATGAATTTAGTAATGTAAACTATGTGAGATGTATTCACTAACTAATCATTTCGACACTAACATTCAAAATACAAGAGAAAGAGGGGCTTCCAGGCATATCTCTCAATATAACTTAAGTTAGATTAGCAAAACCCAAGAAGATAAAGGGATGCCAATGTTAAACCCAAATTATACTAAGGAAGTACACAAGAAAGTGCTCTTTTATGCAATGTAATATTTGATTAAGGTTATATAAATCCATTTGTAAAATTGAACTAATCGATTTAGCAAGATAAGAAATAGAGATCTAGGTGCTAAATGTAAGAAATCAACCCAATTAACATGTGAGAAAAGATCTAAGAAATGATATGAAATAGATAATGAAGTACTCACCTTGAAATATGAAGAGGACTATGCTTTTTTTCTTTGAAAATTTTTGTTCTAGACCCGTAATTGAATTTTTTATTGTGGATCCTTGATCATAGCCAAAAACCTAGAAAATGCTAAAAATATCAAGCTGCCAAGAATAGGTTGACCATGTCACCATTTTTGATGCAAAGGGTGAAGGGGAGAGGGGCCAAAGGCACACCCTAACTAGATCCACCTTGCAGAGATCACACGTGGAAGAAACAAACACACAAGTGAGAGAGATAATTCATATATCTTTCATATATTCACTTCAATTGATTCATCCATACTAGGTTGTAAGGCCTTCCCGGTTTAGGTTAGATATTACAATCAAGTACACAAGTCCTCCAACATGTGAGGATCTGAAACAAACTTCTATCTCCTAGCTTCTATATCTCATCTCCTAATAATGATCCAAAACTACAAACAAATATTACATTATATACAAAAGGCTACTGAACAAGCCGGCCTTTAGATCCACCATCAACGGAAGGAATGAATAGATCTAGGTCCACATGCTTCCCAATGATAGATACCATCATTAAATAAACAACCAAAATTAATTGCAAGAGTGGGGCTCAAGAGGAAATTAAAAAAAGCAACTCGGTAAGAAAGGATAATCGAGCGCCAAAAAAGCATCATCGAGCACTAGGGAAATTCACTGAGTGCCAGAGAGATAATTGACCAACCCCAGTAAACAAAGGAAATTGAGAAACACTGAATGAAATTGGTCAAAGAAGGAACTGAGCAACATAGGAAAACACAAACATTTTTTTGGTGACACAGGATTGCCAAGGACCCGAGATGCTCCTGCATCAGACAGCTGGGGTTAATTGAAAATGATTCTTTGAATCATGAAACATGTACAATCTAAGCCATATCCAACTTAGATTTTGAAATCCATGAACTGTCTTCAATCAGTATGTTCTTCCACTTTACCAAATATTCCATATAGTATTTTCCTCTTGTACTTCTGCTAATTCTTTGCTCCAAAATCTGCTCAACTTCTTCTATTGGTTTCTTAGGATAATCATTTGGTACTGTCATTTCTTCATTTGACTCATGATACTCATAAAAATCAGCAATGTTGAAAATAGGTGATATATCCATGTCATCAGGTAACTCAATCTCATAAGCATTTCCATGGTCAAATCTCTTCAAAATCTTACAAGGTCCAAACTTCTTCATTTTCAGCTTCCCGTATGTTCCAACAGGAAATCTACCTTTCTTCAAATGAGCCATTACTTCATCATCAACTACAAAAGTCTTATGTCTTCTTGATCTATCAGCTTTGTCTTTGTATTTATGGTTATTTTTCTCTAGCTTATGTTTCACATCTTCATGCAATGTCTTCATGTACTCAGCAAACTTTACTCCTTCAACACTTCTCTTTCTTTCATCAACAATATCCCTCAAATCTAATATACCTCTTGGATGTATTCCATTTACAATCTCAAAAGCTATTTTTCAAATACTCCTATTCACTGAATTATTGTATGCAAACTCTACTTGTGCCAACACAGAATCCCAATTACTCAGTGTGTCTCCAACTAAATAGCTCAAAAGATTTCACAAACTTTTGTTCACAACTTCTGTTTGTCCATCGGTCTGTGGGTGAAATGTAGAACTATATTTCAACTCAGTGCCAAAATTTCTCCAAAGGGTCTTCCAAAAGTATCCAACAAATTTACTATCTCGGTTAGAGATAATAGTACTTGGTAATTCATGCAATCTGACAATTTCCTTAAAGAAAAGATATTATATATGTACTGCATCTAATATCTTTCAACAAGGTATAAAATCTGCCATTTTAGAAAATCTATCCACAATAACAAATATAGAATCATTACCTCTTCTTGTCTTCGGTAAGCCAAGAATAAAATCCATACTGATATCAATCCAAGGTTTCCTAGGAACAGAAATCGGTGTATACAATCTAGTATTCTAACTTACTCCTTTTGCAACTTGAAAAATAACACAACTTTTCACAAATTTTTGAACATCTTTATACAACTATGGCCAAAATTATTTCTCCTTAAGAAATTTCAATGTTTTATCAAGACCAAAGTGTCCAGCTAAACCACTACTATATTTCTCCTTTATTAGATTAGTTCTCATTGGTCCTCTCGGTATAAACAATTGAATACCTTTAACCAACATATCTTCTTGAATGAAATATTCTTCCCATTTAGTACTTGGTTGATCTTGAATAGGTGTTATGTACTTTCTCCACCAATCAAAAAAATTAGGATCGACTTCATAAGAATCTCTCATGTGATCAAAACCAAGAACTTCAATTTTCATCTTGGTCATCAAATATCTCCTACTGAATGCATCAACAACTCAATTAGTGACTTCACTCTTATGCTTTATCACATATGTATAACTCTACAAATACTCTACCCATTTCATATGTCTATGATTCAACTTATTTTGACTAACCAAATATTGTAAAGCTTTATGATCGGTATACAATACAAATTCACTTGGTATCAAATAATATCTCCATTTCTTCAGTGCTTGAACAATAGCATAGAATTCTTGATCATACACAGAGTATTTCCTTTTTGCATCATTCAATTTTTCACTAAAGAAAGAAATAGGTTTACCTTCTTGACTCAACACAGCTCCTATTGTACTTCCACTTGCATCATATTCCACTTGAAATACTTTATTGAAATCAGGCAATACCAAAACAAGCAATTGAACAAAATTCTACTTCAGAGTCTCAAAAATTTTATTAGCTCCATGTGTCCATTTGAATTCTCTTTTATCTCCTCTCATAGTCTCAGTCATAGCATTACAAATTGAACTAAAATTCCTAATGAACTTTTGGTAAAACCTTGTCAAACCATGAAATGATCTTACCTCACCAGCATTCTCAAGTGTAGGCCAATTCAAAATAGCTTCAACCTTTTCAGGGTCCATCTTCAAACAATCAGCTGAAATCACAAATCCAAAATACACAATCTCATCTTTCATGAATGAATACTTTTTTAGATTTATTAGCAACTTTTCCTCTTTCAATCTCTGCAATACTTGTTTAACATGCAACAAATGTTCTTCTCTAGTCTTACTGAATATCAGAATATCCTTAAGGTATACAATCACAAATTTACCCAAAAATTTCTTCAAAACTTCATTCATCAATCTCATAAAAGTACTCAGTGCATTAGTTAAACCAAAAGGCATAACCAACCACTCATACAAACCTTCTTTTGTCTTGAAATTAGTCTTCTCTTCATCACCTTCTCTGATTTTGATATGATGATACCCACTTTTCAAATCAATTTTGGTAAAATACTTCACTCTAGTCAAACTGTCCATTATATCATCCATTCTCGGTATAGGAAACCTATTTTTCACTATTATCTTGTTGATTTCTCTAGAATTAGTTCACATTCTCCATTCTTCTTAGGTACCAATACACCAGGTACTGTACAAGGACTCAAACTTTTTCTGATCAAACCTTTCTACAACAATTCTTGAATATGTCAGTTCAATTCCTGATTCTCAGTAGGTGTCAGCTGATGTGGTGCCTTATTTGGTAAACTAGCTCCAGGGATCAGATCCATGCAATGATTAATGCTTCTCTTCAGTGGAAAATCATCACATACATTATCAGAAATGATTTCACTGTACTTGGTGAGTAAGTTATCAATCTCCTTAGGGATGCTATCCTTTGTTTGTTACTCAGTTTGTTAGGAATCACAGCAAAACATATAGCATTCTTCTTCAAATCCTTAAAAAAATTTCTTCCTTCCATGAAGAAAAATTTCATAGATGTGCAAACATTACTAACAGGTTCTTCAATCAAAGGTAACAAGATTTGTCTTCTTCCATTAGCCCAAATAGTATATTTTTCCAATCAACCATCATATATAGCATGTCTATCATATTGCCAAGGTCTACCCAACAAAATATGTCAACAATCCATATGCATGATATCACATACGACCTTATCATAGTACTTTCCAATTTTCAAATTCACATAAAATTGTTCACTTATAAAGAGTGTATGCTCAACTTTGATCCATGAAATTTGATAGGGCTTCAGATGTTCCAACCTTTTCAACTGCAACTTTGTGACCATTTCCTCAGATGCCAGATTCTATGAGCTACTACTATCAATGATTACCTTCCAAACTTAATTATAAACTCTACATCTAGTCTTGAACAAACTTTTCCTTACTAGATCTTCCTTATTAGTCTCACTCCAAAGTTCTCTCCTTACCATCAAGTTCTTTTCCTTCTCAGGTTCATTTGGTGACTCTTCTTGCACCAAATCATTTCTACTGCTACTGACCTTCTTACTTGCATATGTACACTCAAATGATATATGTCCTTCTCAACAATTGTAACAAGTTTCTCAAAAACCACCTCTGTTATAACCACCTTTGTATTTACTACCTCTGCCTCTAGATGAACTTTCACCTTTCCACTCGGTCTTTCCTTTATCTAGATTTTTCTTTTTAGTTTCAAGTCTACTATTTTCACCATAAGATCTACCTCTTCCTCTAGGGAATCTACCACCTCTACCTCTTTGTCTTTGTTCATGTCTTTTGTTCAATTTCTCCTCAACTTTGAATGTAAATTGATAAGCCTCTTCAATGTTCTCCAATTTGACAAAACTGATTTCTTCTTGGATGGAAACTCTCAATCCATTTAGGTACTTAGAAATTTTTTCCACATCATCTTCATCATGTCCGAATATGATATCTAATCTATAGAATTCCACAGTATATTCTTTTATTGAGCTATCTTTTTGCCACAAAATTTGCATTTGCCTAACCAGGTTAATGTAATAATCACAAGGTAAAAAATTTCCTTTCAATTTATTCACCATATTATTCCATACCTTAATTTTTTCTTTGCCTTTCCTCTTTCTATCGAACTGTAGATGTTCCCTCCAAAAGGATGAATGAAATTTAAACTTTGTGCTTATAATTTTCACCTTCTTTTCCTCAGGTACATTTTCATATTCAAAATACTTTTCCATCTTGCTAATCCAGTCCACCAATTCATCATAATCCAATTTTCCACTATACTCAAGAGGATTAAAGTGTGGTGTAGACTTTAGATTTATCAAAGCCTTCAACAATATTTCCTGACCTTGATCCATTGCCAATGTAGGTTCTACATCACCTTGTTCTTCCTCAATTTCATCATCACTAACATCTTCAAGATGTCTTCCTCTTATCTAGGCTATTTCAATAGCTTCTAATGTAGTAGCAAGTTGTCTTAGCATGTCTATGAATCTTGGATCTGCATCTTGCCTCCCATGAACCATCTTGAAACCCTTTGCAATTGTAGGCTAGATTGCAATCTACTACCCCATAACAAATCAACTAGGGTTTGACAAGAAGGAACCCTCAAACCTATATTTTAAAACCTAGATCTAGATCTCACCTCGCTCTGAAACCACCTAATGCAAGGTAGATAGGGAGAGGGGCCAAAGGAACACCCTAACTAGATCCACCTTGTAGAGATCACACATAGAAGCAACAAACACATAAGTGAGAAAGAGAATGCAGATATATTTTATATATTCACTTCAATTGTTGTACATTTTGGGCTGTAAAGTCTTCCTGATTTAGGCCAGATATTACAGTCAAGTACAAAATTCCTCCAACATGCGAGGATCTGAAACAAAATTCTATCTCCTAGCTTCTATCTCTCATGTCCTAATAAAGATCCAAAAATACAAATAAAGATTACATTAGATACAAGAGGCTATCGAACAAGTTAGCCTTCAGATCCACCATCAATAGAAGGAAAAATTAGATCTAGGTCCACATGGTTCCCAATGATAGATATCATCATTAAATCCATGACCAAAATTAATTGCAAGAGTCAATGTCAATAGGAAACTAAAAAAGCAACTCGTTAAGCAAGTATAACCGAGCACTAGACAAGCACCACCAAGCATCAGGGAAATTCACTGAGCGCTAGAGAAATAACTAGCCAACCCCGGTAAACAAAGGAAATTAAGCAATACTGACCAACTCGGTCAAAGAAGGAACCGAGAAACATAGGAAAACAAAATCATGTTTTTGGTGACAGGATTGCCAAGGACCCGATATTCTCCTGCATGAGTGTTCCATAATATGTTGACTTAAGTCACCATGTTCCAGAGGCACTTTTATGAAGTCTACCCATATTTTCCTAATAGATCTCTATCTGCAACTTCCAGATCTGTGCCTACAATTCTGAGATCCTGCTCCTAGATACAAAATACTATGTTTTTGGGGTTGGGGTGGATAAGAGCTTGTCTTGGTCAAGCCCTAGATTGAGGAATAAACCTTGAATTAAAGTGTAAATGAGTAAATGAAACAAGACAAATGTAAATATTCACCTTGCTTGAAGAAACCCTTATCAATAAGGATTTGTTGTACTTATATATTTATCATGAACTTGCAATGTAGGAAATATCCACAAATATTATGGATCTACGTAAATTACTTCATGGAGTGATGGATGTAATTTTTCCTTAAATGAAGAAGATGATGAATGCCACAATGTAGATCTACTCCCTTTATGGCCAATAATATTCTAAATCTTGAAGAGGAAAGATGCTCGCAAAGGATCATTGAATCTTTGAAGACTTGAATGCTTGAATGGTTGAATTTTCCTCCTTTTATTTATTTCTTCTTCATAATTTTTTTCTTTCATCGTGCTTTCTTGGGTTTCCTTGCAAAATGAGGTTCCTAGGATTCCTTTTATTCAATTTTCTGGTTGGGAAAACAAATCAAGCTGATGAGGTAGCCACATTTTGAGAATTAAATCCCTAAGACAATACTGGGCACAAGGTTCAAAAACCCTCTATAATAGGTTGACCTAGGTTGACATGCTCCCAAAATAGGTAAAATTGGTTGACCTATTCTAGGGTTGGCCCACAAGGAGCTAACCCTCAGGTCTTAGATATTACATTGTTGAAAAGGGAGAATATGGGACTGAACAAGCGAAAGAGGTGATTAAGCATGAATCCATCCATAAAAGTTGATATAGGATGGGATCTAAAAGGTCTTAAATGAGGAGAATGTCCATTTTAAGATAATACATTTAGCCCCCACTTTAGCGAGATTATGAGTTACCTCAAACTCACGATAAAGTAGATCGAAAAGAAATAGATGATCTTATTATAGCCAAAGAGACAAATAAATTATCAATCCCCCAAGAGACTTGAGTCTTCATCACATCAAAAAGCCAAAAAATAAGAGAGATGCCACTAACAAGAAAGTGTAGCAAGGTTTCCCAATAAGGTTTATGTTCCTTATTGTGAACTGCACAAAATAAAAGAAAAAGAAAAAGGGTGCAAGAAAAGATGGCATTGAATGGTCTAGAGATGTAGCCCAAACACTTCAAAAAATGGTAATACAAAAAATGCACAGTACAAATTTTTAGAATGCCAGATTCTTCATTAAACTCCTCCAACTCTAATCTGCCTCTACAATGAAAGAAAACAATTCCTTATTACAATTTCAAAAATTACCATATTTGGTAGATTTTTGGGAAAATCAATTTTTTTCCATTTTTGGTAATTTTCAAAACCCATCCCATGAATCCTGATTTTTCCCTAGAAAAGCCCCCAACTAAGGCAAGATGAATTGCCAACTAACGTACGAAATTAGAAACATGATTTCAAATTTATTACAAAAGCAAACTTTCTAAAAACTAGAAAAAAAATGAAAAGCCAATTTCGGAGGCCAAGATGATATTGATGGATCTCGAAAAAGGTCAAAATGGCCACCAATCAAGCTAAACTCCATTGACAATCCAGCTAACTGCTCATGCAACTGCTTGTAAAATTGCAGCCAAAACCCACATCTGAGTCAAAAGTTATGACCCCTAGAAGTAAAGTTTGACCAAAACCCACATCTGAGTCAACTGGGTTGATCCTTGGATGCTCTTGCATCATCTATCAAGAGTGTGTGGCATACTAGTGAACCCATCAAAGATGAATTGAATGGACTAAAAAGTGTGTGTGGCATGCTAGTCAACTCATCAGAGGATTCAACTTCAAGGGAACTCTATGTCCCAAAAAGAAAAATAGAAAAATCACCCAGGCATAAGGATGTGTGTGTTCTTAAGGGATCAAAAGTTGATTAGGCATCCCAGACTATCAATAGTCCCAAGAAGGATAAAAACAAGGATCATGCTTCCTCGACTGTCAGTAATGTAAAGAGAGATCCAAAAGAGAAAAGAGCCCCCATGAAGTGTCAATAGTTTGATAGAGGAGGCACAACTATCAATGTGCGTGTGTGAAAAAAGTGATCAGAGTGTATGCCCCCATGTTAAAGAAATTTAAAATGCCTCAATGGGAGCAATACATTTAACATAAGAGTACATGCATCCATGAAGAATGTTTCCATTGTGAAATGCCCCAAGGAGAGAACATTCCAAGGGAAATGAACACATAAAAAAAGAGAGAACATGAAGAGATCTACTAACTTTGGGGTTAGTATGATCATATGATAATATGTAATATTATATCAAGTATGAAATTTAATCATTCCCCAGAGGAAGTAGAACTACACACAATGCAGGAAAAACATGTAAGATATACATAAAAGAATCTTTTTGGGCCTACAATACAAAGACCAAAAATAATCGGTACTACTATGTCGTAAGCATCCAAATAGACTACACAAGGGTACATTTACAAACAATAGAATGTATACAACATAGCATGTAATAAAAAAATAGGAGAGAAATACAAATACAAGAATCGTACAACATGTTTGACTACTGTATCATCGTGTACCAATAGAGAAGTCAAGAATCATATAAAACAATCTAGACAAAACACATAATAGGAAGTACAACATGGGGGAAATACAACATGAACACACAAAGAACACCATTCTAGAGAAGTCCACATCAAGCAGGCTGCATGTCCCCCATCCCCCATCTTGGTCTAAAATTTTAGGGAAGGGTGATCAACTTGCAAGAGGAACAACATCCAACACAATAGGAACCACCACTGGATCCAAGCAAGGACTCAAGCGGGAGTCACTGTGCTCTTCACTAGGAGTCATTGTAAGTTGTATAGAAAGAATTTTACAAAAATTGTAATTCATATAAATATTCTCATATTCATCATCACTAACATGTGCATTAGAATCATCATCAAGAGTATCTTCCATATATCAAGATTAATAGAATCTAAAATACCAACAAAATCATCATGTTTATCCTTTTTCATATTGTTATTTTGATTAACTTCCATTAAAGGATTCAAGCATGAGTGGATCCAAGGAAGGAAAATTTTGAGAGGAAGAATTAGTGTGATAAGTAATGGCATGAGCCTTAGCCTTAGCTTGATGGTTCTTGTGATGTTGATGAGCATGTTGGCTACGAATGGTTTTACAAGATAAACTTGAAGGATTAGGTTATACAATCATAGGTTCCAGGGAGGAAATGACTACAGGTTGAGGAATGATAGGTGGAGGAATAGGTTGGTAGGTAAGATATCTATAGGAGTAGAATCCTTAGGAAGGCTAAGTTCAAGAATCTTTTCTACCTTCTAACATTAATAGGATCGAAAGAGATGATCAGGATGACTAGGTGGTTTTTGAGAGAGAGATGGCCAAACTAAATCTATATCAGCACAATCTTGAGGGTGTTAATGTTTGTAAAGGGAGTGATTAATGGTGATAACTTATTCTTTGTGGGGAAAATTTATTCACTTATAAAAAGGAGAGGATATATCTTGCATGGAGGAAAGCCACAAAATGCCAAGCTTAACCTGAAATTGATCCAAAGTAGGAATGGAAACAAAGGTAGTGTAAATAACCTTAGTACCAATAGTCATGGGAATATTAATAGAACCTTGAGGGTGATAAGTAAAACTATTAAAATTTTGAATCCAAAGAATATATGTATCATAGGTATGCTTATGCAATCCATTACTAAAAATATTTTCTTCAGTGATAAAATTCACAGAGGAAGAGGGATCAATCAAAATAACAGGAGAAGGGATATGGCACACCCTATTAGTAATGTAAAGAGGACCATTAGGTGTTGTAAACATATCAAAGTTATCAAAGGTGATAAGAGATGAAGGATTAGGCAAAGGTTTAGGTTGAGACTCAACATGATTAACCATGTGATTAGCTTCTTCTACCTTATCATCATAACTGATGTTGGTAATTGGAGAAGAAGGTTGACTTATGACATTTGTTGAATTTGAAGGAAAATAACTAGTGTAAATTTGCAAATTATGGTTAGGAGGTGCTATAGAAATATTTGAACTATTAAACTCAGCATCAAAAAATATAGCATTGGAATCAATAAGGTCTTAAATAAAATTCTTCAAAGCATAACACATTTGAGTATTATGACCAAGTTGACGATGGTATTGACAAAAATAATTTTCATCAAATGAATTAGGCATTGGTTTTCTATTATCAATAGGATAGATAGGAGGATGTTTAAGAATGTTATCATTAATTAACTTTTTCATCACCACATGTAAAGGTTCAAATAGAGCAGTATACTTACGATTAAGATGATACAAAGAGGAAAAAATAGTCGCACCTTTTTTTGTAGTGGCCACTTGATCACAAATTGGGTTTGTTGACCTGTTAATCTTTATCTAGTTATTAGTCTTACAGAGCTTATTTTTATTAACAATGACATCACTCTTATCCACAACAATGGGAGCCATTGGAGTAGATCTCTCAAGTTGGTTCACTTGTAACTGATATAGGTGAAGCACTATACAAAGATGTGAAAAGGAAGTATACTCAGTAAGGATAATATTATCTGTAATGTCCTTTTACAAATTAGAAATAAAAATACGTTGAATATCATGATCAACCACATAATAAGAAATTTGAGCATACAAATGCTTAAATCTAGCAATAAAGTCACTAATTTTTTCTTTAATATTTTTCTTAAACAATGCATTAAATCAGTCAAAGAAATTTGAGGACCAATGTTATTTTGAAATTTTTGAATGAAGGTATTAGCGAGAATTTAGAAAGAATTAATAAAGGAAGTAAAGTGAAATTCCATTGCAAAGATTTATCCTTAAAAGTACATGTGAAAAACTTATTCAAGAACCTAAAGTCATGAGAAAAATCACTACATATAGTTTGGAAAGTCCTTAACCCTTACCATTACAGGTCTCAAGAGGAGGCATCTCCATATGTTGTGGGATAAAAATATGAAGGATGTCTAAGGAAAGGGGATTAGCAATATCACGTGTATGGATTTTGTACTTTGATTGAGTGAATTGAGCTACTTGTTGTAAAGAAGTGACACTTTGAACTAGGCTACTAATGGTAGGATTAGAAGACACAATAGAAGGCAAAGACATATTGGATTTACTAGGAAAGTTGTAGGAAGTCGAAGGAAAATACAAGGATTCTGGTGGAGGATTTGAAGGAATGGAAAGATGATTGGAATATATGAAAGGGACAAAATTGTATGAGGGTAATGAGGAAGGTATGGAGGTAGGATGAATACTTGAAGGAAGTGAAGATTAGGAAGGCCAACACCTAAAGGAGCAAAAACTTATGTATAAGTTTTCATGAGAGGTGGTGTATAAGTAGGAATACTAGGAATGGTATTAGAAATTGGAATAGAAGGTTCAATGATTGTGGAAGGAGTGTATCCTAACTCTTCAGAACATTATGTCAAAGGATTAGCATGTGTATCGATAAGATGTGAGATACCACACAAAATAGATATGTTGTTGTCATCATGAGTAATAAGCTTCTTAATAGATTCAATAACAACGATACTATCAAGATTTGGGTTCTCTTTCACAAGCCAATTTTCCAGTTTATCAAACCCATGAGAGATCTTATCAACTTTGGAAGGAGGAATTCTTAAGTCTTCATCTTCATTGTGGGAGGAATGAGAAGAATTATGCTCCATTATGGGATTGAGCTCTTGAGGGAAAATATTAGTTTCATCATGGGTCCTAGGAAGGAAAGAAGAATCATGGTCAAAAGAGTCCATGAGTCTATGAATTCTCCTCATAGAAACATTAGAGGTTGGAATTAGTGTAATAAAGCTCATAAAAGAGGAGATCATAAAAGGAAATTCTAATGAGATATAACCACACAATTGTTAATGTAATAAAGAGGAAAGAAAGATCTAACAACACACATATAACTAAATTTAAATGCAAAAGAGGGTTCACCAATTTGAAAAAGGAAATAAAGGCATCTAACTCCAAATCTGAAAGGTAGTTTTAAGATGTTGGGTTCACCACTAGAAGGTCAACACCTAAGAAGGAAATAAGAGAGATCAAAGGATCTAACTCTAAAATCAAAAGGTAGAGACACATTGGATTCACCAAATTGTTTAGGGGGAAAATGGTCTTGATGAATTTAGTAATGTAAAATATGTGAGATGTATTCATTAACTAACCATTTCCTCACTAAAATTCAAAATACAAGAGAAAGATGGGCTTCTATGCGTAACTCTCAATATGATCTAAGTTATATTAGAAAAACCCAAGAAGATAAAGGGATGCCAATGCTAAACCTAAACTATACTAAGGTTGTACAAAATAAAGTCCCCTTTTATGCAATGTAATATTTGATTAAGGTTATGTAAATGTAATTGTAAAATTGAACAAATTGATTTAGCAAGATAAGCAATAGAGATCTAGGTTCTAAATGTAAGGAATTAACCCAATTAAGATGTCAAAATAGATCTAAGAAAAGATATGAAATAGATAATGAAGTAATTACCTTGAAATATGAAGAGGAATATGCTTTTCTTCTCTAAAACATGTGTTTTTGGACCTATAAATGAATTTATGATTGCTGATTTGCGATCACAGATGAAAACCCAGAAAATGCTAAAAATCTCAAGCTACCAGGAACAAGTTGTGCATGTCACCATGTTCTGGAATAGGTTGATGTAAGTCATCATTTTCTTGAGGCACTTTTCTGAAGTTGACCTAGACTTTTGTGATAGATATTTGTCTACAACTTCTAGATTTGTATACAACTTCTAGATTTGTACCTCCACTAATGAGATCCTACTCCTGTATACAAAAAACTAGGTTTTTAGGGTTGGGGTGGATAATGGCTTCCCTTGGTCAAGCCATAGATTCATGAATCAATGTTGAATTGAAATGTAAATGTGTAAATGAAAAAAGACAATTGTAAATATTCACCTTGCTTGAATAAACCCTTATCAATAAGGATTTTGTTATATTTGTATGTAGATCATGAACTTGCAATGTGGGAAATCTCCATAAATGTTATGGATCTACCAAAATCACTTCATGGAGCCATGGATGTAAGTGTGCATCAAATAAAGAAGATGATGAGTGCTAAAATGTATATTTCCTCCCTTGATGGCCAATAATATGATAGATCTTGAAGAGGAAAGATGCCCACAAAGGATCTATGAATCTTTGAAGACTTGAATGCTTGAATGCTCAAATTGTCCTCCTTTTATTTATTTCGTCTTAATTCCTGTGTGCTTTCATCATTATTGTTTGTGTGTCCTTACAAAATGAGGTTCCTAGGCTTCCTTTTATATAAGTTTCTAGGTCAGAAAAAAAGTGAGCCGGTGGGGTAACCACATTTTGAGAATTAAATCCAATAGAAAACATCATGCTTGAAGCTCAAAAACCCTAGGGAATAGGTTGATCTAGTTTGATGTGTTCCTGAAACAAGTTGACTTGGTCGACCTATTCTAGGGTTGGCCCACAAGGAGCTAACTTTGAGATCTCATATACTACATTTTTGAAAAGGGAGAATGTGAGACTGAAAAGAAGAAAGAGGTTATTGAGCATGAATCCATCCATGGTTTGCAAATTTGATAAAGTATTAAGCAAAGAGGTCTTAAATAAGGAGTGCGTCCATTTTAAGATGATACACAAAGAACCATATCTTTTCACATGTCCAACAAGGAAAATCCTTTTCAAAAGACATAATTCCCTTTTTTAGAAAATAAACACATAATATGAAAACCAGAACACTTCATCCATTTTGAATTATAATTTTTCATTATCATCCTAATTATATTACATCTCTTAATTCTATTATATTTCAAGTATACACACACATAGAAAGATTTAAGATTACTAGTATATACATATCATTTTCTACTTATAGGAAGTTTCATGAGTTCCAGACTATACCTAAGATCATGTAGAGACATTCCTTTATAATATGATTGATTATGACTCCAATTTCCTCGTACAAGCCTCCTAGATCCTTCAATTATGCTCTAGCACTTAGAGAACCTTTTCTAACTAGAATTCTAAAAACATTCCCTATCTTGCATTCAATTTCTAATCACTTACTAGCCTACTACCTTCTTCCTGATTCCTCCCCTTCATATCCTTCCTTTATCATCTGGTTGCACTCCAGCCATTAGAGATCCACTTTTGGGCTTGAGTCTCTCCAAGTTTAATCTCTTCAACCCAAATTCTAACGATTTACCCTACTATCTCTTCATCCATATTTTCCTCCCAAAAATTTTCTCCCCTCCAAAATGTTTTCCAACACCCCTATTTATAAACCGCTAGTTCATTGCAAAGGTTATGGAGGTTGCTTCCCATGAAGCAACACCTCCCTAACATTCAAAAATAATATTTATTAAATAATTAATATTTAATTATCCTAAATACAACTTACCTTTTGGCTGAAAAATAACTTACCTAACTCCCCTCCCAAGAACTTACTAACCAATTATAATAGTCATATGCAAAACATTAACCATATCATAATATATATGCATAGGTTTTATTTAGTTTATTAATTCACATATGAAAATAGTAATTATTCAAACATAGAGTAATGGAGTAAGGTTCTGAAGTAAAACACTTACCTCATGGGTAACTTGGGGCCCCTCAAAAGTAAGAGGTATTGAGTTCTAATCCCCTCCCTAACATGATCTAGAGAGAATTATAGGAGAGAAGGATAAAAATATAGGGATTAGATATTAGGTTTTATTTTTATTTATTATATTCTTCTCTTTTTGTTATGTTTGAGTTACCTTTATTTGCACGTCTTTCAAAATATATCTTGACTTCATTTATTAGATTCACACACAATGAAGACATAATATTTATATACAAATATATCAATATATAGGTATGCATATAAGTGTGCACCCATATATTCATACTTATGTATATATCAATACAATCCGAAGATAGAGAAATATATATAAACAACAACATCCCTGAGAAGAAAACTCACAAAAAAATAAACAATATAAACCAAACCCTAAAATCAAATTTAAAGACCAATCAAGTAAAAATGATAACCAATCCACCCACTGAGATCAAAATAACTATCATAGAAAAAGTCTAAGGCCATTTGGGTTTCCTCATGTGAAATTTGGGCTCATTTCCGAATCAACAACTTTTTAAGTATTTTAAGGAATGCTTAGAACTCTATAGCCAGGTGGAGTTGATGCTTAGTACTTGTACATCCTTGTATCACTAAAAAAAAACATATACAACAACCTATATATATGTATAAATAGTAGCAGATAAGGAAGGAGGAGTGCGACATCATGCATATTCCTGTAGGAGTAACTACTATGTGATCAAAATGTGTCACACTTCTATAAACCATTGAACTTGAGAGGATCCATGAAAGATGAGATCTCAAGAAGCATCTTATAGCTTTCTATCTATGATGTGAAAGAATTTAAAAATTATGCATAATTTCTCTCAAATGAACCTAAATAAGAAACCCTTGCAAGGTGCAGCATAGAATAGAAGATTCAAATGAAGATGCAAGAATGTGAGATGATCTAAATGAAATGCAATACCTAAGATAGAATGAAAATGCAAGAACAAGAAAGAAAAGATAATCTAACAAGACTACAATACCTCCTAGTTAAGCTATGTGATTTAAGTTAAGAATTTAAATAATCTAGAATTCTCTAAGAGTGCAATTAAGAAAATGATAGTGCATAAAACTAGCCTGAATGAATAAATATGCAAGAGTGAGGAAAGAGCTTCCTTTTAAAGATAAATGGATGGTGTAGATTAAGAGGAAAAATCCAAGGGGGGAGAATAATCCCTATTTTGAATTTAGGGCACAAGATTCTTAAGAGGAAAAATCAATGGACATGAGTGGTTAGGTAGAAATGAGTGGTGAGTATTAAGAGGAAAAATAGATTCAATGTTTGTCTTTTTATCTTTTTTTCAAATTAGGAAATTACTCTTCATGCGCACAAAAAAAAAAAGTGGATTTATTTAATTAAAAGGTAACATATTCTTTTAATTAAACAAAGCTTAGAATAAAGTGGTAAAACTTTTGCATATCACTGAATAAATGATAAAGTGATGATTTGATCAAGAGATACAATTGATTAAACATAAGATAAATCATAAGATAGACCATTTTTGGGTGACTACATTTGCCTCTCTTCAAGGCTAATGTGTGAGAGATCTACGAACACATTGAGTCAAACAATATTGATGTCAAAGATTACTGATCAATAGAGATCTAACTCCAAACTCGATTGAATGGAGCACATAGAGATAGCTAATCCCGATCTTGATCAAACAAGAACAAGCAAAGGGTAGATAAGATGTATCTAAATCCAAACTTGATTGAATGAAGTACAAAAAACAAGATAGTCCCAAACTTTATCAAAAGAGAACTAGCAGAGATAGATAAGATAGATAGAACTAATTTGTAGCTTTGAAGGATAGATTATTCCTGCCTCCTTAGGATCAAAACTAAAATGAGGTAGAGGAGATGTGTTGGTGTAATTAATTATTCCTAATTACACTTTACTTAATCTTACTTAGGTTAATGCATTGCATAGTAATTTGTGATTGAGACACCTAGGAATGTGCATATCTATTAAGCACATGGTGTAGGAGAAATTCCACTTTTGGTGTGATATTTGTCTTCACGTACCTTGTTGTGTGTGAGATCCAACTTTTGTGCTCTTATCACATTATCATCCTAATCCAATGCACATACTTTATTGTATATTGGAGGATGATCCACATTTGGTGGACATGTGATTACACCTAGCATAGGTGATAGCTTATCAGCTCCTTATCATTCTCTCTTATTGCCTTTCCTATATAAGGAGGCCTATTATGTAATCATTTAACTCATATTGAGCATTGACTAATTCATTGGATCTATTGAATCCATCCTTGCATTCATATTTTCTCTCTTGTGCTTTTCTTCAACCTCTAGATCCTTGGTTCAATATTTGCTATTTGCAAATTCTTACATGGTATCAGAGCCATTGGAGCATTATTGATTAGCCAATTTGAAGAGAGCTTGATGCAAGCTTTGAAGGTCCAAATCCTAGATTTGGAAACCAGCATGTGATAGAGGCATTTTGGAGAAAATTTGACCTCACCATTGTGTCCAAGAGGCCGTTTCAGTTAAAATCGACTATAAATTTGCCTATATTAGGTGAAAGTCAGATCTGAGGAAAAATTTCTTTGCAAATTGGACCATAGGCCCGATCTGCACCTCTATGGTATGATTTTGTATAAAAAATTATTTTTCTTAATTTTTTTATTTTCAGAATTTTTAATTCCCTGCAAAATTTTGTAATTTTTTTTGTAAAATTTGGTTTTGAGGGCAAGGTATGGCCCTCCCCTCAGAGAATATTCTACATATCAGGGAATCTATAGGGTATCAATCTACATTAGGTGACATCATCAATCACAAGCAACCAAGTAAGCCAAAGCTCCACGCTCAGCCCAAAGGCGTGCTCAACACATATCGCGCTCTTTGGTTTTATTTTTAACAGTGGGTAGTTGCAATTTTAAAGGGCTTAAAACCCTACTACACAAGGAATGTGGGACTAAATCCCACCATCCCTGCACCCCTCCTCCTCCATCGTGGCTCCACTACATCTACACCGCAGCCACCCACCGCCACCATTCCTCAGATCTGCTGCCTCAAACAGCTCCCGAGCACCACCAATCACCACCGAACAACCAACACACTGCCAAAGCTAGCAGATCCTACCAATGTGGCTGCCCATAGAGCCCACATGGAGCCTCAGTCAGTGGACACCTACACCACCACGCGATAGGCCCTGAGCCATGCACCACACCTCAGCATACACCACGTAGGACATCCACGCGGTGCCAATAAATGACAAGTAGCTGCAATAGCACCCACATCAGTTTGCGATAGCAAATTAGAATGTGACATGTGGCACATGCCATATCATCTAAGTATAATTATAAACCATATAGTATGGCATGCCACATCATCCACCATGCAGGCAGCGAGGTGATTTTTTTGCTGACATCACTTTTTTGCTATCATAAATTTGACGGCCATCTAGCTGTCGCAGCTGGGCAAATTGGTTTTTTTGACAGTCATCTAACCGTCAACCTTAACCTAGTAAACTACTGATGTCATCAAGGTTTGAGATTATTCTGCCTTCACCATTTGCATTTTGGTTTTTGTAGTCCAACTTCAGAGGGCCATAACTTGGTCATCCGGGCTCCAAATTGGGTGCAATTTTTTTTGAAATTGGGTAGAATTTCCTAATTTTTCTAGTGTTGGTGTTCATTTTGAATTTTGGTGGCCACATTTGTCTGAAATTGTAGATCTTTTTGACTATTCCTATCTATTCCTAATTTTTGCAACTTCTAGGGCTTCGTTTGGGCAAATACGTTAACATTTTGAGGTGAATTTTTTTTTGAAAGTGCATGATTTTTTGTCTACTTTCCAGATCTGCAATCAGATTTGAGTGATTTTGGGTAGACATGTCACTTTCAGAAATAGGTCATTTTGGGGCTATAATTACACTTGGTTAATCCTTGGATTTTAGTTTTCTGATTTGCATCAGTCATTTGAAGGAGTTATCAGTAGTTATCAGTCATTATTTGGTTGCAATATGGATAATTCAAAGGTTAAAATAGTCACTCCATATAACTACCATGAATGGAAAGTATCTTTAAGTGATCATTTGTTGAGTCTTGGATTGATTAGAATGACTCTTGGGTAGGATCAAGAACCTCAAATAGGTGTTGTAGAAAGGAGAAAATTATTTGATCAAAGGGATAAAGCACTTGGCTCTCTTAGATCATCCATCTCTCATGACATGCTCTTTCATATTGAATCTTGCACAAATCCTCATGGTGGTTGGATCACATTGGAAGGACTCTTTGGTAAACCTGATAGAATGAGAAAATTTAGATTAGAGAATGATCTCATAGGTCTTAATCCTAGGGATTTTGACAATATTCAAGATTTTTTCTCTAAGTTCAATACTATTAGATTGGAGCTTTCTTCATGTGGCATTGTTAAAGGGGATGAACAATTGATCTTTTCTATTCTTTCCAAGCTTGGTCCTCATTATTCTATCTTTGTTTCTACATTCTATGCTACTATGGATGCTCTTGGTAGTGCATACAAATTGCCCTCTCTTGATGAATTTGCAGGGTAGCTCACAAGGGAACAAGCAAAGTTGGCACACATGGGTCAGTTGAAGCCTTCCACACATCAAGCATTGATTGCAAGTGAGTCTACTTCAAAGGATTCTAATGGAAAAGGAAAGAAACACAATAAGGATCCTAAGCTTCATGACAAAGGTAATGAATCTTCTTCACCAAAAAGTATTGAATCTGTTAGCACATGCCAAAAATTTCATGGCTCTAGCTCTCTTCCTCGGGTCTCTGCAATCTTTTGCAATGTTTTTTATGTCTTCAGCTCTATGGGCTGATAGGGCAACTATGAAGAGGGCAATTGGTTGTGCACCATTTGACCTAGTATATGGAATTCATGCAAGAATGCCTCAGAATAATTTGTTGGAAATGTATAAATTTGTTCAGCTATATGATGATGACATAGATGATGAGATGCAGTTGAGAATTGAGGACCTCATTAGGTTAGATGAAACTAGAAGAGAGTCAGTTGCAAGGAATGCCAAATTGTAGTTGCAGGTTAAGAATTTATATGATAAGAAGACTGTTGACAGAAAGTTTGAACCTAGTGATTTGGTGTTAGTTTGGAATGCTAGACTGGAGGATAAGGGGAAACATGGTAAATTTGATCCCACTTGGCTAGGGCCATATCTAATTCATGAGAAATGGGGCCAAGATTCATACATTATCAAAGAATTAAATGGTGATATTTAGGAATTGCCAGTTCATGGACAATTCTTGAAGAAATACTTCAATTGACGTATTCTATTTTCCATGAGCAGTAGTTAGCTTTGTACATTTTGTAAATTCTATAAATAAGCTGCTTGCCCCTACCCTATTTTGTCTTGGTCTGTTAGTTTTTGGTCCTGTTGCCTGTTCTACCTTGCTTGTTCCCTGTTGTCTACAATTTTTCTAGTGGGATGGTCTGCTTTAAACCAGTGATTCTAAGTCCTTTCTATGCCTGCAGGAGGCATACATCCCCGGATAGAGCCACTGTTAGCACGTGCCAAAAATTTCATGGCTCTAGCTCTCTTCCCCAGGTCTCTGCAATGTTTTTCATGTCTCCGGCTAAAACCCTTGGCAATTTTTTTTAAAAATCTAGCCCTTGGGTCCTTAAATTTAAAATTTCCCTGGCCCTATTTTATTTTCGCATTACCTTTTTGTGGGTCACTTAAAGCCTTATATTTTGCATATGTCATTTAAAATGACCAACATTACCATGTTTACAGTTAGGTTTCATGTGTTGGTGGGTCCCCTTTAAATATTTCCTAAGTCACCGGTTAATCTTTCCTAAGTTCCCAGCACCCATTGGTTTTAATTTTTCCTAAGTCCTAAGCTTTAATTCTTCCTAATGTTTCAGCTTTTTATTTTCTTGGGCCCAGCTCTCTGACACCATCTCGATCTAACATTGGGTGCTTTTTCTCATGAGATGTGTCAGAGCTATGCGCTTTTGTGACGGTCATTGATTTTCTTTATGACAAAGCTTCTCAAATAGGTGGGTCC
Source organism: Chamaecyparis obtusa (assembly GCA_027943335.1). NCBI lineage: Eukaryota > Viridiplantae > Streptophyta > Pinopsida > Cupressales > Cupressaceae > Chamaecyparis > Chamaecyparis obtusa. The sequence continues at coordinate 173,563 of BSBK01011756.1, forward strand.
ACATGCCAGGTGTGCCATGTCAGCATTTTCTTATTGGTCCATGGGTAAACAACTCAACATGTGTCAGTGGGGCCTATAGTTTAGGATTTTCAATCTACGGTCGGCGTATGATCTTAAGGAATATTCTTCCCCTTTGAGATCATGTGCCATCTGTTGATTTTGAATCCTACTTAGCATGTGTCAGTGGGACCTAATTTTCTAATGGGTTAGAGGGTCCTGATATTCGTAATCCATCCAACGATAGGTGTAAGTTCTCATGGAATCTATCAGAGGCTTGAGATCTTAGGCTAGTCGTTGATTTCATTTGTCTCAAATGTATCTTTGGCAGTGGTCCCAGTGTCAGGTGGAGCTACTTTGGAAGTGTTTTGATTGGTCCATGTAGTATGAGGTCAAATCCTGTTAGTGGGACCTGGTTTTCAGATGTGTTAGTGGGTCCCGATCCCGTCAAAGAATCGACAAATGACGTATAATCTTATGGGTTTTGTCAGAGGCTTAAGATCATGCAATGACCATTGATTTTGTTTCTTGTTAGTGGGTTGTCAGAGATAGGGGAAGATTCTTTATCCGATGGTGGGCATGAAATTTGATAGAATCTTAGATGGGTATGTGAACTTGCGATGGTCGTCGATCTTCCTGATGCAGGCCCGGTCAAAGCTTCTTAGTCTTTTGGTAGCTGAGTTAAGATTTAAATGACCGTGAAGCATGAAGATTGGATGGTCATGACTTAAAGTGAACCTGATTTTAAATTTCAACCACTGATTTACTGTAAACACCATAAATTAGTCATTGTTTTTCAAATTTGAATTTGCAGAGGGTTTCTAGTGACAGGTAGTATCAGGATTTATAGTTTTAACAGCTAATTTCAATTGGTTTGGTGGTGCTTACTGTTACAGTGTGGTCCAAGGTGTTGAGTGATCATCTACAGGGTTTGTACTATGTAGTTTTGTGCTAGAGGCATGTTGCAGGGTTGACATTTTGAGCATTGTTCATGATTCTCAATACCTTCTCAGAGAATTTTTCATGATTGAGGATCATTCGAGGATTTTCTTTTTCCTAGTTGCCTAGGTTTCCACCCTTGTAATAACTTTATGACCATTTCCAGTTGGTTGGGTGGTTGAAACCCTAACCCTAAGTCATCCATAGCTTGTTGCATTCTCTTTGAGAATTCCAAGATGTCTAGGGAGGATAAGTTGCAGAAGTTTTGATTTTTTAGGGGTTCCAAACTTTCTTTGGTCCCAGGCTAGTTGTCCATGGTGTTTTAATGATAGAGGAGCTGAATTTTGTATCTTTTCCTACCCTTGTGTTGTTTTTATTGTGTATTGATTATGAATATATTAATCAAAATACTATTGAGTTCCAATCTTGCATTTGTGTATGTCTTTTTGTTTTGGTTCTAAGCTCATATATGTTAATGTCACAAAGTGTGTTACCATATGGTAAACAAAGAGTATTGTGAAGTCATCTTTGAGTTCCTAATAAAGTTAGGATTAAAGTCTTTTGGGTGGGTTCAGTGAGTTTGCAACCAAGTAGGAATCTCATGTCCTTTTGTCTGAGGGAGAGGGGTAATAGGCAAAGCACTTATCTTGGATTCAATTGTGTTTGAATTAAGGTATTCGGTTGATGTATGTAATTGGGTGACTCTTTGCCCTAGGTTAAGGCACTGGTCCATCCTCTGGAGGCATTTCATTGTTGTCAACCATACACACAAACATTCAAATGATAAAATCTTAAAGCAGTTAGTAAAGAGTATATAGTTGTATAGCATTTAGTGATTCCTTTTCAGAAGTGAATCAAGGGTACACCCACCTAAGCAATAAGTCTCAAAGTGTAGGAGGATCTCTCTTGATCCTTGTTAAATGGCCCTCTTCCTTGTAGACTTTGGAGTGGTGATAGATTCAAAGTTATATTAAAGTTATCCATCAAAGTATAAATCTACAAGTTGAAGATCAAAGGGAACTCCCAACAAAATGGTGACTCCGCTAGGGAGAACAACAATGAAGCAATATATCTATTAGGACTTCTAGTTAGGACTACATTGTATAGTCAAAATCTTTTGTTGACCATATAGATATAAAGGTTTTAAGTGCACTCTTGTTTACCTATTTTATTTCAAGTAAAGATTTCCCATCTAGGTGGGTGGCAACTCAAAAAGGTAAGAACCAATGCTATATATTGTAAATCATAGACAAGAGGAGGAATAATAGGTCCTTTGTCAGAAATAATTTGGAGGTCACTCTAGAGAAATTACCTAGAAAAGAGAGGAAGAGTTGGATTAGAAGGAATGGTGAGCCTACTAGTGCTCCCATGAGAGAACAAAGAAGTACTAGAGGTAGAGCAGCACATGTTTCCTCAAGTGAGGAAGGTTCATAGGATAGAGTTTCTAGATCAAATGGTGGTCACTCTAAAGATAGATTTTATGATACCCCAGAAGCTATATTTCAGGACAAAGGTCCATTGCCTACAAGTCAAGATGAACAAGCTAGAAAGATGGGTTTGGAGATTGATTTAGATCTTGATGAAGATAATTTTAGAAGAGAGCCCATGAAACCAAGGCAAGTCCACTTCCCATATCAAAATCTTTTTAATATGGATGTGTCATCAGGTTCTGATGACATTATGGTAGATCTTGATGATTTGAATGCATTAAGGTTGTAGTTGGAAGAGTAGGATGCCATACATAAGAGGTTACAAGAGGAGATAGAGGCTGAAAAGGTAAATGATTTAATAGAAGGACAATCTCTCCTTAGAAAAATTAATGAAATGAAGGAGAAAAATAAGATGCTTGCTTCTACTCCTAAGACTTTGTAGCATGATGTCTTTGGTGATCTTGATGCCTTGAGGAGTGAGCAAGAGCACTTACTGCAAGATCAAGAATTTTATAAGGAGGGCCCTGTGGTTAGACAAGTGCAAAGTTATGTTCCTTTACCTAAAGATAAAGATGGGCATGAGATCACTAGGCCTGCTATTGCCACTGGTGAGAAAGGAAAGCAGAAGATGGTGGGACATCAAACAAGAAGATCATTGACAATACCTAGGGTCCCACCACCCAATTCAAAAAAGGACACAGAAATGGAGAGAAGAAGAAAAGAAGATGAGGACCTTGCAAGAGAATTAGAGAAGGCTGAAATTGAAGCTTCCATTGCAGAAAAAAGAAGAAAGATCCAGTTCTTGAAGGCTTCATTAGCTAATACTCTTGGCCCATCTGCTACTGAACAAGGTATGCCATCTATGACTACTACTATTCCACTTAGTAATTCTACTAGTTCAATTCCTTCTTCATCTAATAGGATAGGTGCAGATCCTAGGAAACAATCAAATGCACAAATAAATGTAGATGCTAATGTTGATCCTAGGGTTAAAACTAGTTCAAGTTTTCAAAGAAGACCTATGCAATTAGAAGGCTATAGGAAAATTAGTTTTGATGGAATTCCTAGTTACCCAAATGCTTTTACAAATGATATTAGAGATAAGGTACCTAAGTTTTCTGGTAATAATTCTATTAGTTGTGAGGAGCATCTTAGGTTATTTGTTGATATGCTTAATGATTATGAGGTAGAGCATGAGGATGTGGTCATGAAATTATTTGTTCAATCTCTAATGGAGGATGCTAGAGATTGGTTTAAGAGACTTCCTGATAAATGTATTGATACGTGGGACTATTTTGAGAGATGTTTTAAAGAGTATTATGGTGATAGGCCTAATGCTAGTTTCATATTGAATGAATTCAATACCATAAGGAAAAATCAGAGTGAGATTGCAACTGAATTCAACATGAGATTTCAGAAGGGTATGCATAAGTTGTTCCAAGTTATACGGTTAGATGACAATGTCTATCTAACCACATACTTCAATGCATTTGATGGAAAGATGGGATATTTGTTGAGGGAAAAATAACCAAGAACTCTTAGGGATTCTTTTAGGATTGTTGTCAACATTGAGAATAATATGAAAATATCAAGGAAATTGGGTGGAAAGAGAGATGACCCTAGGTTGTTTGGGGATAAGAAATACAAAAAGGAAAATGATAAGAATGTTAGAGCTAGGAGGCAAGAGGAAGATAAATTGGATAAGGTGCTCAATGCATTGAAGGATTTGAAGGCACTTGCAAATAGGAACATCAGTGCTCCTACCAATGAAAGGCCTTAGTTCAACAATAATTTTAACAAACATAATAGATTGTAGAACTATCCCTACAACACCCAATGGTGGGATGACAAGCCTATTGTCCCTACTGTAAGAGGAAACAATGATAGAGGTGTCCCTGAACCTCTACAAAAGGCTTCAATAAATGTCATAGAGGACATACCTTGGTGTGTTGCATGCCAGTCCCCTCATTCTATAGAGCATTGTGTGGTTGCACATTCTATGGCTACAAATCAAGATTGCGGCAATGAGGAGATAGATCAAGAAGAAGATCAAGATGATGTTGGATGCAACATGGTTTCTTCATATATAGGATATGAAGAAGATTTTGATTTTGATGAAGAGGCATATGTAAATGTAAAGAGACAAAATCAGGCCCTTTTTCATCAAGAAGTTTTTTTTGATAGTGAAGACATTGATAGGAAGACATGTAATATGAACTCTTCTTCTGAGCCAGTAAATTTGAGAAGGCCTTCTAGAGAAGAGATGGATAGGATTACTATAGAAATGATTACCCAAGTGCAAACTAGTGGCATGGTGGCAAGGAATATAAATGATAAAGCTATAGGAATGTTTATAAAGAGTACCAACTCTGGAGAACCTAATGAGAATAAATCAAAAGGTGATCACATGGTGAAATTCAAGAATGTAAAAGGTAAGAATTGTGAGCCTAAGGGAGTTGGAATTGAAAATATTTCTAGTGAGATTGAGAGGCCAGTTAACACAATGGCTATGGTTTAAAAAATGAGGGTGGCCAATACACCTAATATATCAGATAAGAAAAAGGATATTAAGGCAGTGCAGATTGAGATTCCTCCTTCTGCTCCTATTGATATGTTATCTGTATTATCCCAAATTACAATTAAGGTTCCATTGTTAGAATTGTTGAGGATCCTTGAACACAAAGATAGAGCTATTGCATGGTTAGGTAATGTTCATAAAAATGATGTTGCATGCAATGGATCTTAGGATAAAGCTTTGAAAGGTGTTGCTACTCAGGGAATTGTGTCTCAAATTCCTCCAATATACTTGGATAGTTCTGTCAATGCCAGCCTTGAAAATATTGATCCATTCTTTTTAAGTGTTCTTGTGAATGGAATGAAGTTGAGGAATTTTATGATTGATAGTGGTGCCTCTAATACTATCATGCCTTTCAAAATCATGGAGAAGTTGGGCCTTAAAGTTGATACAATGAAAGGTAGATGTTGTGCAATGGATCAAAGGGAGGTACCAGTTATTGGGACTATTAATGCAATGCCATATAGGCTGGCAGCATATCCAAAGAAAGAGTTGACAATAAATGTTTTGGTGGTGGATATCCCTCCTCATTATGGGATGCTTCTATCTAGAAGGTGGAGTGCTATCATGGGTGGAAGTTTATAGTGTGATCTGTCCTATGCCACTTTCAAGATTGATGATCAATTTGTCAAGATTGAACGAGAGCCAAGAGTATGCCACATGATTGAGAGAAATATTGATAATGAAACTATATGTTTTGTGGATACTGATATTAATGCTTTTAGGGAAGAGATCCCTATATTTGAAAATGAACCTACTTTTTCACCTATCACTATTGAGGTAAGTGCTAATTCTATGAAGGGTGATTTATGGGTAATGTACTTTGATGGTGCAAATTGCAAAGATGGAGCAGGAGCAGGTATCTTACTTATTTCTCCTAATGGAAATACCTACAAATTTTCTTTCATATTGAATTTATTTTGTACCAACAATATAGCATAATATGAGGCTTTGTTGTTAGGACTGAGGTTTGCACAAAAGCATGGTATTAAGTGTTTAACTGTTGTTGGTGGTGTCCCAAGTCAAGTCAGTATATGCTTCCAAGAATAGGAGGTTGAAACAATATAGGAATGTAGTTTGAGATTTGATTGAACATTTTGATGCCTTCAATATTGAGTGGAAGGATAGGAGTAACAATAAGATGACTGACTTGTTAGCCAATATTGCAATCAATCCCAATGATATTACATTTTTTGGTATCTCTAAAGTTGAAATTCAGGCTAGGCCTAGCATACCAGATAATATTGAGAATTGGAAATTTTTTGATGATGATAATGATATCTTGAAGTTTATGGGTTGTGAGGATCAGTATCATGGTCAGGAATTTGATTGTTCAGCCTTGGTTGAGTTAGTAGAAGGAAGGGAGGTTGTCTTTAGCAATGAGGTCATTCAGCTTAGAACTAACAAGGTGCCCAAGGGGCTTATTGTTTTGGAGACTGTCTTTGATAACTATGATAGAGTTCAAAAGAATATCAAAAGAGAAGATCATGCTGATCTAGAGGAGATAAATCTTGGAACACATAAGGCACCTAAGAAGGTATACATTGGTAGAAATATATCTCAAAAGGCAAAGAAATCTTTGATCAAATTATTGAGAAAATTTAGGCATGTTTTTGCATGGTCATATGATGACCTTAAGGTTTATAGAGAAGATTTGTTTCAGCATATTGTTCCATTGAAAGAAGATGCTAAACCTTTCCAGCAAAAACAAAAGCCTATTAATCCCACTTTGGCACCCAAGATGCAAGAAGAGTTAATGAAGCTGAGAGATACTAGAATTATCAAGCCTATAAGGCATTCTTCTTGGGTGTCAAACCTTGTTCCTATGAGAAAAAAGAATGGTGACATTAGGATTTGTGTAGACTTCAGGAATTTGAACATCAGCTCATTAAAGGATAATTATTGTCTGCCCAATATAGAAGCTATATTGCAAAGAGTAACTAGATCAGAATTGATGTCTATGATGGATTGTTTCTCTAGCTACAATCAGGTCATTATCAAGGAATCAAAGCAATTCAAGACAGCTTTCATAACACCTTGGGGGACATATGTTTATGTGAGAATTCCTTTTGGCCTCACAAATTCTAGTGCTACTTTTCAGAGGGCAATGGATGTTGCCTTTTTAGATTTCATAAATGATTTCCTTGTTGTATATCAAGATGATCTAACTACCTATTCCAAGGAGGAAGAAGACCATTGCACTCATTTAGAAAGAATATTTGTGAGGGCCTTGGAATTTGGCATTTCTTTGAACTGAAGGAAATGTGCTATTGGTGTCATTGAAGGTAAGTTACTTGGCCACTTAGTTGGGAAGCAAGGAGTGAGAATTGACCCTGAGAGGGTAGCAGCCATTGATAAAATTCAAAGACCAAAGAATGTTAAAAGAATTTAGTCCTTCTTTGGTCAGGTCAATTTCTTAAGGAGGTTTGTGACAAATTTTGCAGATGTTACTAGACCTATTTCTAAGATGTTGAAGAAGGGATCTGTAATCAATTGGGAGGGTGAGCCTGATGAGGCTTTCAAAAGTATCAAGCAGGCTATCAAAGATGCACTAGTGCTTAAGGCACCTGATTATAATGTCCCAATGCATATCTTTTCCTTTGCATCTTTTCACACTATTGTTGTAGTTTTGTTACAAAAGAATAAGGATGGTTTTGAGCAACCTATTGCATTTTTCAGTAAATCTTTGTAGGCTGCAGAATTGAAGTATGACATAAATGAAAAATAGGCTTATGCACTTGTGAAGGTAATCAAGGCTTTTAGGTGTTACTTGAAGGGAGAAGTTGTGATTGCTTTTGTGCTAAGTGCAGCTATGAAGGATATTTTCTCACAGCAAGAGGTGTCTAGAAGAAGATGCAGATGGATCAATAGGATCCAAGAATTCAATGTTGAGGTCTAGATTACTAAGTTGGTTATCCGACAAGGATTGGAAAAACTGATGGCCCAATCCAATCTTGATGCAAATCAGGTAAATCATTATGAAGTTGATTATACATGTGACATGGATGATTGTATTTGGTACCAGGATATCATCTATTACTTTAGAAGTATGAGATGTCTAGATAATATGAATGATAATCAGAAGAGGACATTGAAATTACAAGCCATCAAGTATGTAATTGTGAAATGTAAATTGTATAGAAAGAATTTGGATTGCATACTTTTGAAATGTGTAGATGAAGATCAGGCTAACAAGTTGTTGAGGGAAATGCATGAGGGAGTTTGTGGTGGGCATTATATGGGTAAAAAAACTACTCATAAGATCTTGAGAGTAGGATTCTAGTGGCCCACAATCTTCAAGGATGTAGAATAGTTGGTGAGGAGGTGTGATGCTTGTCAAAGGTTCTCTAGTAAGCTTAAATTTTAGGAAATGTGCCATTAAAACCACTAGAAGTTCAGGTTCCTTTCCAACAATGGGGAAATGATTTCATAGGGGAGATACCAAACAAGTCAAGTGGAGGACACTCATGGATCTTAGTTGCCACTGATTACTTTACAAAGTGGGTAGAAGCTATACCTACAAGAAATGCAACTAGTAAGATGGTATTTGATTTTATGATGAATAATATTGTTACAAGGTTTGGGTGCCCTAAGAGAATAGTAAGTGATAATGCCATGTGCTTCAGGTTTGCTGAATATAAGGACTTTTGCAAAGGTTTGGGAATTCGGATTTCTAATTTCTCACCTTATCATCTACAAGGAAATGGTCAAGCAGAATCTACTAATAAGAGTTTGATTAAAATATTAAAGAGAATTATTGAAAAGAATAAGAGGGCATGGAATTCAAATCTACCATTAGCTCTATGGGCTGATAGGGTAACTATGAAGAGGGCAAATGGTTGTGCACCATTTGACCTAGTATATGGAATTCATGCAAGAATGCCTCAGAATAATTTGTTGGAAATGTATAAATTTGTTCAGCTATATGATGATGACATAGATGATGAGATGCAGTTGAGAATTGAGGACCTCATTAGGTTAGATGAAACTAGAAGAGAGTCAGTTGCAAGGAATGCCAAATTGTAGTTACAAGTTAAGAATTTATATGATAAGAAGATTGTTGACAAAAAGTTTGAACCTGGTGATTTGGTGTTAGTTTGGAATGCTAGATTGGAGGATAAGGGGAAACATGGTAAATTTGATCCCATCTAGCTAGGGCCATATCTAATTCATGAGAAATGGAGCCAAGATTCATACATTATCAAAGAATTAAATGGTGATATTCAGGAATTGCCAGTTCATGGACAATTCTTGAAGAAATACTTCAATTGAGGTATTTTTTTTTCCATGAGTAGTAGTTAGGTTTGTACATTTTGTAAATTCTATAAATAAGCTGCTTGCCCCTACCCTGTTTTGTCTTGGTCTGTCAATTTTTGGTCCTGTTGCCTGTTCTGCCTTGCTGGTTCCCTGTTGTCTGCAATTTTTCTAGTGGGATGGTCTACTTTAAACCAGTGATTCTATGTCCTTGCTATGCCTGTAGGAGGCATACATCCCCAAAAAGAGCCACTGTTAGCATGTGCCAAAAATTTCATGGCTTTAGCTCTCTTCCCCGGGTCTCTGCAATGTTTTTCATGTCTCCAGCTAAAACCCTTGGCAATTTTTTTTTAAAAATCTAGTCCTTGTGTCCTTAAATTTAAAATTGCCCTGGCCCTATTTTATTTTCACATTGCCTTTTCGTGGGTCACTTAAAACCTTATATTTTTCATGTGTCATTTAAAATGACCAACTTTACCATGTTCGCAGTTAGGTTTCATGTGTCGGCGGGTCCCCTTTAAATATTTCCTAAGTCACCAGTTAATCTTTCCTAAGTTCCCAGCACCCAGTGGTTTTAATTTTTCCTAAGTCCTGAGCTTTAATTCTTCCTAATGTTTTGGCTTTGTATTTTCATGGGCCCGGCTCTCTGACACCATCTTGATCTAATGGTGGGCACTTTTTCTCATGAGATGTGTCAGAGCTATGTGCTGTTACGATGACCGTTGATTTTCTTTATGAAAAAGCTTCTCAAATAGGTGGGTCCACATGCCAAGTGTGTCATGTCAGCATTTTCTTATTTGTCCACAGGTAAACAACTTAGCATGTGTCAATGGGGCTAGTAGTTAAGGCTGTTCAATCTACGGTCGATGCATGATCTTAAGGAATATTCTTCCACTTTGAGATCATGTGCCATCCGTTGATTTTGAATCTTACTCAGCATGTGTCAGTGGGACCTAATTTTTTTATGGGTTAGAGGGTCCTGACATCTATAATCCATCCAACGACGGGCATAGTTTCTCAAAAAATCTATCAGAGGCTTGAAATCTTACGCCAGCTGTTGATCTCATTTGTCTCAAACATATCTTTGGGGGTGGTCCTGGTGTCAGGTGGACCTGATTTGGAAGTTTTTTGATTGGTCCACATCATATGAGGTGGAATCCTATCAGTGGGACCTAGTTTCCAAATGTGTCAATGGGTCCTGATGCTATCAAAGAATTGACGAATGACCTATAATCTTATGGTTTTTGTCAGAGGCTTAAGATCTTGCGATGGCTATTGATTTTGTTTATTGTCAGTGGGTTGTTAGAGATAGGGGAAGACTCTTTATTCGATGGTGGGTGTGAAATCTAATAGGATCTCGAATGGGTATGTGAACTTGTGATGGTCGTCGATCTTCCTGATGTGGGCCCGGTCAAAGCTTCTCAGTCTTTTGGCGATTGAGTTAAGATTTAAAAGATCATGAAGCATGAAGATCAGATGGTCACAACTTAAAGTGAACTTGATTTTAAATTTCTACCACTGATTTTCTACAAGCACCATAAAGTAGCCATTGTTTTTCAAATTTGAATTTGCAAAGGGTTTCTAGTGACAGGAAGTGCCAGGATTTATGGTTTTAACAGCTAATTTCAATTGGTTTGGTGGTGCTTGCTATTGCAATGTGGTCTAGGGTGTTAAGTGATCATATGTAGGGTTTGTACTATGTAGTTTTGTGCTCGAGGCATGTTGCAGGGTTGACATTTTGAGTGTTGTTCATGATTCTCGATACCTTCTCAGAGAATTTTTCATGATTGAGGATCATTCTAGGATTTTCTTTCTCCTGGTTGCCTGGGTTTCCACCCTTGTAATAACTTTATGACCATTTCCAGTTGGTTGGGTGGTTGAAACCCTAACCCTAAGTCATCTGTAGCTTGTTGCATTCTCTTTGATAATTCCAAGATGACTAGGGAGTATAAGTTGCAAAAGTTTTGATTTTGTAGGGGTTCCAAACTTTCTTTGGTCCCAGGCTAGTTGTCCATGGTGTTTTAATGATAGAGGAGTTGGATTTTGTATCTTTTCCTACCCTTGTGTTGTTCTGATTGTGTATTGATTCTAAATATATTAATGAAAATACTATTGAGTTCCAATCTTGCATTTCTGTATGTGTTCTTGTTTCAGTTCTAAGCTCATATATGTTAATGTCACAAAGTGTGTTAGCATATGGTAAACAGAGAGTATTGTGAAGTCATCTCTGAGTTCCTAAAAAATTTAGGATTACAGTCTTTTGGGTGCGTTCAGTGAGTTTGCAACCAAGCAGGAATCTGATGTCCTTGTGTCTGAGGGAGAGGGGTAATAGGCAAAGCACTTATCTTGGATTCAATTGTGTTTGAATTAAGGTATTTGGTTGATGTATGTAATTAGGTGACTCTTTTCCCTAGGTTAAGGCACTATTCCATCATCTGGAGGCATTTCATTGTTGTCAACCATACACACAAACATTCAAATGATAAAATCTTAAAGTAGTTAGTAAAGAGTATATAGTTGTATAGCATTTAGTGATTCCTTTTCAGAAGTGAATCAAGGGTACACCCACTTGAGCAATAAGGCTCAAAGTGTAAGGGGATCTCTCTTGATCCTTGTTAATTGGCCCTCTTCCTTGTAGACTTTGGAGTGGTGATAGAGTCAAAGTTATATTAAAGTTATCCATCAAAGTATAAATCTACAAGTTGAAGATCAAAGGGAACTCCCAATAGAATCCAAGTCCTCTTCAAGAGAGGAATCATCTAGAAGAAAGAGAGATAAATGTGCATATTGTCAAAAGTTAGGACATGATGAGCATAAGTGTTTTCAAAAGAAGATTGATGAGCTAAATCACATTATTCAGAAACACAACATTAAGTTTCCCTCATCAGTGTCTACTCCTTCTTCTACACATTTGGCAGCTTCTACATCTCCATCATCATCCAAAGATAAAGGTAAAGGACAAGCACTCATGGCTTCCACACATCCTGTGCAAGGTAAATGGCTTCTTGATTTAGGTGCATCACATCATATGGCATCTTCTATGGATATGTTTTCTTCTATTGAGCCTTGTGATTCTCCTAATATTTTGATGGGTAACAACACATTCATGAGAGTTTGTGGGAAAGGTTCTATTCCTATGGGAGAGGGGACATTTAATGATTTTCTTTGTGTACCATCCTTGACCACTAATCTCCTTTCTAATTACCAAATTACACATGGGGCACAAGGTAAAATTGTTGAATTCACTCTTGATTTTGTCTACATTAGAGACATGGAGACTAGAGATGTCATAGCTATGGGAGTTTTTGATCATACATCCCACTTGTATTCTTTTTCTAATTTTGTTGATAATGATGATGACATTCATGATGTACCCATCCCTTTTGCAAGGGATAATTATGAGGATAATTTTGGGCACTTGAATCATTTTGTTGTTGAGACAAGTGTTGATCTTCCTACTCCTCCACCACCTACTTCTTTAGACATGGGCTCTACTATTCAGCAGGATGTTCATAGTGTTTCAGATCTTGCAGAGTGTGATGACTACTTGGATGCATCTTCAGCATTTGTTGATTCTCATGATGTAGATTTGGAAGGCATACATGAGGGGGTTTCTCTTTCCCTTGATGATATTTTCATCATAGATGGGGACACTTCTTCACCTTCTTTGGAGATTGGTGTACTTGATTCTTCTCCTTCTTCACTTGATTTATCACTTGAAGTGTTAGATTCCTTGAGCTTGGAGAGACCCATTCAATCTTCAGAGATTCATTCATGGAGACCTACATCTTCTTCCTCATTCCATTTGCACATGGATTGGCTTCTTCATCATTTGATGTATCTATTTCTTCCTAAGGGGAGACATGTTTCTTGTAAGCATTGGCTTATCTATTATTTGCAGGTACTCTTCATCAACATGGGAGCTTCTACATTATGGGGGGGATATCATCTCTCCAACTATCCTTCTTATGGGGGTATAGTTCTTTGTATATACATGATGTATGTAGTTCTTGGGGGGTCTTGAGCACTCCATCCATGCATCTTGTTTTCTTCTCTCTTTTTGGGGGAGGGTTTTTCACATGAGGTTTTCCCTCTTTCTCCACTTTATGAGAGTTATGCATTTCATGTATTGCATTTTGTACATGGGTACCTACCATGGCCTAGTAGCCAGGACCCATCTTGCATTGTGAGTTTAAGTCCATTCCCCTAAGTTTCACTTAAGGGGGGGTGTTGGTGTAATTAATTATTCCTAATTACACTTTACTTAATCTTACTTAGGTTAATGCATTTCATAGTAATTTGTGATTGAGACACCTAGGAGTGTGCACATCTATTAAGCACATGCTGTAGGAGAAATTCCACTTTTGGTGTGATAGTTGTCTTCACATACCTCATTGTGTGTGAGATCCACCTTTCATGCTCTTATGACATTATCATCCTAATCCAATGCACATACTTTATTGCATATTGTAGGATGATCCACATTTGGTGGACATGTGATTACACCTAGCATAGGTGATAGCTTATCAGATCCTTATCATTCTCTCTTATTGCCTTTCCTATATAAGGAGGTCTATTATGTAATCATTTATCTCATATTGAGCATTGAGTAATTCATTGGATCTATTCAATCCATCCTTGCATTCATATTTTCTCTCTTGTGATTTTCTTCAACCTCTAGATCTTTGGTTCAATATTTGCTATTTCCAAATTCTTACAAGATGAATAAATGACATAGATTTTATCAAATCTGTTAGAAAGTAAAGTCCACAAAGATAACTAAGAGGGGTGGTGAATTAGTTATCAGATAAATATAAATTTTATCAAATTCAATAGATTTTAACCATGTAAGAAATGTAATCAATAACCATAGAAAGATATACATACACAATAACAAAATGACACAAGATATGTTGACTAGCGAACCTCTTGATCAAAGAGTAAACCCCAGTGGGAATGATGCCCACAAAATATGCACTAATATGAAATTTACTTGTGAGAGGATGGATTCTATTAGGAGTCTTATGAAATACATTCAGTACATACCAATCCTTGTTAGGAGACTTTGAATCCCTACTAAAAGATTCTAACTATGTTAGGAGTTATGGAAGACAGAAGGACCCACTACCCAAAAAAATTCAGGTGTAAGATCACTAAACACACTATGCAACTGATCTTTGTATTACTCAATAGAATAATACCAAAATATTACTAATCTCAAAAACTCAATACTCATTCTTTGACTGTGCCAAACCACACCAACTGCTTCCTCAGATCTCAATACCTAATCTCTATATTTCGCATATCCTCCACCAACAAGTATTGCACAATTCTACAATTCAATTTTAAATAGATACACAACTAAATTTTAAAATAAGGAAAACATTCCTTCCATTATACCACACTCAAATAATTAGAAATGAGTCATCTTACAAATTACAAAATAAAATCTTCCACACGTTACATTAAAGTTACAAAAAATTGTTAGCTTTGAATTAAGATAATTCTTCACTCGTGCAATGTTGGACCTTGTGCTCACATATATGTGACTATTATCATGTCTTAAGTTTCTTTTCAACTTCATATGATCAGATTCTATCCTGATTAGGAGACATCATCCAATTTCCACAAACCGCTACTCAGGAACATTGTCTGGATACAACTTCCACTAATTTTTACATAACTGTCATGAATAAATGAATTTCCATATGTGCTCTTAACCATGATCTTATAGAACATGATAGAGTAAGTCCTCAACTCCACATATCTAGATCTTCAATATCCCAAGTGTGCTAACTTAATCACTGTCTGCTACTTTGCTAATCTTCAGTAGATCACTGTGTTGACATCAATGACAATCACAGTCATAAATGCAACAAAAACTACTATAGAATGAATGAAAATACTCCCCCATAGGATATATTTAGCATTAATTCCTAACAATCTCCCCCATTGGCATTGATTGCAACATAGATGAAAAAACATCCAAGTTCCATGAATACCAACACTACAAAACTACTGCTCTGAAAATATTTCAAATGCTCTTCATCAGTCAAATAATGCTTCATTTTCCTATTCAATTCTCTCCAATAGATGGTTTTTCATGTATACTTCTCCCCATTGACATCAATGATAGATGTTTCATCACTATATCAACAACAAATTCAATGTCAAAAGACACTTTTCAAAAAATACATTCACTAGAGTCCTCATGACTCAACTCAGATACACATACTCCCTCATAGAGAAAGTAGCAACATCCAGTCTAGAAGAAAGATAGGTCTCATATAACACTGGATGGATGCAACAATATGCATCACTTCTCAAAAGTAGGATGGGGCATAACCCCAAGCATACCTCTCAGATACTCAAATGTATCCTTAGGCAAAGGCTTTGTAAATATATCTACACTCTGCTCTTTCATACTTATATACTCAAGTCTGACTTCTTTCTCTACTACTTTCTCTCTCACTACATGATCTACTTTATTTCTATATGCTTTGTCTTAGAATGTAGTACATGATTCTTAGACATACTAACTGTGTTGGTGTTATCACAATGTATAACAATAGGCTCAAAATTTTTTATTCCAATATCTTTCAACATTTGCTTCATCCAAATTATTTGATTAGAATTGTTTTCTGCTACCATATACTCTTCTTCTATTGTGCTCTATGAAATATAGTTATGATTCTTTCTTATCCAAGAAACCAATCTTCCTCCAAGGAAAAATGCTCCACCACTGGTGCTCTTTTTTTCAACACTGCCTCCCCAATCTACATCTGTATATGTACATGGGGTAAAACTATCATTTTTTTCATACCATAATTGATATTCAATTGTGCCTCTTAAGTACCTCAGTATCATCTTTACTGTTGCATAATGTGATTCTCTAGGTTTAGCTTGAAATCTTGCAATAATTCCAACTGCATGTGATATATCTGGTCTTGTATGAGTTAAATATTGCAATCCTTCAATTATGGATCCGTACTTTTTCTATTCCACTACAGGAGTCTCATCTATTCTAGATAACTTGTGTCCAGTTAGTATAGGTGTTCCAACTAGTTTATAGTTCTCTATTCCAAATCTCTTCAACAAGTCATTCAAGTACTTTGTTTGACTTACAAAGATACCATCACTATTCTATGTTATCTGCAATCCTAAAATGTGTTTCATCTCACCAATAATACTCAGTTCAAATTCATTCTTCATTTGATCTACAAATTTATCACTAGCTTCATCTTCTCCTCCAAAGATAATATCATCAACAAAAATAAATACAAGCAACAAACCATTCTCAATTTATTTTGTGTATAGGTTGCTATTAGCTGTGCCTTTTGTAAATCCTAATTTTATCAAATACTTATCCAATCTTGCATACCAAGTTCTAGGTTCTTGTTTTAGTCCATATAAAGCTTTCTTTAGTTTACATAACATATCTCCTTCTTTAGTTAAAGTAAAACCTTTAGGCTGCTCAATGTAGACCTCTTCTTCCAATTCTCTATTTAGAAATGTTGACTTCACATCCATCTGATTCACTTTCAATTTCTTATAAGTTGCATAGGCCAAAAACATTCTTCCTGCTTCAATTCTTGCTACTGGTGCAAAAGTTTCTTCATAGTCAATTCCTTCTTGTTGTGAGTATCCTTTACATACCAATCTTGCTTTGTTCCTTACAACTTCTCCTTGTTCCTTCATCTTGTTCTTGAATACCGATTTAGTTCATATAACATTCTTATCTTTGGGCATAGGGACCACTTCCCAAGACTTGTTATTTTCAATCTAATCTAATTCTTCCTTCATAGCTTTAATCTAATGTTCATCTTCACAAGCTTCACTAGTAAATTTAGGTTCAATTTGAGAAATTAAACACAATGGCTCTTGTTTCTTATTTCGTGTCAGAAATCCTCTATATATGCTTCCAATAATCTTCTCAACAAGATGATTTCATGATAGATTTGTCATGCCCAAAAAAAACAACCTAAAAACACAAGAATTTATTTTTTGAAATGAATTAAATATTATTTTACGGAGTGTCGGTCTAAGGTTAAAAGTAATAAGGAAAGCTAACCTAGTCCTCATAAAGATTATCGATACTTGTGTTATAACTTTACATGGTGACACTGCTACACAATAAAATTTGATACCTTCCTAGTTAGTTTAGGTCATTAACACCACTGACTAATAATCTCTTCAAGGATTTCCGAAATTGGGAGCTAACAGCAAGAACTACAATGGTCACCTAAATGGTTAGTGTTTCAAAAGAAATGACCCCAACTCTAACAATCCTCTAGAGATACAATCCACGAAATAATGGTTCAATTAACGATTCAATATGGTAACCATAAATCATTTTCTATCGACTAATTGGTTGAATCAATAAAAGAAGTTAGCTTTCCTAAGGATCATCACTCCAATATGATAAATTTCCAATGCTATAAGGATGGTCTTGATTACACTGGTATCCTACTGATCAAGCAACCATTGAATTGATATATCTATTCACATTTAAAGATAAATCTATGACCTTAACAACTATAACTCAACATCCCTTTTCAATTTTATTAATTAATCCCATTCCCACCACTATTACCTTAAGGGAAAATTTATTAGAATGTTATGTTACCCAAGCATATATGCATAAGGTAAAAAATTAAAGCATCCCAATAATAAAAAGATATCCTAACTTAATTCCAAAAGAAAAAAAATCATTCCTAACAACATAAAAATAATGGACTTGGATCCAAGATCCCAAGTCCTTCACCTATTTAGAAATAATTATCTAAACCTTTTAACTAATTTGTATCTTACTTATTTGCAACACCATTATAATTAAGAATTAATGTAATTATGTGATAAGCCTAAGCAAAACAATATGTATTACTAAATTGCAATTATTAGATATCCATACTACACTAGCTCCTACTATCCTAACCTACTACCCAACAACCCACCTATTTCCCATGGCCACTTGTCAAATGGGGGTTGACAAGGCCTCTATCTACATTCCTTAAATGGAAACCTTACAAGACCTGCATGATTGCCTAGGGAGGGAACACTTTTCCCCATGATAATTTTGAAAAAGCTCTCCTAGGAATTCACATCCAAGTGGGTTACATTGTCCTAGGAATGTGGGGCCCACCAACCTCATTGATCACCATTTTCTTTGCAAGAACAATTCGAATGAGGGAAAAAAAGTCATTGACCTTGGTTGGGCGTTCATGCTGACATTGTCAGCCATGTACAAGTGATGGAAAGGCCAGTACCTTTTTGCAAAAAGGGAATTAAGACCATGTTTAATTGGTTACAAGGTGGGTGTTTGATATGCACGTAGACAAGGGTAAGGGAAGGGTCAACTTGCCTTCATTAAATGTTATGATTTGCTGCAAAATCCCTCCCCATATCCATACCTACGCCAGCCTTGGGAGAGTGGGATTTTGGGTCCCACCAAATGGCAAGTGGGAGTAGACTAAAGGGCCAAAAAGCACTATTTAATTTTCATTATATTGCTAAGTCCTTATGTTTAAAGTAGCATAGAATATGTTTAGTTTTGGTTAATTTTAATTAGTGTCTAAATGAAGTAAGAGGAATATTCTCTGTGGTAGTATGGGAATATTGTCATTCCCATACAAATTCCAAAGAGCAAATTGGTCTAAAAGGAAATCTGGGAAGTGTCATTGAAAAGAAGCATGGTTTCTCCCTCATTTCTATTTTTATTTTTACTTGCTTGCTTATAAATTTGAAACAATAGATTCATCAATTTATTAGTGAATCATACTAATGAGTTTGATGGATTGATTATTAGTTGAAGAGATTTCTACAAGCAGTCAATTATGTTCTTTTGTTCCTTGTTTCCTACTACACACTTTTGAGGGGTGAGCATAGAATTTTATTCATTTGAGTTTGATTACATAACTATGACAAATTTTCCAAACTATAATAGAGAGCTTACTATATCCATGCATAAGCTAACCTTTGGAAGACATTGAAACCTATCATATTTCATTCTTTATCATCTTGAATATCATTTCATGAAAATAACTCCACTATCTTAAGAAGCAAATTCTAATAGGCATGATAGAAATGAATGGCATTTTCATTATAGTCATCTTATCAAATTCATTACAAAATTTCTATGATGAAAGAACTTTCACATTCCATTTATATAATACAATTCTAAGGAGATGTTCAATGAGAGATCAACATAAACATAACAACTTCACTTCACAAAGGACCCAAGAATGGGTAACAACTTTACAATTTACAACAAGAGGAGAAATCTTCCTCAAGATCAACAATGCAACAACACATGAGGTTTTGATACAAGCACATCAAGGAGGGGATTTCTTCAAGCTTTTTCCACTTGAATCTTTGGCTTCCAAACCTGCAATACAAAGAAATGGAGAACCATGGGTGCTCACCACCCAACCTAGGTCTCTTATGAGACCACCGCCAAGCTTGGAGAACCAAGGATAAATGGGGTGCAACAAAACAACAAGATGCTCACAATTTTACACACATGCAATAACAACAAGTTACTCCCTCCAAGTCTACACAAATGAACTTTGCAAGCTCATTGAAGAAGGGTGAAGGTGGGATTTTCCAAGGGGAGAATGCCATTGCTTCCACAAATTCCTCAACAAGAATATCTCATTGCCTCTTCAAGGATACAAATCCATCTTACATACACAACAATGCTTGTCAACATCTTTATGATACAAAGATTGCAATGGCTTCATGATGCTTGTCAACATCTTTATGATACAAAGATTGCAATGGCTTCATGGTGCCCATACACCGTGAATTTTTCCCTCTTCTCCAAGAGAAGAGACTCTCACCTCATGGAGAGACCAACTAACCCCTTCACCCAAAGCCACTTCTTCCTCTTCCCAAAGAGGTGAGTAATGCCATACTCCCATAACATGAACACCCTCATTCAAGGAAAAAAAAAAGGAAAAGCATGAATCCAACATCAAATTCCCTTCCCATACAACACAATAGCACAAAATGGATATACTTCAATCACATGAAATAACAAGAACACAATCTAGTCTTTTGAGCAAAAACAAGAAAAACTCCATGGAAATGAAAGACCTACCTTCACAAGTGGGATGGAAATTGATAGTTGAGAAGAGCTAATCCCCTTGTCCTCCTTTTTCCAAAACCCTAAAGTTTCTAAAATTAGAGAGTGGGTGAACACCCTCCAATTCTAGCAAGGGCCTCTAAAATGGGCTCCAAAAATTCTACCCACCCACCAAACATAAATGCAGACTTGACTCTATGGTCTACTTAGTCTTCCTTGTCCCCCCATGATTAATGCTTGATTGGAAGGCAAGGTGAAGTTGGGTAAGGGTCAAGATCCATCCAATCTCGTAGGTAAGGGTAAATGGGTCCAAAAAAAGGTTGCCAAAGTCTCTAGGGTGTTTAGGATATGCTCAAAACCTTCCTAACCCATACCCCTAACATTAAGATACCTAAATTATGCCAAAAATGACCCCTAGAACTTCTTGTTGGCCTCTAGAAGTGGCTAGAATAAAATAAATTTAAATGAGCACATTACAAGTGTCAAGTGACACTAACAATTGCACATTACATACAAATGCCAAGAAAGACAACACAAAGCTAACTACTAATGCACATGAAAATTCACTTTTACGACAAGTTCACATTACAACGAGGCTTTGTAATCCCACATTGGACTAAGCCTTGGTTTACTTAGTTCACATGTGTTTAACCTTGGTTCTCCAATAATTTCCATGGTTCTCATACCTGCACACTTCACATTGAGCATCAGTAGTTCAAGATGATAACATTGCATGAAATATACATATTCAATTTCCTATTTAGTATCATAACCCAATATGTATAGCTCAATTCAAATCACAATTTCCCATTCAATAATATTTGAACATGATACATACATAATCATCATGTGCAGTAATCAAATCTAACATGAATAATTTACTCTAACAACCATGCATAATCAAAATCATGATGTACTCTAGATTCACATCCACACATACATAATATAATAATCACCATCAAAATATCGTATCTCGAGTCTCAATTCAAAATAGATCAACAAGTGTATCACTATATGAAAATGCAGAAAAGGAAAGATGTTGTGATGGGTCAGGGTGAGGCCTCACATCCTCCCCCCCTAGGCATGAACTTCCTCCTGGAGTTCATCAAAAAGGTATGGGTACTATGATCTCATCTATGCTGCATCCTCCCATGAAGTTGCGACCTCATCATAACAATCCCACTGGACCCTAACCTGGTCCAGCTCTCTGCCTCGAAGTGCCAGGGTCCGTTGGCCCAAAATGTGAATGGGCTCCAAAGCTATCTATCTATCTGACTCCACCTGCAAGGCATCCCAGTCTATAATGTGAGACTTGTCATAAATATATTTTCATAGCACAGATACATGAAACACATCGTGGATGTGTGATAGGCTAGGTGGCAACGCTAAATGGTAGGCAACTGGTCCTATCCTCTCTAATATCTCAAACGGTCCAACAAAGCGAGGTGCTAACTTAGAGCCCTTTCCAAAGTGGATTGGACTCTTATGCGGTCGCACTCTCAAGAAGACCCTATCACCAACCATATACTCGTGGTCTACCCTCTTTGCATTAGCATACTTCTTCTATCGATCTTGGGCCTCTCTAAGGCACTGTCTAATCAAGACCACCTGCTACTCCATATCCTTGACCAACTAAGGTCCAATAGATATCCTATCCTTGATCCTATCCCAACTCAGTGGTGTCCTACAAGGTCTACCATATAAGGCCTGATATGGTGGCATACCAATAGATGAATGATGCCCATTGTTATAGGCAAACTCTACCAGATGTAGGTATTCCTCCCACTTGACCTGATGGTCCATCACATACATATGTAACATATCCTCTAACACCTGATTAACCCTCTTTGTTTGTCCATCTGTCTGAGGGTGATATGCTGTACTAAAATTAAGCCTAGTGCCCAATGCTTCCTGTAGCTCTCTCCAAAAAGCTGATGTGAATAAGGAGTCTCTATCAGAGATGATGTTATAGGGAATGTTGTGGAGTCTGACAATATCCCATAAAAACACCTGAGCTACATCTCGTGCTGTGAATGTAGTATGCATGGGTGAAAAGTGGGCAACCTTGGTCAATGTGTCGACTGTCACCAAGATGGCATCATGGTGGCAAGAAGACATAGGAAGACCAACAATGAAGTCCATGGATATAGTATCCCACTTCCACTCAGCAATCTCATGTGGCTGTAGGAGCCCACCTGGATGACTATGCTTTGCCTTAACTCTCTGACACTCTAGGCATTTAGCAACTATACTAGCAATCTGCAATCTCATGCCTGGCCAATGATATAACTATCTTAGATCAGCATGCAGCTTCTTAACTCCTGGGTGAGCCACATAAGGTGCTCTATGTGCCTCAAGTACAATAAACTCTCAGAAGTCTCCTGAAGAGGGTACATAGATGTGTCCTCTATGACCTAGGAGTCCATCGAACTCTAAAGAATACTCTACAAATCTCCCCTCAAGGGACCTCTGAGCATGAACAATCTGACAAACCTGTACATAGAATCCATCCTTTGGCAAGTGATGCAAAATGCACTCCCTCAAATCTATACTAGAAACCATAGAGGAGAGCTTATGCCGCCTCCTACTCAAGGTATCTGCAACAACATTCTCTTTTTGCTTGATGTAATGAACATCAAAATCATACTCACACAAAAACTCCATCCATCTCCTCTACCTAGCATTAAGATTGGGCTATGAAAAGATGTACTGAAGGCTCTGGTGATCTGAATGGAGCTCAAATTGGTGACCTAGAAGAAAATGTCACCATCTCACCAAGGCATGAACTACTACTGCAAGCTCTAGATCATGAGTAGGATAATTGAGCTCATGGGTCTTTAGCTTCCTTGACTCAAAAGCTATAGGATGCCCATCCTACATAAGAACTACTCCTAAACCATCCAAAGATGCATCAGTGGACACAAAAAAGTCTGCTGAAGGATCTGGCACTACTAAAATTAGAGCACTAGTGAGAGCTCTCTTGAGCTCTTGAAAAGCCCTCTCACACTGCTCTGTCCATACATACTTTTTCCCCTTTCTCTGAAGGGAAGTAATGGGATGCACTATCCTAGAAAATTCTACCACAAAGTGCCTATAATAGCCTGCTAAGCCCATAAAACTCCTAACCTCGGTGACGCTAGTGGGTGCTGGCCAATCCATAATGGCTCTAATCTTTGATGGGTCTACAGAGATCCATCACCAGATATAACATGACCAAGATAATGTACCTCAGATCTAAAGAATGCACATTTTGACAAGCTGCCATATAACTGATTCTCTCTCAAATGTTGCAAAACCTATCTCAGATGCTCCTCATGCTCCTCCTCATTACGAGAATATATCAGAATATCATCAAGGAATACTACCACAAACTTATCCAAGAATGTACGAAATACTTCATTCATGAGGCTCATGAACATGGCTGGAGCATTCGTGAGGCCAAATGGCACCACTATGAACTCATAGTGACCATACCTTGTACAAAAAGTAGTCTTGTGGATATCACTCTCCACAATTCACAACTGATGGTACCCTGACTTTAGATCTATCTTTGAGAATACTCGAGCACCCTGCAACTGATCAAATAAATCATCAATCCTGGGGAGTGGGTATCGATTCTGAATTGTTACTTTATTCAACTATCGATAATCAATGCACAATCTAAGTGATCCATCCTTCTTCTTCACAAAAATCACTGGTGCACCCCAAGGTGATACACTAGGTCGAATATGCCTTTTCTCTAAGAGCTCTTCTAACTAAATATTGAGCTCATTGAGCTCATGTGTGGTCATCTTGTAAGGTGCTCTAGATACGGGCTCAGCTCCTGGTACAAGGTCTATATGAAAATCAACTGCCCTAGGTGGAGGCATGCCAGGTAGCTCAAAAGGAAATACATTTGCAAACTCTTGAAGAATAGGGTAGTCCTCAAGTGAAGGCTCCCCTTTTGAATCCTCCTCTCTATCACTAATGGTGATGGAAAATAACTGACACCCCTTCCACACACACCACCTAAGCTACATAGTGGAAATCATGCAAAGGGATATAGGTCTCTGTACTCCAAATATCACCATAGAAGTACCATGATCATCAACACACTCAACCCTCTTCTATCGACAATCCATCTTGGTGCTATGGGCATATAACCAATCCATGCCAAGGACTACATCATAAGAACCTAGAGGGGTGATGTGGAGATTAGACATCATGATTAAGTCTCCCGTCTGAATCTGACAACTATGAACTAAGGAGCTAATAGACACCCTAGCTCCTAAGGCTAACTCGACCTCCCAACTGACATCCTATCTAACTGCCACCAGCCCGTAATGCTTCACTACATATGGAGATATAAAGGAGTCTATGGCTCTTGAATCAAACAAGATAGAAACACTGACACCCTGAATCATACTTGTGGCCTCTATGACCGTGGCCTGGTGCTCGGCCTGGTGGTTATCTACCGCTACAAAAACTCTATGGGATCTACCCATATCTCTGACTGTAGGCTCTAAGGTAGCTCCTCTCTGACCACTGGCTAACTGTCCCTATAGGCACTCTCTTGCAATATGACCCATACCACCACAAGTGTAACATGGTCCTCAGGTCTACATCTGTACTCCCTATGTCCTAGGCTACTGTGACCCTCCAGTCCTACTAGAACCACTATATCCACCCCTAGAGGACTGCTGAGTCCTAGCTGGCTGTGCCTGAGGGGTCTGTGTCCTCTGATCCTGTCTAGGGCCCTGAGACTGCCACTATTTGGGCTTAGAGCCCTGATAACCCTGTGAATGTATTTGTCTAGAATCCTACTGAGATCCCTGCTGCTGAGACTATTGACCCTTGAAGGATTCTACTGAATGGTTCTGTTTCCCTTTCCAAGTGGATTTTTGCTATCCTGATTGCTGGGATGAAGGGTTTCAGTGCTGAGACTGATCCCGAGACTCCTATCTAGTGCAAAAATCCTTGGCTACAAGTGCTGTCTCAACTGCATCTCTGAATGTGGGAGGAAAAGCTAGACGTACTGTCTCCTGGAGAGACATATTAAGTCCCTTAATGAAATGATGGATACATAGTTTCTCATCCTTCATATAATCTACATATAGAAGGAGCTCAAGAAATTGACTCTCATACTGGGCCACTGTGAGGCCTCTCTACTGGTGATCATGGAACTCCTCTATCTGTCTTTGTCTAAAATGCTTGGAGAGATACCTCTCTTGAAATCAGGCTATAAAAGACTCCCAAGTGAGTGTGTCAATAGCCACTCCTCCAATGGACTCCTCCTACTGCCACCAAATGGAGGCCTTATCTTGTAGGAGATGAACTGAAACTCATACCTTTAGATTACTCCCATAAGGGTGCAATCCAAAGCATTGCTGTAAACTCTGTAACCAGGCCTCTGCTACTGACCCATCAGTGGATCCCAAAAATAAGGGTGGCTAGAGTCATATTAACTCCCGAATCATCCCCAACATCTCTAGGGGGTCTACCTCTGTCTCATATCCCATGATGAACTGACTCACCCTCGTGATTACCATGGCCCTCGGCACCCCTAGGTGGACTCCTACTCCTCTCTCTGCTAGCTGCTCCACCTCCCCCTGGAATCTCTGCTCCTCTCTCAGAAGCCTGTTGCTCCTGTTGATGATCTACAAGTGGTAACCTCTGTTGAATTACCCCAGTCAAATTTTGAAGGGCATTCATGATAGCTTGATTAGGGTCCAGTGGTGGAGGAGGTGGTGGTGGTGGTCCACCTCCCTGTTCTACACCGACTCGTGCAACTCTGCGACCTTGGCCTCATCGGCCAGCTCATGTGACAATAGGCATCCTACACAATAGGTTAAGTTAGATGAGTTGAAACGTAATGGGTCTAAAGGTTCCAATGTTGAAAACTTGGCTCTGATACCAAATGTCATCCCAAAAAAAAACAACCTGAAAACACAAGATTCTTTTTTTTTGAAATGAATTAAATATTATTTTACGGAGTGTCAGTCTAAGGTTAAAAGTAATAAGGAAAGCTAACCTAGTCCTCATAAGGATTATCGATACTTGTGTTAGAACTTTACATGGTGACACTCCTACACAATAAAATTTGATACAATCCTAGTTATTTTAGGTCATTAACATCATTGACTAATAATCTCTTCAAGGATTTCCAAAATTGGGAGCTAACAGCAAGAACTACAATGGTCACCTAAATGGTTAGTGTTTCAAAAGAAATGACCCCAACTCTAACAATCCACTAGAGATACAATCCATGAACTAATGCTTCAATTAATGATTCAATATGGTAACCATGAATCATTTTCTATCGACTAATTGGTTGAATCAATAAAAGAAGTTAGCTGTCCTAAGGATCATCACTCCAATATGATAAATTTTGAATGCTATAAGGATGGTCTTGATTACATTGGTATCCTACTGATCAAGCAACCATTGAATTGATATATCTTTTCACATTTAAAGATAAATCTATGACCTTAACAACTATAACTCAACATCCCTTTTCAATTTTATTAATTAATCCCATTCCCACCACTATTACCTTAAGGGAAAATTTATTAGAATGTTATGTTACCCAAGCATATATGCATAAGGTTAAAAATTAAAGCATCCCAATAATAAAAAGATATCCTAACTTAATTCCAAAAGAAAAAAAATCATTCCTAACAACATAAAAATAATGGACTTGGATCCAAGATCCCAAGTCCTTCACCTATTTAGAAATAATTATCTAAACCTTTTAACTAATTTGTATCTTACTTATTTGCAACACCATTATAATTAAGAATTAATATAATTATGTGATAAGCCTAAGCAAAAAAATATGTATTACTAAATTACAATTATTAGATATCCCTACTACACCAGCTCCTACTATCGTAACCTACTACCCAACAACCCACCTATTTCCCATGGCCACTTGTCAAATGGGGGTTGACAAGGCCTCTATCTACATTCCTTAAATGCAAGCCTTACAAGACCTGTGTCATTGCCTAGGGAGGGAACACTTTTCCCCATGATAATTTTGAAAAAGCTCTCCTAGGAATTCACATCCAAGTGGGTTACATTGTCCTAGGAATGTGGGGCCCACCAACCTCATTGATCACCCATTTTCTTTGCAAGAAGAATTCGAATGAGGGAAAGAAAGTCTTTGACCTTGGGTAGGTGTTAATGCTGACATTTTCAGCCATGTACAAGTGATGGAAAGGCCAGTACCTTGCTGCAAAAAGGGAATTAAGGCCATGTTTAATTGGTTACAAGGTGGGTGTTTGATATGCAAGTAGACAAGGATAATGGAAGGGTCAACTTGCCTTCATTAAATGTTATGATTTGCTGCAAAATCCCTCCCCATATCCATACCTACGCCAGCCTTGGGAGAGTGGGATTTTGGGTCCCACCAAATGGCAAGTGGGAGTAGACTAAAGGGCCCAAAAGCACTATTTAATTTTCATTATATTGCTAAGTCCTTATGTTTAAAGTAGCATAGAATATGTTTAGTTTTGGTTAATTTTAATTAGTGTCTAAATGAAGTAAGAGGAATATTCTCTATGGTAGTATGGGAATATTGTCATTCCCATACAAATTCCAGAGAGCAAATTGCTTTAAAAGGAAATCTGGGAAGTGTCATTGAAAAGAAGCATGGTTTCTCCTTCATTTCTATTTTTATTTTTACTTGCTTGCTTATAAATTTGAAACAATAGATTCATTAATTTATTAGTGAATCATACTAATGAGTTTGATGGATTGATTATTAGTTGAAGAGATTTCTACAAGCAGTCAATTATGTTCTTTTGTTCCTTGTTTCCTACTACACACTTTTGAGGGGTGAGCATAGAATTTTATTCATTTGAGTTTGATTACATAACTATGACAAATTTTCCAAACTATAATAGAGAGCTTACTATATCCATGCATAAGCTAACCTTTGGAAGACATTGAAACCTATCATATTTCATTCTTTATCATCTTGAATATCATTTCATGAAAATAACTCCACTATCTTAAGAAGCAAATTCTAATAGGCATGATAGAAATGAATGGCATTTTCATTATAGTCATCTTATCAAATTCATTACAAAATTTCTATGATGAAAGAACTTTCACATTCCATTTATATAATACAATTTGAAGGAGATGTTCAATGAGAGATCAACATAAACATAACAACTTCACTTCACAAAGGACCCAAGAATGGGTAACAACTTTACAATTTACAACAAGAGGAGAAATATTCCTCAAGATCAACAATGCAACAACACATGAGGTTTTGATACAAGCACATCAAGGAGGGGATTTCTTCAAGCTTTTTCCACATGAATCTTTGGCTTCCAAACCTGCAATACAAAGAAATGGAGAACCATGGGTGCTCACCACCCAACCTAGGTCTCTTATGAGACCACCCCCAAGCTTGGAGAACCAAGGATAAACGGGGTGCAACAAAACAACAAGATGCTCACAATTTTACACACATGCAATAACAACAAGTTACTCCCTCCAAGTCTACACAAATGAACTTTGCAAGCTCATTGAAGAAGGGTGAAGGTGGGCTTTTCCAAGGGGAGAATGCCATTGCTTCCACAAATTCCTCAACAAGAATATCTCATTGCCTCTTCAGGGCTACAAATCCATCTTACATACACAACAATGCTTGTCAACATCTTTATGATACAAATATTACAATGGCTTCATTATGCTTTTCAACATCTTTATGATACAAAGATTGCAATGGCTTCATGGTGCCCATACACCATGAATTTTTCCCTCTTCTCCAAGAGAAGAGACTCTCACCTCATGGAGAGCCCAAGTAACCCCTTCACCCAAAGCCACTTCTTCCTCTTCCCAAAGAGGTGAGTAATGCCATACTCCCATAACATGAACACCCTCATTCAAGAAAAACAAAAATGAAAAGCATGAATCCAACATCAAATTCCCTTCCCATACAACACAATAGCACAACATGGATATACTTCAATCACATGAAAGAGAAAGAACACAAACTAGTCTGTTGAGAAAAAACAAGAAAACCTCAATGGAAATGAAAGACCTACCTTCACAAGTGTGATGGCAATTGATAGTTGAGAAGATCTAATCCCCTTGTCCTCCTTTTTCCAAAACCCTAAAGTTTCTAAAATTAGAGAGTGGGTGAACACCCTCCAATTCTAGCAAGGGCCTCTAAAAAGGGCTCCAAAAATTCTACCCACCCACCAAACATAAATGCAAACTTGACTCTATGGTCTACTTGGTCTTCCTTGTCCCCCCATGATTAATGCTTGATTGGAAGGCAAGGTGAAGTTTGGTAAGGGTCAAGATCCATCCAATCTCGTAGGTAAGGATAAATGGGTCCAAAAAGAGGTTGCCAAAGTCTCTAGGGGGGTTAGGATATGCTCAAAACCTTCCTAACCCATACCCCTAACATTAAGATACATAAATTATGCCAAAAATGACCCCTAGAACTTCTTATTGGCCTCTAGAAGTGGCTGGAATAAAATAAATTTAAATGAGCACATTACAAGTGTCAAGTGACACTAACAATTGCACATTACATACAAATGCCATGAAAGACAACACGAAGCTAACTACTAATGCACATGAAAATTCACTTTTATGACAAGTTCACATTACAACAAGGCTTTGTAATCCCACATTGGACTAAGCCTTGGTTTACTTAGTTCACATGTGTTTAACCTTGGTTCTCCAATAATTCCCATGGTTCTCATACCTGCACACTTCACATTGAGCATCAGTAGTTCAAGATGATAACATTGCATGAAATATACATATTCAATTTCCTATTTAGTATCATAACCCAATATGTATAGCTCAATTCAAATCACAATTTCCCATTCAATAATAGTTGAACATCATACGTACATAATCATCATGTGCAGTAATCAAATCTAACATGAATAATTTACTCTAACAACCATGCATAATCAAAATCATGATGTACTCTAGATTCACATCCACACATACATAATATAATAATCACCATCAAAATATCATATCTCGAGTCTCAATCCAAAATAGATCAACAAGTGTATCACTGTATCAAAATGCAAAAAAGGAAAGATGCTATGACGGGTCGGGGTGAGGCCTCACAAGATTCTTGTTAGGTGTTATTGTCTCAGTTCTTGTTTCTGCTATAGGTTCTTCAATGATTTCTTCACTGTAGCTTTCATTCAACAAATCACTATGAGTTTCATAGAATAATTCTACATTATATAGATTAGTTCTAGGATGAGTTCCCTTATCTGATTCATAATCAAGAATTCTTTCTTGAATTTTGAACTTTTCATCAACTTTAACATTTGCGCTCTCAACAATAGTCTTAGTTCTTTTATTATAACATCTATAAACTTTTCTCTTCAATGAATATCCAAGAAATATACCTTTATCACTTCTAGGATCAAACTTTCCAATGTCATCATCTCAATTAATATAATATTTATTTCCAAAAATTCTAAAATACTTAACTAATGGTGCATGTCCAAACCATAGTTCATAGGGTGTCTTGTTTGTGCCTACTCTGATTTGTACTTTGTTCATTGTATACACTGTTGTGTTCACTGCTTCTCTCTAGAATATCTTCACCAAGTCATTTTCAAATAACATGACACTTTTTGCTTCAGTCACTTACTCATTTCTTCTTTCTGCTATACAATTTTGTTCAGGTGTCCTAGGGGCTAAAAACTATCTCTTAATACCATTCATTTCACAAAAAATGTTAAATTGTTTTGAAGTAAATTCTCCACCTGTATCTAATCTCAAACATTTAATCTTCATTCCAATTTCATTCTCAACTTTGTTCTTAATAATCTTAAAATTATCAAATGCTTCAGACTTCTCTTTAAGAAATGCTTTCCACATCATTGTTGTAAAATTATCAACAAGAATCATAAAATACCTTTCTCCATAGAATCCTCTAGTCCTTGTGGGACCGCTCAAATCTGTATGAACAATTTCCAACTTCTCTACTATTGTAAACTTCTTGTTGGGAAATGAGCTTCTCTTCTATATAGCCATCACACATTCCTTTCAAATCATGTTAGTAGGCTTCACAATTTTAGGCAAATCTCTTACTGCAAGAGTACTACTCACTTTCACAATTTTATCAAAGTTTATATGACAAAATCTTCTATGCCATAACCAACTTTCATCAATCGTAGTAATCAAGCATGTCATCTTAGTAGGATTCAACTGAAATATATTACCTCTAGTTCTAGATCCAGTACCAATCAAATTACCATCCTTGTCTTTGATTACACAATTTTTCTTAGTAAACCAAAATTGATATCCCTTATCAACTAGTTGTCCATCACTCAAAAGATTATGTTTCAAACCATCCAAAAAGTAAACATCATCAGTATTAGTCTTTCCATCAGGAGTAATAGATCCTATACCTTAATCAAACAAGGTGCATTGTTTCCAACTCTAACAACTCCATCATAATTGTTAAACTTTGTGCACTTTTTCATATCTCTAATCATATGATGTGAACAACCACTATCTATAATCCAATTAGCTTTCTTTTATACTTGAGAAACTAAAGCTTTTTCTTCCTTAACTTTTGTTTCAAGATTTTCTTCTTTTATTGCTACAAATCCTATATCATCATTCTCGGTATCACTTTCATTTAAAGATTTCTCCAAACTAGCTTCAAGTTCTTCATCATTTGCATAATAACATTCTTTAGATCTTCTAGGTTTAAAGTTCTTACTATACTTCTTAACTCTCTTAGGACATTTAGATGCAAAATGACCATATTCTTAACAAGTGCAACATTTAAAAATTTCTTACTGTCTGGTTCTCTTTTTACAAGTAAGGAAATACCTTCTTCAATCTTCCTATCTTTTTCATTTCTAGATTTTTTGGTGCTAGCATAATCTTTGATTACACTTATGCTTCTTGACAAAGTAGGGAAAACATTAAGTGCACTGAATGTTGTCTCCATTCTAGGTAAGTCTCCTAATTGTCTCAAGTTCATCTCTACTGCTTCTAATCTTTGAAGAAGAGTTTTTCTAGTGAATTTTGTAGTACAAGGTATAACTTGTTCAATCATATGTGTTGTGTTCTTAGATGCAGGAGTCAATGTCCTCAAAATTTTCCATATCACTTCATTCTCTATCTTGATTCCTTCACAAGATTTTATACCTGCAACAATCTCTGACATTCTACCAATATAGCTTCTAACAGATTCATCTTCCATAATTCTGATATCTTCAAATGCACATATCCAATTATGTAATCTGACTTTCTTTGCATGTTCATCAACTTCAAAAGTAGATTGTAAAGCTAACCAAATTTCATGAGATGTTTTTAGATATTTTACCTGACTATACTCATTTTCTGGAAGGGCTGACAAAAGTGCTTCTCTAGAAAGTATGTTACACATGAATAGATATCTTTCCTCATTAGTACATTCTTCAATCTTGTCCTCATCAATGATAGTCTTCTGATTCTTTTTTATTAACCAATAACCTAGTCCTAAACTGATGCGGGAAAGGGATGGTGGATCCAATTAAGGATAGTACAAACCTTGCAGCTTTAGAAGAACATAACACAATAATTGTTTCAACAAATTTTCACTAACATGCCTAGATGTAAGGCCTTCCAGGTTAGGACCAATTACAATTAGAAAAAATTCTACAAGATCATCAAGATGCAATACAACTCTAGATATTTCAACTCTAAAAACTATCAGCAACTGATGGAAACCCTAAGAAAGATCTAAACTTGAGCCCACAAGCCTCCAAGCAATCTCATTGTCTCCAAGTGCACAAACCACTAGCTCTGCAATTACAAACTATCAGATAACAATCTAATCTGCAAGATCCCACAGGAAATTTTCCACAACTTCGCTAATCTGTTACCCTTAGATCTTCTTTCATGATCTCTCTAAATCCTCTCTATCCTCCTAAACAACTACCCCAAACACCCCTTAAATACTAATCATTAGCCACAAGTCAGCTGGATGAAACCATTAACTCTTCCTAAATAATATTATATGCAATACAAGTTGGCTTTCAAATAGCCTTACAATAAATAAATTCAACATGTCAGCCTATAACATTAGCTACCAACAATAAATGCACCAAGTTAGCCCAACCAATCAAATAGAACTCCAGTCGATAAACTAGAACTATCGAGCGCTAGAGAAACAAATGAGCACCTGTGAAACAACCAACCAAGCCAAGCAACACCAAAAAATGTAGGCATTACCAAGCACTAGTTCCACTAAGCACCATGAGTCTCACTGAGTTCCTTCAGCAACTGAGCTTTCTTCAATAACCAAGACCATTGGTTAAGGCTGCAACCAAGTAACACTAGCCAAGAAATAAACCATCATGTAGATTCATCGAGGACTAAGAATGGCCTTGCATCAGAGACCCAAGGTTTGAAAAGATGTTCATATGTGAGAAGAACATCTTTTGAAATTCAACAAATAAATCCTAAACTGGTTCTTCACATACAAGTCCTCCACCTTTTACTTTGCATACTCTTCCACTTCAACTTTCTCTGTCTCTTCAAGACTTTACCTGATAACACACAGGTCTATTCTCCAAACTGATCATTCATTCTCTTAGGATCTACCAACTCAACTCGGCTACTAATACTCAGACTTCTACTACCAAGTGTTGTATCCAGGAAAGGCATTAGGGAAAACTTCCTCTCATCCTTCTCAATAGTAAACACATTCTTCACATAATCACACATAGCTCTACAATCATATTGCCAAGGTCTACTAAGAAATATATGGCAACTATTCATCTTCACAATATCACACAACACAAGATCCTTATACTAGCCAATCTAAACATCAATAAAGCATTGTTATATTACTTCTAGAGCATGATCATCTTGCAACCAGCCAATCCTATAAGGATGTGGATGTCTCATTCTATTCAAAACAAGTTTCTAAAACATGTCCTCAACAAGGTTATCAATACTACCACTATCAACAATAACATCACAAATTTTACCTCTAGACTTGCAACGATTTTTGAACAAGTTACTCCTCTAAAAAGGTACCTCCTTTGTACCGAGCAATGTTCGCCAAAGTAGCAAGTTCTTAGATTTAGGTTTATTCTCAATATTTTCATTCACCACAGTAGTTCATTGATCACCAAGATTTTTCTATGTGCACTCAAAAGAACAATGTCCTTCTTCACCATAGTTGTAGAAAGTGTTGGTGTTCTTTTTCCCCAAAGGTCAGCTTGGCATTAGGATTGATTGGGCTAGTGTCACATTCACTCAACACTCCAATTCTGATAGGAAAAAGGGCCAACTGACAAGGATCAAAAAGAGATCCTTCTACACTTTGAGCTCCACATCACTCAGGCAAGTGTACCTCATCTGCACACTCATATAACTTGTGTCACACTATAGGCCTGTAGGTCACTGACTGTGGAATGGTTCTTAAACTCTTCTAGGTATCCTATACCTCAATGAAGCCAATATCTCATGCAATAGCCCAACTTGCATGGAGTGAGTATGAAAACCAGAGACCTAACCTATCAACAAGAAAGGGAAAAGGTGGAACTGAATGGAAATGCTTTGAAATGGATAGAAGGGACCCCTGAGATACCCTAAGTCTCTCATAGACTAGTGCATTATCCAATGGGCCATAGAGTCAGATACCCTACTGCAAGAGATAGCTATGAAATAAGGAAACAATATATTCAATGTGTTGATGCCTTACATCAATCACACACCATGACCAAACCTCAACTTAACACCCACCTGTGCATTCAAGCATGTTATTATCCCTCAAAGGATTTTGACCCTCCCCTTAGAAGAGACCTATGAATAGACAATACATTAACCAACATCCACTAGAAGACAAGCATGACCCATCCTTAATATTTCAGCTCATACATACATGAATACTAACCCTGAACTAGTTATCTCTGCGAAGACAACTCCACTTGTAAACACATAGGCAATACAAGTAGATAAATCAAACACCCTTGATGTATGATTAATGAATTCAAAGCTCAAATGGAGATAGCTTGGTAACAGTAAGAATAAATTGAGTTCTCATACATAAGACAAATCTATTGTAGCATGCATTCTATTCCCCCAAACCCATAATGGAAGAAGAAGAACACCCTATATGTAGAGAAGAAGAAGAAAATCCATAGGAAAAGGACCCTTCCTGGAACTGACAAAATTTAGAACCCTTACATAGTCAAAATTTTGACTATTTATAACACTGGTAACCTTGGAGTCCTAAACCAGTAGGATGCAACAAGCTATGGGTAACTAGGGTTAAGACTTCAACCACCCAACCAATAAAAAATTCATCAAAATTCAAAAACTCCTGCAAAAAGCCTCAAACAACAAAATCTATCCATCACCACATGGAAAAATATCCCTGTAAACACTCATGGCACCCTGGACCACACCGCAACAACAAGCACCACCAAACCAATCAAATCTAGCCATAAAAGCATTGAATTCTGGTACCTTTGGTCACTGCAGACCCTCAGGAAAATCAAAATTTGAAACCAAATGGTCACAATGCATTTCATGGGCTTCATGTTCCTAAACTATTTGCCCTTAGTCACGCAATCACGCGGTCATGAACTTCACCGCCATAGGAATCCAATTTCATCTATGCCTGGTCACATGATCACAAGGCACCCAACTCACCCTTGTGATTATGCAACTGAAGACTCTTAGCCATGGTCGATAGTCGGTCACAAACCCTTTGCGAAGTCCTCAACTCTATCAACAGTCAGCCAACCAATCAAAAACTAGTACGTCGATAAGATTGGCATCATGGGCCCACCTTAGAACTCTGCAACCATGATGTCTTATGGTTAGTCACATGATCACATAGCCTGAAAATGGGCTATGTGAACATGCGACACACTGCAATCCTCTACCTCCGCATAATCACCACCGCTAAGCCTGGCAGTTAGTCGCATGATTGCATAGCCTTGAAAAAGGCTATGAGATCATGTGACAAACCATTACTTACCATGCTTTGGCCCTGCCAACAACTGCCACTCCTTAGACTTGGGCCCACCATACACCACTATTCGCTGCAACTACCGAGTCACACCTACCACAGGACCCACCTGCAAACCCCTTACCACCTCGGTACACCGGCAACCAACTAGAACTTAGCATGTCACCATCTGCCATCAAGCCCCAACATAATGTGGCACCCTTGTCGCATGATTGCATGGCTGAAAGATAGCCCTTGTGATCATGCGACAAGGCAACAAGACTACCACCACATTGTCCACATCATAAACTCTCTGACAGTGACCCACTGCAAACAAACCCATCAGCATCCAATCAGATGGTGGGCGCATGATCGTATGGCATGAGAATATTCCATGCAATCACACATTGATCATAGATCTTAAATCTCTGACACCAGGCCCCACTAAGAAAAACCACATCACTGATGTAGCCAACCAATGAGAAGAAGACACGTTAGTGCCACTGAGCAGATAAGTCCCACCGCAAACCCCTTTCTTCCAGACATGACCACCACTGCAGCACCATGTGAAAACCAATAGAAATTTGGCACTAGGCCCCAAGGACACATTTCAACCAGTCACATGATCGCATAGCCAAAAATTGGGCTATGCGATCATGTGATAGCTAACCAGAGGCTGGCACATCATTGCCTTCGGGACCACCAAACTACATCACCGACAGGCCATAGCATAAAAAGGTAACCGGTCGCATGGTCACATGTCATAAAACTCTAACATGTGATCATGTGACAACCAATCAAAACACACACCTTCACCTCCACTTCTGACATTGGGCCCACCAACCAAAGAAACACTTGGAACAAACAAAATCAATGGCAGGCACATGATCGCATGGGGTGAGAATATTCCATGTGATCACACATCGACCGTCGATCTCCTCCCTCTACCACTTGAAGAATCTGGCCCCACCAACCATTGCACTTGCGCACTTAAGACTGATGAACAAGGAGTGCTGGTAGAAAAAGAAGAAATGCAAGGTCGAAAACACACAGGGTTTTTGGTGAAAGATCAAAAAATCCAAAGTTTTCACAATGATGAATGATTGAAAACACATAGGATTTCTAACACCAAAAGATAAGCACACAAAAGCTGGAAGGAACAGGTAAAAACAATGAGGGTTTTCACACAGACCGAAAACATCATGGATTTTCAAAAATACTGTGGGTTTTCAACACTGTGGTAGATTTTGAAATTGTTTCCTACAGACCTTAGAATTTGAATAACTTTCAGGATTTTCTAATTTAGCTTGTGAAAATTGGACTAGAGCTTGGTGACAACATAAAGAACACAGGGCAGGACACTTTTACAAAAATATTTGCAGGGAAGAGGCCATTTTAAAGGATTTTTGCTATGACAGAAAAATGGCCTAATAGTGGCTCTAGTTGGGGATACATGTCTCTTGCAGGCATGGCAAGGATTTAGAATCACTGGGAGAGTAGACCAACCATTGGACAAAAATAGGTAACTCAAAAAACATAGGGAACAAGAAGGAAAAGCACACAATAGGAAAGGGAAAGATATTTATAGAGTTTACAAGTATTTACAACCAGGCTCAAGGCCCCAAAAGAAAACCAGTGACCCTCCTGAATCAAAAATCTACTTTACATCCACATACGTGACCCACCACCTAAAAATTTTATGATCATCCTACTGCAAATATATGTGAATAACCATGGGCTAAAAAATGAAATTATAATGATAACTACCCATGTCTTTCCAGTCACAACCACCATATTCATATTCAAATTCCAAGAAGTAGGGAACATCATCTACTTCTTCCTGCTGATTGGAAAGAATAAAAAACTCACCTTGTAATGCATTAGAAAATAAAACATACTGAGCATCATGCATTACATCAGAATTACCTGGCTGAAAAGGACTTGAACCCTTTTATTTATCTTTATGCATTGCTTTAGCCACTAAGCAACTTGGTTCCTCCATGATGTCCTCACTAACTGCATCATGAACCAAGTGAAGGTCTTCTTCACTATCATATCTTTGGAATTCATCAGCCAAGAGTGCTGAAATCTCTTTACTACTCAATGGACTTTGGGCCTTGATACCATTTTCCTTAGCCTCACCCCTAGTGCTACAAATATCATCCTTGTGAGGAACAAGGATACACATTTCTGGCCTTAGATCATCTTGTGTGAAACAATCTATGCAGGAATCATCATTTGCATCATATCCAATATTCTACCCTTCACATAAAACATCATCAAACCAAGACAAGAAGATTGCCTTCTCATGTTGACAAGAAGAAAAATCTGTAGACAAAAAGGAAATATTGCCATCCTTAGATTCATCTTCAACATCCTCATATGCACTGATCTCAGAATCAGCTTCATAGTCAACACTCTCTGCATAGTGAGAATCAACATCAGAAACACTGGCCTCATCATGAACATCATTAGGAGCCACTAGTCTTAGCAATCTTATGTCCTCTACTAACTATCAGTTCACCATTTTCAACCTCGCTAATTCCTTCTTGAGAGCAGCAACTTTATCAAAATGCTCAACAAACTTAGCTCTCAACACATCCCAAGAATGGATTGAACATGAGGGCAAGGACAAGAACCACTTCCTTGCACCATCAAAAAATGTGTGCACAAATAACCTCATGATAATATCTTCATGCTCAACATCTATACCTCCAAAAATATCCATGACAACATCAACATGCTAGCTTGCAGAAATAGATCCACCAGCCATGAATCTTGGCAAGCACTTCCCATCCTCAAGAGAGAACTCATTAGGGGCACCTTCAATGCCATCAAAACAAAAGGGCTTATATTCCTCCATGAGGAACTACCCACCACTTATCCCTTTACAGCAGTGCTACACACTTGATAGGGAAACATTTTCAACAAAAGAATACCTGAAAGTTTTGTAGCTTGAAACTTGTTGATTGGAAAGCAAGACAGATCTAGAGCTCACCATGCATCTCCATCAAGTTCTTTTCAGTGTAGAGTCACCACCTCCTTGAAGAGGAAAGTATTTCACTAGTTTGTGTATCTCTTCCAACCAACCAAAACTCACCAAGATAACATGCACTGTTTATCAGAAGATGCACTAATCAAATAGAGACAAATCAGAGCTGCCACTCACAACTAGGTGAGAAAATTTTGCAAATGCTTGATTTTTATTTTCTGACTCTATTATAGACTCTACCCAGTAGAGTCACCATTTTGTTGGTGTTCTTTTTCCCCAAAGGTCAATTTGGCATTAGGATTGATAGGGCTAGTGTCACATTCACTCAACACTCCAATTCTAATAGGAAAAAGGGTCAACTGACAAGGATCAAAGAGATATCCTTCTACACATTAAGCTCCATATCACTCAGGTGGGTGTACCTCATCTGCACACTCATACAACTTGTGTCACACTACAGGCCTACAGGTCACTAATTATGGAATGGTTCTAAAACTCTTCTAGGTATCCTATACCTCAATGAAGCCAATATCTCATACAATAGCCCAACATGCATGGAGTGAGTATAAAAATCAGAGACCTAACCTATCAACAAGAAAGGAAAAAGGTGGAACTAAATGGAAATGATTTGAAATGGATAGAAGGGACCCTTGAGATACCCTAAGTCTCTCATAGACTAGTGCATTATCCAATGGGCCACAGAGTCAAATAACCTACTGCAAGAAACAACTATGAAATAAGAAAATAATATATTCAATGTGTTGATGCCTTACATCAATCACACACCATGACCAAACCTTAACTTAACACCCACCTGTGCATTCAAGCATGTTATTATCCATTAAAGGATTTTGACCCTC
The DNA here is from genome assembly GCA_027943335.1 of Chamaecyparis obtusa. NCBI lineage: Eukaryota > Viridiplantae > Streptophyta > Pinopsida > Cupressales > Cupressaceae > Chamaecyparis > Chamaecyparis obtusa. The sequence continues at coordinate 213,636 of BSBK01011756.1, forward strand.
TCTTAGAAGAGACCTATGAATAGACAATACATTAACCAGCATCCACTAGAAGATGCAAGCATGACCTATCCTTGATATTTCAACTCATACATACATGAATACTAACCCTGAACTAGTTATCTTTGCGAAGACAAGTCCACTTGCAAACACATAGGCAATACAAGCAGACAAATGAAACACCCTTGATGTATGATCAATGAATTCAAAGCTCAAATGGAGATAGCTTGGTAACAGTAAGAATAAATTAAGTTCTCATACATAAGACAAATCTGCTGTAGCATGCATTTTATTCCCCTGAACCCATAATGGAAGAAGAAGAACACCCTATATGCAGAGAAGAAGAAGAAAATCCATAGGAAATGGACCCTTCCTAGAACTGACAAAATTCAGAACCCTTACACAGTCAAAATTTTGACTATTTATAACACTGGTTACCTTGGAGTCCTAAACTAGTAGGATGCAACAAGCTACGGGTAACCAAGGTTAAGACTTCAACCACCCAACCAATTGAAAATTCATCAAAATTCAAAAACTCTTGCAAAAAGCCTCGAACAACAAAATTCATCCATCACCACATGGCAAAACATCCTTGCAAACACTCATGGCACACTCGACCACACCGCAATAGCAAGCATCACCAAACCAATCAAATCTGGCCATAAAAGCATTGAATTCTGGTACCTTTGGTCACTACAGACCTTCAGGAAAATGAAAATTTGAAACCAAATGGTCACCATGCATTTCACAGGCTTCATGTTCCTAAACTATTTTCCCTTAGTCACACAATCACGTGGTCATGAACTTCACCACCACAAAAATCCGGTTTCATCTATGCCTCGTCACATGATCACAAGGCACTCAACTCACCCTTGTGATCATGTGACCGTAGACTCTTAGCCGTGGTTGACAGTCAGTCACAAACTCTTTGTGAAGTCCTCGGCTCCATCAGCAGTCAGGAAACCAATCAAAAACTAGCATGTCAACATGACTAGCATCGTGGGCCCACCTTAGAACTCTACAACCGTGATGTCCAGCAGTTAGTCACATGATCACATAGCCTAGAAATGAGCTATGCAAACATGCGACACACTACAATCCTCTACCTCCACATAACCACATCTTCTAAGCCTGGCAGTTAGTCGCATGATCACATAGCCTTGAAAAAGGCTATGAGATCATGTGACAAACCATTACTTACCACGCTTCGGCCCTGCCAACAACTACCACTCCTTAGAATTGGGCCCACCATACGCCACATGTCACACCACTATTTGCTGCAACTACTAAGTCACACCTACCACAGGACCCACCTGCAAACCCCTTGCCACCTTGGTACACCGGCAACCAACTGGAACTCAGCATGTCACCATCTAGCATCGAGCCCCAACATAATGTGTCACCCTTTTCGCATGATCGCATGGCCAAAAGATATCCCTTGCGATCATGCGACAAGGCAACAAGACTTCTACCACATCATCCATGTCACAAACTCTCTGACAACGGCCCACTGCAAACAAACCCATCGGTATCCAATCAGATGGTGGGTGCATGATCACATGGGGTGAGAATATTCCACGTGATCACATGCCAATAGTAGATCTTAAATCTTTAACATCGGGCCCTGCTAAGAAAAACCACATCACTGATGCAGCCAACCAATGAGAAGAAGACATGTCGGTGCCATCGAGCAGATAGGTCCCACTACAAAACCCTTTCTTCTGGACATGACCACCACCGCAGCACCACATGGAAACCAATAGAAATTTTCCACTGAGCCCTAGGGACACATGTCAACCAGTCGCATGATCACATAGCCAAAAATTGGGCTATGTGATCATGCGACAGCCAACCCCAGGCTACCACATCACCACCTCTGGGACCACCAAACTGCATCACCAATGGGCCATAGCATAAAAAGGTAACTGGTCACATGGTCACATGTCAGAAAACTTTGACATGTGATAATGTGACAACCAATTAGAACACACACCTTTGCCTCCCCTTCTAACATTGGGCCAACCAACCAAAGAAACACTTGGAACAAACAAAATCAACGGTAGGCGCATGATCGCATGGGGTGAGAATATTCCATGTGATCACATGCCGACTATCAATCTCCTCCCTCTGTAGCTTGAAGAATTTGGACCCACCAACCATCACACTTGCACACTTAAGATTGATGAACAAGGAGTGCTAGTAGAAAAGAAGAAATGCAAGGTCAAAAACACATAGGGTTTTCGGTGAAAGATCGAAAACATCCAAGGTTTTCACAATGACAAATGATTGAAAACACATAGGATTTCTGACACCAAAAGATAAGCGCACAAAAGCTAGAAGGCACAGGTTGAAAATAATAAGGGTTTTCACACAAATTGAAAACATCATGGATTTTCAAAAATACTATGGGTTTCTAACACTGTGGCAAATTTTGAAATTTTTTCCTGCAGACCTTAGAATTTGAATAACTTTCAGGATTTTGCGATTCAGCATGTGCAAATTGGACTAGAGCTTGGTTACAACATAAAGAACATAGGGCAGGACACTTTTACAAAAACATTTGCATGGAAGAGGCCATTTTAAAGGATTTTTTCTATGATAGAAAAATGGCCTAACAGAAAGTTCCCTTAAAGATAACTCTACCTATCTTCTTCTTCAGTTCTATAGGTTTCTATTCATCTTCTACAGTCATTAGTTTATCCTTCACTAATTGATCAATATTTTCCTTCCCTCAGGGATTACCATTTTGTTTCCTCTTCAACTTATCTTCTTCCTTTAGAGCATATTGATAAGAATCTTTAACATAATCAATCTTTAGCATACCCAGTTCATTCTGAATATTGAATCTCAAACCATTCACATACTGAGCTAACTTTTCCTTACCAAGTTCTCTCTCTTGAGACTGAATAGTAAGTATGTAGAACTCCTTGGTATAATCTTCAACAGTTAGATCCTACTACTTCAGATTCTGCACCTTCTTAAATAAGTCAAGCTCATAGTTAGCAGGTATGAACTTAGCTTTCAACTTAGTCACCATCAACCTCCACTGATTGATCTTCATTTCACCTTCATCTTCTCTATCTCTTTGTAATTATCTCCACCAAAAGAGAAACATATCCTTTCAAATTTGTTTGTGCTAACCTCACCTAAAGAGGATCTTCAATTTCTTCTAGCTCAAAGAAATATTCAAGTTCACCAATCCAATCAATCAAATTCTTAGGCTTCAAAGTACCAGAGAAAGTAGACACTTCCATTTGGTAATTATTACTTAATCGAGCTCCGGATCTAGGCAACCAAGAAGTTCTATCTTCACTAGATCTATCCCTCTAGTCATCACCACTAGATCCAACAAATTCAAAGTCTTCAGCAGCTTCTTCATAACCATCTTCAGTACCAACATTCTTAGGTACACCAAAAAAAGCTCTCATGATCTCGATGACCATGTCATTCTTCATCAACTCCATCTCAGATCTAAAATTTGATTTGACCTTCTCTGTAATCCTAGATTCCACAGTATCATTGAGTTCTACAATCACTCTAGGGTCTAATCTTTCTAAGAGGAATCCTTAAAGATAAGAGAAACCCTCTGCAACAAACCCTACACTGACCACCTTGTGAATATCTCCAAGTTATATGCAAGTCAGATTAGCCTGCCACCTTGCACAAACAACTAGGGAAAATTCCACAAGTTGAGTGCTCTGGATTTGCAACTCAGATCATATGATCTCTTCACCAACAAGATCAACTTTGCAAGATCAGCCTTTCTTGGTCAACCTTCACTCCACAAGATCAACCCAGCTCTGATACCACCTAACACAGGAAAGGGATGGTGGATCCTATTAAGGATAGTTCAAACCTTGAAACTTTAGAACAACATAGCAAAATAACACAATAGAATAATTGTTTCAACAAATTTTCATTAACATGCCTGGTTGTAAGGCCTTCCAAGTTAGGGCCAATTACAATAATTTTTTTTTTGCAAGATTACAAGATCCAATACAACTCTAGCTAGTTCAGCTCTGAAAACTATCAGCAACTAATGGAAACCCTAAGGTAGATTTAAACTTGAGCTCACAAGCCTCCAAGTAATCTCATTGTCTCCAAGTGTGCAAACCACTAGCTCTGCTATTACAAACTATTAGATAACAATATGATTTGCAAGATCCCACATGACCTTTTCCACAACTTTGTTAATCTGCTACCCTTAGATCTACTTTCATGATCTCTTTAAATCCTTTCCATCCTCCTAAACAACTACTGCAAACATCTCTTAAATACTAATCATCAGCCACAAGTCATGTGGATGAAACCATTAACTCTTCCTTAAAAATATTAAATGAAATACAAGTGGGCTCTCAAATAGCCTTACAATAATTAAATTCAACATGTCAGCCTGTAACAATAGCTACCAACAATAAATGCACCAAGTTAGCCCAACTAATCACATAGAACTCTAGTTGGTAAACCAGAACTATTGAGTGCTAGAGAAAAAACTGAGCACCAGTGAAACAATCAACCAAGCCAAGAAACACCAAAAAATTTAGGCATTACCAAGCACTAGAAGTCTCATCAAGTTCCTTTAGTGACCGAGTTTTCTTCAATAACTGAGACCATCGGTTAAGGCTGCAATCGAGTAACACCGACCTAGAAACACACCACCATGCAGATTCACCGAGGACCAAGATTGCCCCTGCATCATAAACAAAGTAAATATGTCTTCATCTTATCTTTCCATCTATCAAAATTTACTCCATCAAACTTAGGGCTTTCCTTCCTGAAATGACTCGCCATGGATGTCCTTAAGCTGTTAAACTTTTCTTTCAAGGACCTGCTGCTCTGATACCAATTGTTTGAAAGTAAAGTCCACCAAGATAACGAAGAGGGGAGGGGGTGAATTAGTTATTAGATAAATACAAATTTTATCAACTTTAATATATTTTAACCATGTAAGCAATGTAATCAACAACCATAGAAAGATATACATACACAATAACACAATGACATAAGATATGTTGACTTGGGAACCTCTTTATCAAAGAGTAAACTCTTGTGGGAATGATGCCCACAAAAGATGCACTAATATGAAAGTTCCTTGTGAGATGAAGGACTTTGTTAGAAGTATTATGAAATACATTCAGTACATATCAATCCCTATTAGGAGACTTTGAATCCCTGCTAAAAGATTCTAACTCTGTTAGGAGTTATGGAAGATAGAAGGACCCACTGTCCAAACAGCTTCAGGTGTAAGATCACTGAACACACTATCCAACTGATCTTTGTATTACTCAATAGAATAATACCAAATTGATTACTGATCTCAACAACTCAATACTCCTTTGACTGTGCGAAACTGCACCAACTATTTTATTAGATCTCAATACTAGATCTCTATAATTCACATATCCTTATCCAACAAGTATTGCACAATTCTACAATTCACTTTCAAATACAATACACAATTACATTTTACAATAAGGAAACCATTCCTTACTTTATACCACACTCAAATAATTAAAAATGAGTCAGAATACAAATTACAAAATAAATCTTCCACACATTACAATAAAGTGACTCAAAACTATCGGCTTCCAATTAAGATAATTCTTCACTCATGCGACCTCGGACCTTGCGCTTAGTGTACATGACTATCATCATGTCTTAAACTACTATTCAAATTTTCATGATCAAATTCAATCTTTATTAGGAGATATCATCCAATTTTGACAAACTGCTACTCAGGAGCATGGCCTAAAAATTGCTTCCATTGATTTCGACATAACTATCATGAATAAATGAATTTCTGTATGTTCTCTTAACCAAAATATTATAGAAAATCATAGAGTAAGTCCTCAAGTCCATATAGCTAGATCTTCAATATCCCAAGTGTGCTAACTCAATCACTATCTGCTACTCTACTAATCTTTAGTAGATCACTGTGTTGACATCAATGACAATCATAGTCATGAATGCAACAACAACTGCTATAGAATAACTATGAATACTATTGGAGCTTTTCCTTGTAGGACCAAACTTGAATCAATAGATGAGCTTGAGTCTCATGGTAGGCACTCAAGTTTGATAAGAGAACAATCCAATTGATGAGGATAAAGAACATCCTCCTTCTTCTTTGAGCTCCACATCACTCAGGCGAGCATTGCCTTATCTGCACACTCAAGACACCTTAATATAAAAAATAGGCTTACAAATAGATTATTGTGGAATAATCTTCAAAACCCTTCAGGTAACTTGTACCCCAATGAGGCCAATTCACATGCAATAGCCCTACTTGCACAGAATGAGTTTGAAGACTAGAAAGGACCTCCTAATACTACTACCAACATGAAAGGGAAAGGTATTTGATTTGAATGATTGATGTTGGGTTGAATGGACCCCTGAAATACCCTTAGTCTCTCATAGACTAGTTCCTTATCCAATGGGTAGCAAAGTCAAACACCTCACTGCAATAGAAAGCTATGAAATAAAAAGATAGTACATTCAAATATGGTGATGCCTTACATCAGCCATACACCATTGATTAGACCATACATTATCAAACCACTTGTGTATCCAAATGTGTTATCACCCATTCAAAGGATTTTAACCCTCCCCTTAGAAGAGACCTATAAGCAAGTAATACATTGATCAGCATCCACTGAAAGACAAACATGAGATACCCTTGATACCCCAGTTCATACACACCTGAAAACTAGTCCTAGACCTAGTTGCTTCTGTGAAAACAATTCCATTGCAGACACATAGGAAATGCATATTGAAAGATCACAACACCCTTGATGCCATAATCAATAAGTCTAAAACCCAAGATGAAGACAATATAAGAACACTAGAAATGTATTGAATCTCATACATAAGACAAACTATCACAATTTGTATTATATTCTCCAAAACCAGAGAGGAAAGAGGGAACCCTATATGTAGAGAAGAAGGCAATATATACAAGGAAGAATATTCATGGAACCAGCTCTCAGAAGAAAACTCGAACCCTTACAAAGTAAAAAATTCAACTATTTATACCACTAGCTTCCTTGGAATCCCAAAAGAATTTAGGATGCAACAAGCTTCAGACAGCTAGGTTTAGGGTTTCAACAACTACACCAACCCTAATTACAATAAAAAATCAAAATTCTTAGAGGAAAAACTAGGTACAAGTCTATCAAATCCAAGGATGATCTTCATGAATGAGAAAAAAAATTTGAGAAGTACAAGAAAATCATCAATTCACCATGCTCATTAATCTGACCACTTCACCTACAACATGCCTCAAGCCATTCTTTGTTCATTTCTTGATAGTATAGACCCCCCTACAAATGGTCATGGCAACCTAGACCACACTGCAACCACCGGTGCCACCAAACAAATCAAAACCAGCCTGTAAAGCAATTAAAACCACTCCTTTCTATCGCTGGAAACCCTCAAAAAATTCAAATTTGAATTACAATGGTCACATTCATGGTGCTTGTAGAAAATCGACGGTTATCATTCAAATTGAGATCAACTTTATATCATGACTGTTCAATCTCTCTTTTTCATGGTCCTTAGGTCTTAACTCAACTACCACCCTCGGGTTAACTCCTAGTGACTACGTGACAATACTTTTTCCTGTTCACGGAAAGAAAACCTTAACCCATCTTTAACTTCGTGACCTGGCGACCAAAGGAAAACATTTAACCTCAGTCCTAGCTACACCTGGTGAACTGGCGACAAAAGGTTAGTGCCTATTCACTGAATGTTTCACTTTTCTGCCAATTCATTTAACTATTATGCGAACACTTGTTCGCTAGATCACCAATCAATTTAGAATATCACCACTTTATTGCACGAATGACTGAGGCCTTTGAAAATTTTTCTGGCTGCTAAACACTTTTGTCTGGACTGCTAAGACCTTAGACCCCACCTGGGCCCACTTTGTGCCATTTGTCACTACATCATTCACTGTCACTGCTCGGTCACCACTAACACAGGACCCACCCACCTAAGTCTTTGAAAATGGATGGCAGGCGTAAGATCTCATGGCTCTGACAAATTCAATAAGAACTTATGCCATTCATCGATCGACTGACAATGTTAGGACCCTCTGACATGTCAGATTACAGGACCCACCAACAACCTACCTAGTCACTACATCATGGACCAATCAAATATCGCCAACTATACCTACCTGGCAGTGGACCCGCCTACTTTTGCCTTTAAGATAATCAATGGCTGTTGCTATACTACTGTGTTAAAGGTTGAGCATGTCATCCTTGCAGAATAATGATAACCACAAGAACAAATCAAACTTTAACCTACTTGAATGCCCAGAAAACTGGTCCCACTGATAGCACTCCACTTCATACTCCTATTGACCAATGAAGAACTACCATTTGTGCCTACATGGCAGTGGACCTGCTGATATGAAAGGCTATGTCACAAAGAGAATGAATGGTTGTCACAACTTTGCAAGCCTCTGACACATTGCTTGTGCTTTAACAAAAGTAATTAGATGTAGATGTTGTTAGAGCGGGGCCCAGGAAACACATAAGCCAAAACATTAGAAAATATTAGCGCATGGACTTAGGGAAAATTTAAAGGCCACCAGGGTAGAAACTTAGGAAAAATTAAAAGGGACCCCACCAGACATGAAAACCTAACCACCAAATAGCTTAAAGGACTTTAATTAGCACATGCAAACTAGTATTTTAAGTTTCCCAAAAAAGTAACATGAAAATAGAATAAGGCTAGGGGATTTTAGGTTTTTTCTCATGTAACGGCTAGTAAATATGAAATTTGAACTAGGGTTTGAGCTAGAGACCTAAAAACAACTGCAGAGACCAACAGAAAAATGCTAGAGCCATGAAATTTTTTTCCGGTGCTAAAAATACTCCCCCATATGATATATTCAGCATTCATTCCTAACAAAAGAAAGATATGATAAGGTCCAAGATGATCGATTAAGCACACAAGACCGGGTTTTACCACCAAGTGATGTAAATTTGCCCCAGTTTGGATAATGTTGACTACAAATGCTTATGAATCAAATTAGGCTATAGAAAGAAGAAAGGATGATGAAATGACAATGGAAGAGAGAAAATGGTGATGTTTTCCTCAAAAGATTAAAGAGATTAGCTTCAAAGGGTTATTCAACTGTGCATAGAAGAAAATAGTTTTTAAAATGCAGTTTTGATAACCAAGATGAAGCCATATTTTGATTTCAATCCTGAAAATGGATCCAAGACATCAAAGTTAGTTAAGGTTAAAATTTTCATAAAAATACAAGACTTTGAAAAATTAGGTCAAAATGCTATATAAGGGATAAATTAAATATTGATGATATGATTAACCCCTTGTGATGCCAGGAAAAGGAGAAAGAGTGAAATATTGAGGAGATGATAAAGACATGGTTGAGATAGAAGAAAATAAGATACATGATTAAGCACAACTGATGAACCATCCAAAATGATGAAGGAGACTCTCTCCAAAATCAAAATGAAAACTAAAAATGCACCTAAGAAATGCTATCTATCATGAAAAATGAAAAGTGTGATTTGCAAGGGTTTAATTGGTCCTTCTTTTTATCATTGGGCCTTATTAAGGGACATCACACGATCATAGAACCATCAATAGTGTGAATGAACCTATGTAGATATGAATATGATCTATATCATAGATAATGTAGGAAACACATGTAAGCATCAAGACATATGTGTCGAGATGACCTAAACATGGTTTCCAAATTAATGTTGCAAGATTATACTCGTATCAAAGCATAAACACTAAGATAACCATGAGTAGGTTCTTGCATAGGAAAAAATAATGTAACAATCATGGATATATCTCTAAATCTCTCAAGTGTCCAAGGGATCAAAGAAAGAGACACCTATAATCATTAAGTGATAGCCACAAGAATAAATAAAAGATATCATGCCCCATTCCCCCATTCCTCTAATCGTAACATCACAAAGAGACTAAGGAGGGAACATTGAGTGAAAATCATCAGTCAATCAACACACAAAGAAAAATAAGTCATTATAGGTCTAAATCATTTTAGTTTTCTAAGTTGTAAGGTGTGCTAGGTATTAAGGAACACTTTTTTTCTCATGTCAGAGTGCATGTGTTGATCTGATAATGTAAGATCTGACGTGTTGAGAAACATAGTGATGTTTAGATTGGTATTGTTAAGAAACACTATGATTGGGTTGTTAAGACACACCAAGTAGTGTGTCAGTGATAAAATTGTCTATCAAAAAGGACTAATAAACTGACTCAAGTTAAGCTCAAGAGATCGATCAAGTGGTAAAGTGTTGATAGCTCAGATAGGCATACGATTGCCCCCAGATGAAATCTATAAGAACCAAGGACAAAGGTGAAGACAAGTTCCATCCCAAGGAGATAAGAGTTGTGAAAGTCAATTGATTCATTTTTTTTAGGATATTATTTGATTTTTATTGAGTTTTTAGAGATTTTATGATTTTTAGAAATTTTTGATTATTTTTTTCAGATTTTTTCATGATCATATATGATTTTTTAACAAATTTTTTCAAGATCATTTTTCAATTTTTAATTTTAAGAGATTTCTTGTTCTCAAGAAAGATCACATTGGTCTAGTCCCAATGTCTAGAAAGGTATAGGAATTTATGGATGGATTAGAAAGCTAATGAATGGAGTAGAAAGATCATGATGGATGAGGTAAGTAAATGCAACCCTTAGGGCTAGCCTCCTGAAGAATACCCAAGCTAGGAAAAGGGAGAATATAGAAATGTAATCTCATTTAAGTGGTGTTTGGATAACATATAGGATAATGACTCAGTGTCATGGAATAATGAGGTTTAAAAAGAGTGGACATATCAAGAGACTCATGTTAACAAATTTTTCATTTTAATTTTTTTCTTCATTTTGATCAAGACAAAGGGGTCAACTGGATAAGATGATGATAGGATAGCATAATGAGGACAAAAGAGTGATGGACACTATGAGTGAATGGTTTGAGATAATAGAAAATATTCTTATGAATAGTGATGGCCAAATTTGGATAAGAAAGATCATGATAGGGTATCATGGAGGGAAGCCAGTGAGTAGGCTTATGGAAAGGATAGCAGATGGAAGGATATATGATTCTCATGGATAGTTCAACCTTGTCAAGATCAAAGGTGATAGAGGAAGTTTAGGTGCACATGAGATAACTAGTGTGGATGAATCTTTCCCCAAGTGTAGAGCCCAAGATGGAAGAACTACGTGTGAAAATTAACTATTGCAATCACTAATTGTCAATCTCCTATCTTGAAAGATTATTTAACTGCCAAAACTAATTTACATCCAAATATTCAATAACAAAACAATTATAACTTCACAAAAATAAATGAGGAAATAAATTTGAACACAATGACACAATATTTTTGGACAAAATTGTCCTTGGAAAAACCCCTAAGGGAAAACCAGTTCTACAGTTGGAAAATATATTAATCTTCAGCAATATAAGAGTTACAAAAGAATCCTTGCCTCTTTCTGGCAAAGCTCCAATAAACTCCTAATATCTCCCAGTGATATCCCCCACTGCTATCCCAACACTAACACTGTGCCCTTACTCCCACTACAAGAATATTTGCTATCACTGAAAATGATTTCTTCACAACTTGATGTTTTCCAAATGCCCCCTAGCCCCCCTTTTATACTACTCTCACTAAAAAATCAATGACCAAGATTGATCTTAATCAACGGCTAAGATAAAAAAGAATTCAACAACCAAAACTGAATTTGTTGTCAACAACTACCAATTAAATAAATATTTATTAACCTAAGCATTCTTGGGAAAAGAAATATTTAATTAATCAGGGAAAATGGCTTTCTCACTACATAACTAACACTCCTTAGCAAGGAAGCTATTCTGCATGACACCCAACTTTACTCTGAAGAAGATAAATTTTGCCTTCCCTAATGCCTTCATCAGAATATCTACTACTTGCTCCTCTGTAGGTATGTACTATAGCTAAACAATCCCTCTCTGTACACAATCTCTGATAAATTGATATCTGATTTCTATATGTTTAGACCTATCATGAAAAATTGGATTCTTAGACAACTTGATACAACTCTTATTGTCACTGTGTATCATAGTAGTCTCAACTCTCTCACCAAACAAGGCTACTAACAACTTCCAAAGCCATATAGCTTCACATGTCACCATGCTAGCTCCTATGTATTCTTCTTCTGCTGAACTCAGAGCCACATACTTTTGCTTCCTACTGAACCAGGAAACAACTCCTCATCCCAAATTGAAACAACACCCTGAAGTGCTCCTTTTGTCCATTGTACTACCTTCCTAGTCTACATTAGTATAGCCCATCAACCTTGCCTTGTATTTCTTGATGCTATCACCATGCTTAATCTTGTAGATCTAGCGTGATCCAACCAATACCCTATTTGTTGGTCTAGGCATTATCTCCCACACATCATTCTGCATTATTGAGGTATATTACTGAATAATCACATCTCACAACACCTAATGTTGTGCAGCCCCCTAATAACTAGAAGGCTCACTATCTACCAACTAACTGACTAAAGCCACATAGTCATTGAACTTGGCTGGTTGTCTCCTTTCTCTTGTACTCCTCCTAGGAGATCCAACTAACTCCTAAGTATCCCTTTGTGTCTCTCAAACCTCATAGTTTCCACTACCAACTATAGAGGATGGAATATCAACCTCTATATCTTCTTGATGCACATCCTCCTACACTAATTTCTCCATATGTTGTGAATCTCCACCACCTAAGCCTATGCTTGTACTAGTAATTGTACTTGGGCTTTGATGCCCTTTACTTGGAAAAGTTATCCTTCAAGCTTCTCTTGGCTGCTTACTTTGATCTTCTACTAGAAAATCTCTACACCTCCTCAATGCCATGTCCTCCATGAACTTGACATCACATCTAACTATAATTCTTCTAGTCCCTAGAATAAAAATCCTATATGCCTTTGATGTTTCACTATACCAAACAAAGTACCCCCTCTCTATAGTCTGATCTAACTTGGTATGAGTATCTTTTGGAATATAACAATATGAAAAACTACCAAATATTATGAAATGACTAACATTAGGCTTCTTACCTATGAAAACATCTTCTAGTGTCATCTTCCCTACTACCTTGTGTGGAACTCTATTCTGAATGTAGACTATTGTACTACACACTTTTTCCCATAAGTAGTGGGGCATGTCTTGATCATGTAGAATAGCCCTTTCTACCTCTGATATAGAATGGTTCTTTCTCTCAGTAACTCCATTCTATTGTGGATTGTAAGGAACAATCCACTCTCTCTTGATTGCTTCTCTAGTACAGAACTTCTGGAATTCATTTCCTTTTTACTCCCCTCGATTGTCTAACTAAATAACTTCTATCTTCCTTCCCGTCGAGTTCTCCACAAGAGCCTTGAACTCTTGGAATCGACTGAAAACCTCATCCTTGGTCTTCGAGAAGTATATCCAAGTCTTCTCAAAGAAATCATCAATAAAAGTAACATAGTACTCATAGCCTTTGATAGATTTTGTCGACATCGGTCCACAAACATTTAAATGTACTAGATCAAGAACACCTTCAGATCTAGTGTCACTCCTTGGAAAAGGTGCTTTCACAAACTTCCCCAACACACATCCCTTACACACATCATCATGTTTTGTGCTCACTTTTGGAACTCCTATCACTGTCTCATGAAGCAATTTAAGTGCTCCATGATGAATATGGCCCATCCTCCTATGCCAAAGCTCTCCAAGATCTCTAGGACTATAGATGCTCATGAGTGCCTTAGGAGTATCAAACTATAGCCTATAAAGGTGACCACTCCTAACTCCAATGGTTATGGGTGACTTCCACTACTTGTGCTTGATCAACACATGTTTCCCTTTAAAGAGTACATTATACCCCCTATCCTGAAGAACATATATAGAAATAAAATTCATACCTAAGCTTGGCACATGCAACACATCACGAAGGGGAATAATCTTCCCATTCTCCCTCTGAAATTGAATAGTCCCTTTCCCAACTGAATTGAGTTTGGAAAAGTTTCCTATAGAGATCTGGGTACTAGTGTTCTCCTCCTTATAATTAGAGAAGTACTCTCTAACTCCTATCATATGAAATGATGCCCCACTATCTATATACCAAAAACACTATGAGGTTGAGCTGACAATACAAGCTATGAGTGAAAAATCATCTTCTAGTGTACTAGAGAGATCTTCAACCATTGCCGAAGCTGCCACCTACTTCTTACCCTTCTTCTCATTCTTCTTCCTTTCTGGGCAATCATTGACATAGTGACCATATTCTTGACAACCAAAACACTTGATCTTCGATAGGTCCTTCTTCTTCTTCTCACTTTGGGAATTAGATCCTTTTTTAGACCCCTTCTTGAATTTCCCTTTCCCCATTAGGGCAATGTTTTCTTGTTCCACCTCACTTTGTTGAGTCTTATTGTCCCCATTGACAAGACTTAGTCGAAACTCCTCCTGAGTGAAATCACTCCATAGTTTATCCCAACTTGGTAAGGTGTCTCATCCACTAACAACTTGAACAAAGACACTCCACTACTTAGTAAACCCATTTAGGGCTATTCTCACTAGCTCATCATCACTAGGGCTATCTCCAACAACTACTAACTCATCCTTGACAAGTCTAAGCCTTGTGAGGTAACTTGTCACATCTTCTCCCTTATTCATTTGGGTATTCTTCAACTTATCTCTAAGAATCATCTTCCTATTAGTGGTCAAATTCTAGTATAGATTCAAAATGGCATCCCACATCTTCTTCATCATATCTAACTCTAAGATATGTGGAACAATATGATCCTTGACACCATCAAGGATTATCCTCCTCACCTTGGCATCATCCTTCTTGTATGTTGCAAGTTGTGTTGCATCTGAAGGTATAGCTACAACACTAGTAACATAATTCTTGATACCATTCTCTTCCAACAATAAAGAAATTATGGCCTTCCACACACCAAAATTTGAGGCACCATCCAATTTGTCCTGGTCTCTCAAACCAGTTGAATCCATCTCAAGGGATAAAAGAATAATAATTTCAAAGTGATCAACTATGTTTTATAAACCCTCAAAATATTTCCTTTCCTAGGATAAACTTTTTCTACCCTCAACACTGCTATGATACCATGTGAAAATTAACTATTGTAATCACTAATTGTTAATCTCCTATCTTGAAAGATTATTTAACTGCCAAAACTAATTTACAGCCAAATATTGAATAGCAACACAATTGCAACTTCACAAAAATAAATGTGGAAATAAATTTTAACATGATGACACAATATTTTTGGACAAAATTGTCCCTAGAAAAACCCCTAAGGGAAAACCAGTTTTACAGTTTGAAAATATATTAATCTTCAACAATATAAGAGTTACAAAAGAATACTTGCCTCTTTCTGGTAGAACTCTGATAAACTCCTAATATCTCCTGATCATATCCCCCACTGCTATCTCAGTGCTAACAATGTGCCCTTGCTCCCACTCCAAGAATATTTTCTATCACTGCAAATACATTTGTTATCATTGCAAATGATTTCCTCACAACTTGATGTTTTCCAAATGCCCCCTAGCCCCCCTTTAATTATACTACTCTCACAAAAAAATCAATGGCTGAGATTGATCTCAATCAACGCCTGAGATAAAAAAGAATGCAACAACCAAAACTAAATTGGTTGTCAACAACTACCAATTAAATAAATATTTATGAACCTAAGCATTCTCGGGAAAACAAATATTTAACTAATCAGAGCAAATGGCTAGTCGCTACATAACTAACACTATGCATGACACATGTTTGCCAAGTTTTCATCATGGTACTTGTCCAAAATTCCACAAGGAGTGTTTTTCACCATAGGATGAATTTATTTCTCTTTACCTTTTATACATAAGCATTTGTTTTTAGGTTTTCAACAAGGTACGCTTTTTCTCTTTTTTTTTTGGAAATGTTTTAATTTTTTTTGTATTTTCTAATTTTGAAGGAACTCGAGCTTGATGCTCTTTGGATAATGCTCCTTTGAAAAGATATGATATGATATGCCAAGGCTACTATGAGGTATTCTCAAAGATACTGAAAGGTAATGATAGGAAAAATTATGGAGGATAAGGTAGATGATGGCTAAGGATTTATGTATAAGATAGGATAAGAGGAATGGAAGGATAATGAATGAGAGGATAAGAATTAGGTGTAGGATAGTAGATAAGTATTGCATAGGAATATGTGGAGATGATAGAAAGATCAACATTGACACACACCTTGAAGGGTAGTGGACAACTAGAGGGAAAATTAATTGGCTAGCTTGAGATTTAGATGTAGGAAGTAATGTGGATCTTTGGACACAAGGACCCAAAATAGATGAATGAGAGGATGTAAGATGTTTGGAAGAATATGGAGTGAAATTATTTGGAAGCTTGAATGTCAACTTTGATTTTTCTTTTATATCTAAGCCCTTTGAGAGAGACTTGGGAATCCACATAGCTTTCAATTTTTCTTGTAGTTGCTTTTCATCGTGTTGCCTCACTTCTTATCCTCTTTCCATGATGTCAAAGTGATACTCTTATATTACAAGTCAGGACTAGTCATGTAAATTCTAGGTCTAGATCTCCTCTAAGATAGGAAATCTTTGCCAGGTTTCTCTTCAATTTGCCTTCATGTTTTAGCTGGGTGGGTTGTTTAAGGTCTCATTGTTTGGGTAGGTTGTAGATCCCAATCTAGAAAAGATTATGGTGCTCCAAATGATTTTGTTTTCAAAATAGGATGGTGCTTGAAAGCTGTGATCTCAAGATGTTTACAGCATATCAAAGGAAAGATTCTTCAAGTAACGGAAGCAATGACAGAGCCAGTATTGAAATATCTAGACTTCATTTTAACAATGTGCAACTCTGATCAGAAAGATCCATTTTGTTTCTCCGTTGATTATAAGGTTAACATTCAGCGTGGTTGATGATCGGTCAGAATCTACGACTGTCATTATTTAGCATAAAAAAGTTACACGATGTTTATTTCATGTGAAATAATGACAAGGTGCCACCTGTCCCAGTAGGCCCATCTTTGGTATCACTTTATAACTGAGGTGAGGAGTGTGACTGGTCAAATTAATTGATGTGGTAGCTCCTGATTCATTGTAGTATTTCATGTAGTAAGGTGGAATCAGATTTTTATGACATCAACTAAGATTCCAAATGAACAGATGGCGTATGAACTCGTAGAATCTTGTGAGCCCATTAGATCACATGCCATCCGTCTAATTCTTCAGGTGTAAAGTGAGTAAAAGTAGTTGGTCCAAAATGTTTCACAAACATATATGGTAATTTGTGATTGGTCCACAAAGTACTGATTTGGTAGGTTGTTAGAAGGGTCTTGTCATCTGTAGAGAATCGACGGTGAGCGTGATTTCACGTAGGATATGTCAGATGTATAAGATCTTAAGGTAACCATTGATTTTAGCTTTTCAGAAGTGGCAAAGCATAGGGGGTCCACTGCTAGGAGATTTATGGCTGGCATATGATCACAAGGAATATTCTTTCCTCTCGCAATCATACGATCACTATCCAATGAGAATCTGTCAGGTGGGGCTGATGTTATAAGTTTTGGGACATGATAAAGTGCAAAAGGATTATGACCAACTACCATCTGTCTTGTGGACCCAGCTAGTGTTGAGTTCTAAAAAATGTGGGAGATCTATGTCTATCATATGATCGTGAGGAATATTCTTTCCTCTCGCGATCATACAACCACTGTATGATGAGAAACTTGTCAGGTGGGACCCGATACTTATGGAAAATAAAGAGATTGAAAGATGACATAAATTTTCAACTGTCGTAAATGAATAAGTTGAAAGTGACTAAGAACCGAGGTGGATATGGATGATATATCTTTTGACTGAGGTCACAGGTAGGAAAAGAATGAAGAATATAATCCTAACAATGTTGTATGGTGTAGCTTGTGGTGGTAATGATAAAAGCTATAAGATCATGCCAGATATTTCTTAGATATTTTAAGAAGGTTGAATATAGTTGTAGATCGGATTGATTATTGTTTGGAAGATAGTTTGATTATGAGAAGCCCAATGGATTTGACTTGACAAATGCTATTAAAAAGAAGATGAAGGACTCAAATCGAAGCATCATAATTATAATGTCTTTTCTTATTCTCATGTCAGTAATTGGCTTTTCAAATTCTATCATCGAGATGTTCTCTCTTTCTATCTTGTCTTTTTGAATTCTGGAAGATGAATCATTTCCTATAAGCATTGTATAAATACTGTGAAGAAAATGAATGGAAGGGTCAGAAAACTTGCAATTGAAGCAAGGGTGATTCCATTTACTTAGCTAATTTCATGTTTGTTGTACTGGTAGTTGTTATTTTGCATTTGTATAGAGAAAATGATTGTGTGTGAAGCTGTAATTGCTTGCTAGATTCTATTTCATGTTGGTAATTGCAATGAAAGTAATTCCATTTACCTTTCATGTATGATTCTTCTCTTATTCACCCTATTATTTAGATGCATCTGAATGGAAAGTACAATTATATATGGAGCTATGATTCCTGCTTGAATTCCATTTCACATTAGTAGTTGCAGTATAAGCAATTCTATTTGTTGTCTATATATGATTCTGGTTCTATTCTCATTAGTAGGATATGCATTCTTAGAGTAGGTAGGTTTAAGTTAGAAGATAGTCTTCATGATAATCTGTGATCAACATTCCATTGGGGATTATAGGTTATCCACTTTATCCTTGCCTAAATTGTTTGTGCCTACAAACAATTTGGTTAAAACTCATAAGAAGAAATCTGATGATCAATAAAAAAACACATTCATTGCATATCAAACACAATCAGGGAGCTGTACCTATCAATTTAGAGGGTAGTGATAGATGACTTACGCTGACCTAATTATTGGTGACATCCTTTTGTTCTCTCACCTTGGGTGTTAAGAAGAGTCAGAGATTGCAAATCTAATGGGAGGACAAACTGTTAACCAATAGTTTTTGGCGACTCTGCTGGGGAGGACTTTGAAAAGAAGAGAAGATATTAATAAGTTTTTCTTTGAATTTTAAGGCATCCTAGATTCCAAATTCACCAGGAGTGCAAAATAAAAGGGAAAGGTTGACCCAATATATGAAGAACTTAAACAAGTCAATTTCCCTATCCTTGAAGATATTTTCAAGAGAGGAAGAGCTAAAAGTAGAGAAATTGAAAATAAGAAGCCTATTGATTTTCAGTTATCTACAGTAGTTCCTTTGAGACCGAAGAGAATTAAGTCTTCCTCTCCTCCTATTGGTATAATTCCTATCTCTACCACTTACAATTCATTGTTATTGCACGGTATTGCACTTCCCCTCTTAGTTTCAATCCAAGCGGTTGTACAGAATACAAGAGTAGTAAACATGGCTGTCCCTTGGGGAAATGCTATTGGACCATTGAATCTTGCAGCAAATCATGATTTACCAAAATCCTCTAGGAAGAATTTCCCAAGATTCAATGGTGACGGTTTAGTATCTATAGAACAACATCTAAGTGCCTTTCATAAAGCATGTAGCATGGTCAATCCTCAACATGAAGATGTTGTAGTTAGGATGTTTGTAGACACTCTTGTCGGTGATGCTGCAGATTGGTTCCAAGACTTACCCATAGGTTGCATTACCGGTTGGAATGCCATGAAACAAAGATTTGAAGGAAGGTACAAGAGTGTTGAAGATGCACAAAGTTTGTTATTACAGCTTGCACAAATAAAGAAAGAACCATCTATCTCCATGAGAGATTTTAATGCCAAGTTTAATAAACTCATTAAAAGGATCCCAGCTATTAGTGCACCAACTGGAGGTAATCAAAAAACATTCTACATTAGCTCTATGCCCCTAGAACTTGGTTATTAGATAAGGAGAGCTAATGTGGTAGATTTGCAGGCTGCACAAATACTTGCAGTGGAAATGGAGGATGATATGATAGCCTCCGAAAGATGGAAAAAGGAGTTTCATGCTGGTTCTACAAATAGTACAGCCAGCACATCAAATAGCACAGAGGCTATGTTGCAAAGGTTATCAAATGAATTAATTTCATTGAAGAAATAGGTCAATAGGCCAGCCCATTCATTTTATCAACCATATCAAGAAGGACCAAGATTTCAAGCTGGAAATAAAAATTTGCAGATTCCTGCCACTCAACAAAGATTGGCAATTGAAGCTCCTCCAAAGAAACATAATTCAAATGCTTTTCATATCAGGACAGACCATGATGGTAATGTTGATGATAATATGATCGGACATTTACAAATTGAAGAAGAAGGAGAGCAAGGCATTACATATCTAGAAAATGAAGATTATCATGCTCCTCTTGGCGACTCCGTCAATTTATACTATGAGTATGAATCTGATTCAGAAAATGGAGGTGATTGCTTTGCTACTTTGGAGGGACCTCAACTTACTGTTATGACAAGAGGTCAGAAAAATAAAAACTAGACTTCTAATGTGGTTCCAGCTAAGAATTTAGCACCTTCTTACAAAGTGGACAAAGACAAAAGTACGACATCAAGTTCTTCACAAAAGGAGCAAAAAGATAAGTCATCTAATTCCTTTGATATTGTAAAGTTTTGTGAAGAAACTAAAGTTTAAATAACTCCTATGGATTATCTAAAATCAAACTTGGATCAATTGCAAAGATTGGTAGAACATTGTAGGAGTAAAGAAAGTATTCATGTCAATACTAATATTAGTGCTAAAAGTCAAGCCAGTACTAGCAAAGAGAATTCAATGGATGATAATTTTTCAATTCCAAGATTGTTTCATGAAGAAGAATCTATTGTTCATGCTACTTGTTCCAACCTAAAACCAGAACCTTTTTATTTGTCACTTTTTATCAATGGAAATAAATTGAGTAATTGCATCATAGATTCAGGAGCTTCAGATAATGTAATGCCTGCATCAGTTGCTAAAGTTTTAGGATTTCCTTTAACTAAAGTCTTTGGTAGGTGTTACTCTATGGATGCTAAACAAGTGCCTTTGATTGGTCAAATCAAAGATGCTTAGGTTGCTCTGGTAGCTTATCCTTCTAAAAGATTGAGACTCACTATTCTTGTAGCTAATATTCCTAAGAGTTATGGGATGCTTCTCAGTAGAAGTTTCTACAAGGACTTGGGAGGGGAGATTAAATTAGATTGGTCTTCTACAATTATTCTAGTGGGAAATAAAAAGGTGAAGTTAGAACCAGAAGGAAAGGTAAAGTATACAGTGCTGAAATTAGATGATCCTAGATCACAAATTCTTTATCATGAAACACAGTTTGGAAATTATATGTTATATTATGAGAACTCTGATGTTCATGATGAATTAGACCAAGTAGAGGATAACTAGTTATGGACATTAGAATTTGATGGAAGCTGTGCTAGAGCTGGTTCAGGTGCTGGAATAGTTTTGATAGCCCCTAATGGAGAAGTTACTTGCGTAGCTTACAAATTGGATTTTAAAAACACTAATAACATAGCAGAGTACGAGGCACTTCTCCTTAGTATAGAGGTAGCTAAACAAAAGGGAGTTAAATTGCTCAAAGTCCAAGGTGATGCTAAATTGGTTGCGAGGCAAGTAAGAAATTAGTATGTTGTTAAATATAATAGATTGAAAAGTTACAGGAATAAGGTGTGGGATGAAATAGAAAGTTTGAATACTTTCTCAATAGTCTCAGTGCCTAGAGAACAAAATTCCAGAGCTGATTCATTGGTAGTATCTGCATCTTTACTCCTACCTCATCCTGATTTTAAAGATCAAATTTTTAGAATGGAGGTAATGTTCAGACCTAAGGTGCCTGATAATGAAGAATCTTGGTAGGTATTTAAGGATGATAAGCATATTCAACAGTTCATAGAAGGAACAGGTCCCTTTTCTAACTTGTGTTTTGAAAATGATCAGAAGGATGAGCAGCTATCAAATGAAGAAGAAGAATTAAAATTAGGTATTATTCAACTTAAAGAAAATAGAATTCCATCTCATGTTGTTTCCTTAGAGAAACTTTTTGATAAACATGATGCTTACATTAAAAAGGAGAGAAATAAAAAGGGAAAAACATGTGGAGAATTTGATGGGCTTAATATAGGGACTAAGGACAGTCCTAAAATGATCAATGTTGGAAAATGTTGCACTTCTGAGGAAAGAATAAAAGTCAGAGAATTGTTGATTGAATTCCAAGATGTTTTTGCTTGGAGCTATGAGGATTTAAAGAATTTTATGAATGGAAAATTCAAGCACAACATCCCTCTTAAATCTGGAGTATCACTTGTCAAACAAAAATAAAGAAATTATAATCCTTTGGTGGAAGGGGCAATTTTCAAAGAAATAGATAAAATATTGAAAGCCAAGATCATTTATCCTATCCATCATTCTACCTAGGTGGAAAACATTGTTCCTGTAAGAAAAAAGAATGGAGAGATAAGGATTTGTGTGGATTTTAGGAATCTAAATCAAGCTTCCCTCAAAGACAATTTTTCTTTGCCTAACATGGATCATTTGTTGCAGACTGTGGTAGGATTAGAGATGATGTCCATGTTAGATGGATTTTCAGGATATAATCAAATACAGGTGGATGAAGCAGATCAATATAAAAAAGCCTTCACAAGACCATGGGGCATGTTTGCATACAATAGAATGCCATTTGGGTTAATTAATGCAGGTGCAACCTTTCAAAGAGCTATGGATTTGTCTTTCAGTGATTTGAAAAAAAATATTATTGTGATATATTTAGATGACTTGACTATCTTTTCTAAGGAATGGAAAGATCATCTTGGAGATTTGACAAAAGTTCTACAAAGATGCAGAGATCAAGGCATCTCATTGAATCTGAAGAAATTAGTGTTTTGTGTCACTGAAGGTAAGCTCCTTGGCCGTATTGTTTCTCAAGAAGGAGTTAAAATTTATTTGGATAGAGTTAGAGCTATTCAAAAACTAAGTTTACCTTTAAGTAAAATAGGAGTTAAATCTTTCTTTGGGCAAGTAAACTTTTTGAGGAGGTTTGTTCCTGATTTCTCTAAGATTGTAAAGGATATAATTGACATGATGAAGAGTAATAAAAATTTTAAAAGGACTGATGTTGGGAAGAATGCTTTTGAAAATATAAAAGGTGCTATTGCAAATGCTTCTGTCCTTGTTCATCCAGATTATACTAAAGAGTTTATCATATATTGTTATGCATCATCTCATACCATGTCATTAATATTAATGCAAGAAACTAAAGAAGGTATACAAGCCCCAATTACCTTTATGAGTATGCCTTTGAAAAATCATGAGCTGAAGTATTCTCAAGTTGAAAAACATGCTTATGCAGTGGTGAGAGCATTAAAGAATTTTAGGTTTTATATTCTGCATTCACATTCAGTCATTCATGTGCCTGATGCTACTATAAAGAGTGTATTAATGCATCAAGATGTGGGTTGTAACAATAGAGGATCTTGGATTGCTAAAGTTTAGGAGTATGACATAGACATTAGACCAACAAAGCTAATAAGAGGGAATGCTCTTTGCAAGGCCTTAGCAGAGAATCAACAAATTGAAGAAGATGATCATAGAGTGTTCATGGTAAGTCTGGAAGATCCTTGGTTCTCAAACATTGCATATTTTATGACTTATGGTGAATGTCCAGATGGATTAACTGCTAAACAAAAGAGGAATTTAAAGAATAAAGCCTTGAAGTATGTTATACATGATGATGTTTTATATAAGAAAGCAATTGATGGCACTTTTCTGAGATGTATTGATAAAGAACAGCAGGAAAAGTTATTGAAACCTTTTCATGATGAAGCATGTGGAGGTCACTTCTCATCCACTGTGATAGCTTTCAAGATTCTGAGACAATGCTATTATTGGCCTGGCATGTTCAAAGATTCACATAAGTGGGTTGCAAATTGTGAAAAGTGTAGGATGTTTGCAGGCAAACCACAATTGGCTGCATTACCTTTGAAACCGGTGGTGATAGAGGCTCCTTTTCAGCAGTGGGGTTTGGACTTTATAGGACTTATCAACCCTTCTTCAAGTCAAGGACATTCATACATCTTGACTGCCACTGATTACTTCAGCAAATGGACTAAAGCTAAACCAATGAAGAAGACTACATCAGAGGTGGTATGTGAATTCATTAAAGAACAAATATTGGTAAGATTTGGAGTTCCCACAAAATTGATATTGGATAATGCTTCTTACTTTTCATCTTCAGAGATTGTTTCTTTTTGTTATGATCATGGAATTCAAATAGGGCACTCTTCTGATTATTTTCCTCAAGGTAATGGCCAGGCTGAGTCAAGTAATAAAAATCTAATTAATATTTTGAAGAAGTTAGTTGCTGATAATCAGAGAGATTGGCACAAAAAGATATATGATGCTCTTTAGGAAAATAGAACCACTCCTAAAAGAGCCATTGGGATTTCACCTTTTGAATTGGTGTATGGAGTAGAGGCCAGCTTACCATTGCCATTAGAACTTGTTGCTTGTAAGTTGAAAACCGCAATTGAGGATGATATTTTCAAGGATGGTTTAGAAAAAAGGATCTTTTATTTGAAAAAGTTACAAGAAGAAAGGGAAGATATGGTTGATAGGATCACTAAACATCAGAACTGAGTCAAGAAGTTTTTTGACAAAAGGGTAAGGCCAAGAAAATTTATGGAAGGTGATATGGTGTTTCTATGGGATAAGAGACATGATCCTAAAGGAATGCATTCAAAATTTTATTCTTTGTGGAAAGGTCCATTTCAGATTGTGCAAGCGAATCAAAACAATTATTTCAAATTGGCATATCCTTCTGGAGAGTCTTTGCCATGTTCCTATAATGGGTAGGACTTGAAGCTATATCAGATGCATGATTGAAGAGTAGGTAACCCCTGTGTAGTAGTTAGCTAGGTAGGTTTCCTTTTTGTGTCATAGTTTGGTGGTTGTCTCTCATTTTGCTGCTACTTTCCTTTCATTTAGTTTTACCTTGTCAAGTTGCCGGCTATTTTGTGGAACCAGAGATTTCTAGAGTTCTTTTAAGCATTGTAATGCTTAAATCCCTAGTCAGAGCTAGCTGTTGCCTCACTTCTTATCCTCTTTCCATGATGTCAAAGTGATACTCTTATATTACAAGTCAGGACTGGTCATGTAAAGTCTAGGTCTAGATCTCCTCTAAGATAGGAAATCTTTGTCGGGTTTCTCTTCAATTTGCCTTCATGTTTTAGCCGGGTGGGTTGTTTAAGGTCTCATTGTTTGGGTAGGTTGTAGCTCCCAATCTGGAAAAGATTATGGTGCTCCAAATGATTTTCTTTTCAAAACAAGATGGTGCTTCAAAGCTGTGATCTCAAGATGTTTACAGCATATCAAAGGAAAGATTCTTCATGTGACGGAAGTAATGCCAGAGCCAATATTGAAATATCTAGACTTCATTCTAAAAATGTGCAACTCTGATCAGAAAGATCCATTTTGTTTCTTGGTTGATCAGAAGGTTAACGTTCAATATGGTTGATGATCGGTCAGAATCTATGGCTGTCATTATTTCACATAAAAAAGTTACATGATGTCTATTTCATGTGAAATAATGACAAGGTGCCACTTGTCCTGGCGGGCCCATCTTTGGTATCACTTTATAATTGAGGTGATGAGTGTGACAGGTCAAATTAATTGATGTCATAGCTCCTGATTCATTGTAGTATTTCATGCAGTAAGGTGGGGTTAGATTTTTATGACATCAGCTAAGATTCCAAATTAATGGATGGCGTATGATCTTGTAGAATCTTGTGAGCCCATCAGATCACACACCATTCATCTAATTCTCTAGGTGTAAAGTTAGTAAAAGTAGTGGGTTTGAAATGTTTCACAAACATATATGGTAGTTTGTGATTGGTCCACAAAGTACTGAGTTGGTGGGTTGTCAGAAGGGTCCTGTCATTTGTAGAGAATTGACAGTGAGTGTGATTTTGTGTAGGATATGTCAGACATATAAGATCTTAAGGTAACCATTGATTTTACCTTTTCAGAAGTGGCAAAGCATGGGGGTTCCACTGCAAGGAGATCTACGGCTGGCATATGATCACAAGGAATATTCTTTCCTCTCACGATCATACGATCACCGTCCGATGAGAATCTGTTAGGTGGGGCTGATGTTCTAAGTTTTTAGACATGATAAAGTGCAAAAGGATTATGACCGACTGCCATCTGTCCTATGGAGCCGGCTAGTGTTGAGTTCTAAAAAATGCGGGAAATCTACGACTATTGTATGATCATAAGGAATATTCTTTCCTCTCATGATCATACAACCACTGTCCGATGAGAAACTTGTCAGGTGGGACCCGAGAATTCAGGATAATAAAGAGATTGAAAGACGACGTAAATTTTCAATTGTTGTAAATGAATAAGTAGAAAGTGACTAAGAACCGAGGTGGATATGGATGATAGATCTTTTGACTGAGGTCACGAGTAGGAAAAGAATGAAGAATATAATCCTAACAATGTTGTATGTTGTAGCTTGTGGTGGTAATGATAAAAGCTATAAGATCATGCCAGATATTTCTGAGATATTTAAAGAAGGTTGAATACAGTTGTACATCGGATTGATTATTGTTTGGAAGATAGTTAGACTCTAAGAAGCCCGATGGATTTTACTTGACAGATGCTATTAAAAAGAAGATGGACTCAAATCAAAGCATCATAATTATAATGTATTTTCTTATTCTCATGTCATTAATTGGCTTTTCAAATTCTATCATCGAGATGTTCTCTCTTTCTATCTTGTCTTTTCGAATTCTAGAAGATGAATAATTTCCTATAAGCATTGTATAAATACTGTGAAGAAAATGAATGAAAGGGTCCGAAAACTTTCAATTGAAGCAAGGGTGATTCCATTTAATTAGCTAATTTCATGTTTGTTGTACCGGTAGTTGTCATTTTGCATTTGAATAGACAGAACGATTGTGTGTGAAGCTATAATTTCTTGCTAGATTCTATTTCATGTTGGTAATTGCAGTGAAAGTAATTCCATTTACCTTTCATGTATGATTCTTCTCCTATTCACCCTGTTATTTAGATGCATCTGAATGGAAAGTACAATTATATATGGAGCTATGATTCCTGCTTGAATTCTATTTCACATTAGTAGTTGTAGTATAAGCAATTCTCTTTGCTGTCTATATATGATTCTGGTTCTATTCTCATTAGCAGGATATGCATTCTTAGAGTATGTAGGTTTAAGTTAGAAGATAGTCTTCATGATAATCTGTGATCAACATTCCATTGGGGATTATAGGTTATCCACTTTATCCTTGCCTGAATTGTTTGTGCCTACAAACAATTTGGTTAAAACTCAAAAGAAGAAATCTAATGATCAATAAAAAAACACATTCATTGCATATCAAACACAATCAGGGAGTTGTACCTATCAATTCAGAGGGTAGTGATAGATGACTTAGACTAACCCAATTGTTGGTGACATCCTTTTGTTCTCTCACCTTGGGTGTGAAGAAGAGTTAGAGATTGCAAATCTAATGGGAGGACAAACTGTTAACCAACAGATCACAAATCTTCCATGATAGATTTAGGAACCCATATTTTCTTTGATTTCATTATTTTCTTTGAGGAACCTTGTGGTCTCTTGGATTTTTCATTTTTTTTTGTAGCCACATGTTGATTAGATAAGACATGGTGATCTTCATATGTAAGTCGACTCTTGTATTTTTTATTTTTATGTTTTATATCCAAATTGCTTCCAAAATAATTAGGAAATGTGGATGAATGGGGCTGATATGAAGGGTTTAGATGAGTGGATGTATGAAAATTTCTCAATGATACATATCTTTATTGATCTCAAAGTATGATGTAAGAGGTGGAGGACAAGCTAGGAGAAAGACATATAGTAGATGGAGGGATATAAGGTCCCAATATAAATGGAAGATTTGATGGTTTTGACTTTGGGACATAAGGGCCAAGGATGGATTTGGAAGATGAAAATGGATAATGGATAGTGATATCAATATCCATAGAGTGAGTAGCATGACCAAGGATTGCTTTGAAAGGTCCATATTTATACCAATAGGCTCATGAGTAACTTTAATGGGAGAAATTTTGATAGTCAACATCAAAATCATTCTCATGCAATGGAGTAGGGAGAATGGAATATTTTTGAGATGGATGCATAGGATTATGATAAGGAGTTGCAGGGATGCTCAGATCTTCACAATGATATTTAGATAATGTAGGAAGACCGCTTTTCTCTCAATTTTCAATAAGATCATTAGAGGTGATGGAAGGAGTACCTTGATCTTGGTTAGGAGATGGAGAAGTTAGAGGATGTGGAGGGATATCTTCTTGGAAGGAATTATCATGAGACTCTGGGGATATGGGACTTTGGTAAATCATTAGATAAGGCTAGATGATATCTTGATCTTGATCTTTATTGATATTTATTTCTTCACACTTCATATTGTCTTCTTGGCATGGGACCACTTCTAAGGATGAAGTAGGGGTTTGAATATGTGTGAGGGATTCAAGAAGGGTTGGTGAAGGAACATTTAGGATAGGTGTTGAAACACGAGGAAGCTTGGGGTCTATGACCCTTGAATCATGGAAGAGGCTTGAAAAAAGATATATATTAGCTTGGATCTCTTTTAGAGGTATCCCTTGAGGATATGCACAGGTAGCATTGAAAGCATTAAGTTATTTGTTTGTTGTAGGGATTTTGGATGGATTTTCATTTTTAGGAGATGGAAGAATGGTGGAAGAAGTAGATGCAACATGAAAACCATTACTAGACATGGGTTCATGATTTTGATCAATCTTGAGAGTAGTCCCTGTTGGAAATTTGGCTGAGTTAGATACATAGATGTTGTCATTATGTCAACATATGATCTACATGAAGATTGCACAGGACAAAGAGTAAGTATGATAGAGTGCAATTCAAACTTGTCTAACTATGAGACAGTGTTTTTGCCAGTGTACTTGATGATAGTTTTAATTAACGATGTTGATTGGCATAAGTTCAGTGCTTGCGCACTTGAACATAGATACTATGGTGACTATAGAAGACTCACCTGAGACTGCAAGCTATTATGACATGTACGAAAGAAGTTATGATAGTTTCACTAAAGACAGTGTTAAGCTAACATGACAAAATATGAAGACAAAATTGGTAAAGAGCTAAGGGATTATTTTGTTTATCAAAATAATGTCTTAATAATATAAAGGGATGAAATCCTAGATGTTAACCCTTGGGTAAAGATATTTTTTATAATGTAAGCTGACTGAAAGAGTTATTAGTCTTAATAACCTCTATAAATGTAATGTATGAAGAGAAACAAATATAGGATATGAATGTAATAGCGATAGTGAAAAAGGAAGCAAAGAGATATTGATGTGAAGTTGATGCAAAGTTGCAAGTAGTATAAAGTTATGTACCTTGACCTATTTTGTAATCAGTAAATATTGTATATTACTTGTTTGGGCAGTGGGCTTATTTCGTAATCACATTTTGTACTACCAACTCCTAGCAGGGTTGAGGCTTCTAACAAGGCCTATAGTCCCTTAATCAGGAATGAGACACTATATGCATGTAATAGGTTCCTAACATGGTCAACATCCCTAACGAGATACTTTTGATTAGTCGATCTTTGTGGGTACCATCCCCACCGGGGTTTTCCCTTGGCCATGGTTTCCTCGAGAACAAATAATGTGTTATGATTTCATTTGTTTTATTGCTATGCATGTTGTTTAGTTTTCTATGTTATGCATGAATTTAGATAATCTATTATATCCATAATTGGGAAAAAGTAAAAGTTTATAAAATATTGATTCACCCCCCCTCTTAGTATTCCCTATTTCTAACAATTGGTATCAGAGCTTAGTTACTCAAAAAAGAATTATTCAAGGAAAGCCTAGCAACTTGAGTAAGATCTCTATGGATATGGATTAGATACAGAAGAATATTGAAGAAGCTCTTGAATAGATTGATATGCTTACTGAAGAAAGAGACACTATGAAAGGAAATTATGATGATGCAAAGAACCTCATTGAGAAACTGGAAACAAAGTTGGAATATCTGAAATCAGAAAAGGAATCTAAAATTCAAATTGAAGATTGTGATGATAGCTTAGAAAAAAAAAAAGAGATCCTTAAACATGAATTGAAGATAGCAAGTTTAAAGCTAAGTTTAAAAGATGGAAATGGAAAGAATGAAGAAAATCTGAAATCTGAGAATGAAAATATGAAGCTTGAAAATGAAGGGCTAAAATCTAAACTTGGTAAAGTAACATCTAAACTTGAGAAAGTCAATTTGCAATATGCCAAACTTGAGAAATACAATACAATTGTGAAAGGTGAATTGACTCAATCTAAGTAGCAACTTGAAAGACTATATTCAACTAGTGAGAAGATTGATGAACAAATGTCTTATCAAAAACCATTCTATGATAAAACTAGTCTTGGATTCAACACATCTAAAGCAAGTGAAGAAAGAAAGGAACCAGATCTGAAAATGTCTGAAAGCATAGATGAAAAGAAATCTGATGAAATTGACAAATCTGAAGATACACCTAAAGAAGAAGAACCACTAAAGCAAGAGGAGTCACCTAAAGGTATGCAAAGAGAATTTAAAGGTAGACTCTTTACTTGTAATACTTTTGGTCATATTAAGAAAGATTGCACAGGTAAGAAATTTAAACCTCTTAATGGTTATTGTTATAATTGTCATGGTTTTGGACATAGAGCTATTGAATGTAGAAAAAGTAAATTTGTTGAGAATAATAATAGTAGTATAATGTTTAGGAATACTAACCATGTAGATAAGAGACCTACTAAAGATATGAACAGGAGAAACGAAGTAGTATGTTATAGATGTAACAAAGTTGGACACATTGCTAGAAATTGCAAATCATAGATCAATCAGTCTGGACCAAGATATGGAAACAATGGAATAGTTTTTCAGATATGTAACAAGATTGAACATACAAAAAGGTTTTGCAGAATGAACAATAGAGTTTTTCATCCTAAACCTAACCCTAGAAGTCATGCAAGGAGAAATGAAGATGCAAGTAATAGTCAGAAAGGATGCTGTAGTAATTCAAAAGAAGTGAAGTTTGTTAAAACCACAGATCAAGGAGACACATTCAACACTGAAGGTAATGAAAAATGTGAAGTATCAAGTGGTAAAAATTAATCTCTACCTAACCCATCTCAAAGTACTTAATTCATGAAAATTCTAGTAGAATAGGAACATAGATTCTAGTGTAAAAGTTGATATATGATGAATTGAGTCTTGCGTAGTTAATGCAAGGTAGTATATGATGTATTGATGCCATGGTTAAGAGCACATTGAAAAATATTATGTTTTGCAAGATCGCAAGAAGTTTTAAGTTTTGCAGGTAAGCATAATCAACTTTTTGGAATGAAGCGGCAAAAGAATTGAATGAGATGTCAGATCTATGTAAGATTGAAATGATAAAAGGTTATGATTAGTATTATTTGATCATCAAAGTGAATACAAGTGCTAAGGAGATCGAAGAGTAGTGATTGAAATCATTTTTCAAGGATTTGGTGAAGGATTTTCATGCCAAATCTACACAAGCCCTAAATCACAGAATCGAGGTATTTTACTTGGCAGATCTCTAAATCAGTTAAGGAATTAGCAGATGTCATGGATGTTTCATTGATTCACAATGTCAAAGATAAGAATAGACCTAAAGTCAAAAGGGAACCACTAGAACCCTTAGAGGAAGACCCTAAGTTAGCTTTATCATCCGTACCAGATGGAGTTTTACATCTAGAAAATGTTAGAAGTTATTTGGGATGTAAGCTAGAGACTCTCAGTGATAGTGATTTCACAAAAGAATATCATAAGATCTACAATAGGGATATGTCATTGAAAGTAGGGTTTGAGCATTTGAAAGATAATGAGATTATTAAGTATTCTCTATAATATGAGTTTGACAATGAAGAATGTACCAAGATAATTTTAAGTAGAATTCACAATGGAAAGTTTTGGTTAGATGATAGAGTGATAGATATCACAGCTGACCTAATTCATGAGGTAACTAGTCTATCTAAAATTAGAGACATTCCTTTGAATGAGAAGAACATGAGGAAAATAGTTATAGACAACACAAATTCATCTTACAGTGGCAGAGGAATAATAATTAGCAAGATACAACAAGATGATGTCATATATTTGTGCAAGATCCTTTCAACTAAGTTTTGTGCTAACTCGAGAGAAGATGACATGGAAATAGGAATGATACATGTAGCCTATTTTATGTGTCTTGATAAAGTACAAGTTGACATGTGTCAGATTTTGAGAATTTAGTTGTTTGAGAATTTGGAAAATATAAAGAAGACTAAGTACTCTTAGTTTACATTCTCATCATTGATCACTTATATGTTTTTCCATTTGTTAAGAAGATTTCCTTACACCATTAGTGATGATTGGAATGATGGTCAAACTACAATGGAAAGGATTAACAAAGTGTATAGGAGGCATCTTATTGACAAATTCAATGAGTGTGTAGTGTTGGTAATTAAAACATTTCAAAATTTGATGTCAAGAAGATCAAGCATCCCTCAGTCTTTAGTAGAAAAGTGTAAGAATGAGATATGCTTTATGGTTGATATCGACTTTACATACATTGAAGCAGTAGAACCTAGAGTAGAGTTCATAGAACCTCTTGGCTATGAGATTACTATGATTGAGATAGAATAATATGTGAGTAGACTATTTAAGAGCAAGTTGGACATTCACAGCAACAGGTTTGGAACCTTTGAGGAGAGCTTCAACTCCACAAAGACTATCCTTGAAGAGAAACAATCAAAGAAAAGAGTAGAGATCACAATCAATAAGATATTAAATGACATAGGAATGATTTAACTTGAGTTCTTAATAGCCAAATAGATAGCAGCAATAGTTAGAGAAATTAGACAAAAGGAAGTTTTGTTTGTTCCTCCTCTATCATCAGTTGCAGTACAGCAAGAAGAGACACAAGTCAAGGTGAAAGTGGAAGTAACTGAGAAATATTGAGAAGCAAGGAAATCCACTACATCAACCTCCTCCACACCTACTAAAAGAGTGAAAGAGATTGCTACTAGACTAGGAAAGAGGTAGAAGACTTTAGTACTACTAGTTAAAAGAAAGATTGTAGAAATTAAAGATGATGAAGAGACTCTTGTTAAGAAGAAAACTTGGAAACCTAGAATTGAAAAGGTGAATGAATAGATTATTCAAGATGGAGATTTCACAAAGATAAAAAAATACTATATCTCTATGATTATGCAGAGAGATTGAACCTAGGAAATGCAGTAGTAAAGCACATGATATTGATTGATAAAAAGTTTGATACAATTCATGTTAAGATACCTAATGACTTGTATAAGAAGCTTGTAAATAGGAAGAAAAGAGCATCAAAGGAATATATAACAATAAGAGAAAATCTTGTAAGAAAGTTATGTATAGTTAAGAATGAAAAACATTTCAAATAGATTTTGAAAGATCTGAACACCCATCTCAGGACAAA
The DNA here is from genome assembly GCA_027943335.1 of Chamaecyparis obtusa. NCBI lineage: Eukaryota > Viridiplantae > Streptophyta > Pinopsida > Cupressales > Cupressaceae > Chamaecyparis > Chamaecyparis obtusa. The sequence goes on from BSBK01011756.1 coordinate 247,149, forward strand.
GAAGAGGACAATATAGATTATGGGAGGTAATTATGAAGAAATCAACAAGGAAATAGAATAAGAAATTGTTAAGGTAATGACAAAGAATGCTGGAAAACCATCAGTTGCAGCAAAACCTGAAGAGAAAGCAGAAGAAGTAGAATAGCAGGACATTCCCTCTCCACCAGCCATCAACATTGAAGATGAATCTATGAATGTTGAAGGAACAAAGATCACTTTGGAAAGTGATGATAATCTATTTAAAAACCTTGAAAACATTATTGAAAATTCATCTTTTGAAGAGCAGGACAGTGCCAAAGGAAAAGAGAAAACATAAACCAGAACTGAAGAATCTAAAGAGATAGAGAAACAAGTATCTATTCCCACCCAAGAAGAAATCATTCTTACACTTGAGACTAGTAAGAAAACTCATATTGGTTCTATATTTGAGAGTTTGGAAAAAGAAGTAGATGATGATGATTAGATAGAATTGATCACATCTTTGAATAAAATTATTGGAAAGAATAAGAAAGTGAAGAGCCTTGAAGGATGCCTAAAGGAGCTAACTGAGAAGTTATAAGGAATTGTAACCACACAAATTGCAGAGGCTAACCCACTAGAAAAAGAAAAGAAAGTGATGAATACATTTGATGATGAGTTTACTAACTTATCTGATGTAGCTAAGGTGAAGATGCAAGCAGCCTATGAGGCCAAAATACTTTCGGACATAAGTCAGAACATTAGGAATGATATCAACAATCTTGATATCTATATAAAAGACTTCAGAAGGAATTTAGACAAAGGAAAATATTTGTACATTCAGTGTACAAAATCTGAGATCCTTATAGTAGAGGAAGTGTAGAAGATTAAGATCAAGGAAGCTAAAATTCAAACTGAGATAAACCTTCTTTCAAGCCCTAATGTGAAGGTACTTGATGTTGAGAAGAAAATCTACAAGATTTATGATGAAATAAGAATTTTACAAGATGAAAAGGACATGAAGCTGAAAAGATTCTCTCTTTTAAGAGAGCATGTTTCTATCAAATTGAGCATTGTTGAAGGACAACTGGAAGAATGTCTTTCATCCAAGACATCTTTTCAGAAGTTTAGTTTTGTGAATCTCCAAGCCTATGAAATTGCATCTTATGGATTATGTGCACTACTTGATGTTGTAGATTCGATTAAAAAGGCATGGGAGAAAGAGTTAGAGAACATGAAGATTAACTTTGCAGATTGTGTTGCAAGCCTACCAACTTTGCAATATTTAATCAAGGTATAACTTTTGTCTGAACACAGTTTTGTCACCATCCTTACCTTTTTTGTCATTTTTGTCAAAGGGGGAGAGATATACAATAGAAAATTGATAAGGATGTATACTCCTAGGGGGACTATAGTATGTTTATAAGATTTATGGAGTCATAAGGATAGTATATACATATTTTGTAGTATGGCCATAATTTTGAAATTTTTGAAATCTAAGACTTAGCCAATTTTCTCATATGTTTCCACCAATGAAAAAGGGGGATATTGTTGGAAATTTGGCTGAGTTAGATACATAGATGTTTTCATTATGGAAACATATGATCTACATGAAGATCGCACAGGATAGAGAGCAAGTATGACAGAGCGCAATGCAAAATTGTCTAAGTATGAGACAGTGTTTTTGCCAGTGTACCCAATGATAGTTTTGATTAGCAATGTTGATTGGAGTAAGTTCAGTGCTTGCACACTTGAACATAGATACTATGGTGACTATAGAAGACTCACCTAAGAGTGCAAGTCAATATGACATGTACGAAAGAAGTTATGATAGTTTTACTGAAGATAGTGTTAAGCCGATAGGACAAAATATGAAGACATAATTGGTAAAGAGTTAAGGGATTATTTTGTTTATCAAAATAATGTCTTAATAATATAAAGGGACGACATCCTAGATGTTAACCCTTGGGTAAAGATATTTTGTATAATGTAAGCCGAATGAAAGAGTTATTAGTCTTGATAACTTGTATAAATGTAATGTATGAAGAGAGACAAATATAGGATATGAATGTAATAGCGATAGTGAAAAAGGAAGCGAAGAGGGGTGAACCCACAATAGTGGGTTACACTTTTTTGCCTGAATGGACACTGAACTATACATTTTGATAAAAACTTTTAGATTTAGATGCATATTGTCATTAAACCATTTGAAATCAAAAGATGAAGTAAATTAGAGTATTTTAGGATTTTTTGTCTAGATTCTAAATATATTTTTTATTTTTATCGTTGAATTGATTTAAATGGTTTTTTCTTTCTCCCACAAAAATTAGTATGTTGCTAAAAATGTCATTTTCAAAGAGTTCCTTGGTTTTCATAGAGCATAACTTTTTTTCTAAAATAGATATCAATGTGATTCTTTCGAATTTAGTTTTGTAACATCCATATAGAGGGCATGCAATTTTTTTGATGGAATTATCACATTTATTTCATATTTTATTAATGTTTGAAGTTGACTTGACCGTAATTTTGACATACCTTGACTACGTAGCTTATAACTTGTCGTGTGTTTGTCCAATTTCATTTTTTTTTTGATAGAAAGAGAACTTCAATACCTAGGGCATAAATATTTTTTAGAATTTTTTTTCTCTCATTTACTATATTTCCATAAGCCGCAAACATAGAGGTAGACATACGGTGAAATATCTATGTTTAGTAAAACTAAAAATACAAAGTCATAATAAACTTAATATATATTAACATTATAATCATTGGAAAGATTTTTCTCAGTAGTACCCAACTACATAGATAGATTTTTCAAATGGATTCATTTGATCTTCCAAAAGATAAAGTCGAAGTGATTTTTTGTCAGTATTTTAATAGATGCAAATGAGACTCAATTGTAGGTATGAATGAGGAGTATAGATGTTATATCAATGTTTTTTTAATCTAAGAGGCTTTGATCTAACCATTTTTAATTAGTTCCTTCAAATGGAACCTGTCAAGGCTTAAATCATCACATTTTATTAAAAATGTGTTATTTCAGCAAAAATCAGCATGTCTAAAAAAGTGTAACCCACCATTGTGGTTTCACCTAGAGATATTGATGCGAAGTTGCAAGTATAAGGTTATGTACCTTGACCTATTTTGTAATCATTAAATATTGTATATTACTTGTTTGGGTAGTGGGCTCATCTAGTAATCACATTTTGTACTACCAACTCCCTAGCAGGGTTGAGGCTTCTAACAAGGCCTATAGTCCCTTAATCAGGATTGAGACACTATATGCATGTAATAGGCTCCTAACAAGGCCACTATCCTTAATAGGATACTTTTGATTAGTGATCCTTTGTGGGTACCATCCCCACCAGGGTTTTCCCTTGGCTAGGGTTTCCTCGAGAACAAATAATGTGTTATGAGTTCATTTGTTTTATTGCTATGCATGTTGTTTAGTTTTCTATGTTATGTATGCATTAAGATAATCTGTTATATCCATAATTGGGCAAAAGTAAAAGTTTGTAGAATACTGGTTCACCCCCCCCCCTCTTAGTATTCCCTATTTCTAACAGTATCTTCATTAGCTGATTTATTAGGATCTTCAACACCAATTTTTCCATCATCAATGTGTTACAAAAAGTGGTTGTCATTGCACCAAAAGATCGACTTGCTAATGCTCGATACAAACACTATACTTATAGAAGACATAGGAGGCTGTTAGACTATGTCATGAATCCTAAGGGGAGTGCTGGCCATTTTTCCAACAATCTCCCCCTTAGCGTTACTCGAGGGGATTCGAACCTGTGACCAAGCTCTGATACCACTTGTTACAAGTAGTGGTTGCTGTTGCACCAAAAGATTGACCTGTTAATGTTCAATACAACCACTAGACTTATAGAAGACACATGAGGCTGTTAAACCATGTCACAAATCCCAAGGGGAGCACTGGCCATTTTGCCAACACAATGAGATCTTCCATTTTATGTTTCAACTCCATGTAATGTGAAGTCCCATGTTCATTATTCTGATGATTCACATAGTAAATACTCAAGAATGAAAGTGAATTGGAAATGGTTGGAGGCAATGTGACGAGATTTCTTTCAAGGATTTTTTCCAATGTTGATTCATAAGTCTCTCCCAAAGGAGTAAATACTCACTCTAAGGGATGATTAGGTTCTTTTTGATGTTCTTGCAAATAGAGGGGACTATCAAAGATAGGTTGGTCATGGGAAGACATTATTGATTAGAGATTGAAATATTAGAAATTTGATTAGAATTGAAGATAGAGTTGATGTGATATTTTGAAGTGTCCTTTCTTGAAGAATATGAAGACATAAGATAATATTTAATAGGGGTGTAAAAATAGAATAGACAAGTAGTGGATTCTTGAATATGGTGCTCTGTAACTACACTACTATGATAGAGGATGACGACTACATTTCCCCTCGATTAGCATGTTAAATGCATGTCTTATGCCTTATGTGTCGAGTCATATTGTTGTGTGTCTTGTATATGTTTTGTTATTCTTGCATGCCTTTTCTTCTTGTTGGTTTTATGTATGTTTTGTTCCCTCACTTTTCTTTTATGAACTAGGGTTTTCCTTTCCCTCCCCTAGTTCACGTGTGTGATGGGATGGCTGAATAATAATGGTGAAATCCCATAGAGAGAGGTGGAGATCATTATGGGAGATGTGGAGGAAAGTGTTAATGATAAGTGTGATGAAATTGTAGAGGGTATTAATTCCAAAAAAATTGGATGGAAAATTATCGTATAAATAGGTGGTGGCTAATAGTTCTTTGGTATTCTTGTAAAGTGAAGAATTCAATGGGGTCTTCAACAAGAGAATGATGGATGTAGAACATGATAGTATGGGATGGGCCACAACCAATGGAGGTGGATGAAGTAGTGGAAGAAATGCTAAATCTAGTGGTGATGAAGGAGAGAATGGTCGGTCTCCTTCTATGGGTCTCAAAACTCTCTCTCTTTTGCCTAACAAGGATATAGTAAGTGTCATTAAAGCCAATAAAAATAGGTTGAAAAGTATTGCAATATTCTTTGTTTATTTAGATAAAGAAGAAATGCCATCTCATAAGTTTTTTGATGACCGATTGGCCTTAGTTTGGGGGAAAAATCTTGGAATATTTTTTACATACTATAGAATGATTCAAAAATGGTTGTTTGTTGTATTTTTAAAGAATCATAATATCCAAGAATGGGTTTTTAATATGAAATTTTGGAATGTTGGTCATTCTATGTTTAGGGTTTTTCCTTCGTCTACTAAAGAAAATTTTGAGAAATAAAAAATCATAAATCTTCATGTTGAATTCTGGCCATTTATTTCCCAAATGTTAAAACCCTTGGGCTCAGTTCTAAAAATGGTTGTTTGTTGTATTTTTAAAGAATTATAATATCTAGGAATGGGTTTTTAATATGAAATTTTGGAATGTTGGTCATTCTATGTTTAGGGTTTTTCCTTCGTCTACTAAAGAAAATTTTGAGAAATAAAAAATTAAAAATTAAAAATCTTCATGTTGAATTCTAGCTGTTTATTTCCCAAATTTGAAAACCCTTGGGCTCGGTTCTGCAAATTGGGTAGTCAAGGGTTACCCTTCCTCATCTTAATGCTAGAGTATTAGTTTCTTTAACACCCGAGGTTGATTTTCTGGACTTCAGTTCTCTTGAATTTGATGGAGAATTTTTTATGCTAGGAAGTATCATTGCTAGGGAATCTAAATGCATGTTAGATACAATGGCCACACAAAGAAAGATTGTCCTGCTTTAAAACACATGCAAAAAGAGAAGTTTAATCTAGTGCATAATTTTGATAAAAATGGTAATAACAGTAATATTGAAAAGAATTCTTGTGATAATAAAGATGGCAATAAGGAAGTCAATAATTATCAAAGTAACCTTAATACTAGGGTTTCGAAAGAATCAAATGTACATCCTTCTGAGAAACAACAATATCCTGTTGTTAATATTGATGCTCTTATAGATGTTGTGGTTAAAAATATGTTTGTCACTCTATCTAATCCTTTGTTTGATGAAGATTTTTAAGTAGTTCCTACTAGGAACTCTGAGGAGGAAGTGAACCCCTCTACCCCAGATTTCAACCCATCAATTGATAAGTCCTCTGATATTATAGGGGGTAGTGCAGCCGCCCTAAATCAAATGCTCAACAATTAGCTCTTGTTACTATCAATAAAAAAATGATAAAATTAAAGAATCTCATAAGGAACAATAACCCCCAAGTCTGTAATGTATTGTCCTTCCTGAATCTTTGAAAGTTGTGGCTTTCAATAAAGAAGTGCAGTTTATAGAAGTAGTTCACAAGAAAAGGAATATAGGAGACAAAAACTCCTTGTCCAATAGTAATAAAGGAACTAGTAGCCTCCTAGATTGTTTTAACTAGTTTTGCAAGAGCACAAAACCTTCCTCCAAGTAATCGATCATGTTGCAAATTTATAGTTGGAATGTTCAAGGGTTAGATATGCATGATAGGAAGTATACTGTTAGGAGATGGTGCAATCAGTTGGTGTTCAAAGATATTATTTGCTTGCAAGAAATTAAAGTTGTAGGTTTTCAAGCCCACACTATCCTCGAATTCCTTTGGGAGAAAACCATAGGTTTCCATTCAAATCATGAAAGGGGAAAAGGAGGGGTAGCCATTCTCATAAATCCTAAATGGTCAGACCAGATTGTTAGCCATGGGTTTTCACCTTGTCAAATCATTATTTGGGTGATTTTAAGGATTGAGCAAGAAGAGTTTTGTATTTTTAATGTTTATGTAGCTAATAATTATAGAGAAAGATCAAAGATGTGGGAGTGGTGTGCCCAACATCTTCCCAATAACCCTTGGCTTTTTGTAGGAGATTTTAATATGGTAGAGCACAAGATTGAAAAATTGGGAGGATTAGATCATGTGTGGAAATGAAATGAGATGTTTTTCTGGTAGAAGTTCAAAATAAAGTTTAATCTTATTGATCCCATGGAACATATGTATAAGAAATTTCAAGATATTTGGTTCACCTAGTGTGATAATCAGAAGGGTAAATAGAATGTGTATTGTAGACTTGACATTTTTTATGGGGATTCCACTTCTTTTTCATTTATACCTAAAGGTAATCATGCTCCAGTGGTGGTGTGCCCAAATTCTATTTTAGATCATTCACCTATTCAATACCACATTAGATTTGAATGAATTGGTAATTTAGGAACTGATGTAAAGAAGTGTAAATCTTTTAAAATCAATGTTTCACTAATTGATGACTCTGATAATGTGGAAGCCATTGAGATGGTTACTCATTTGATTAAGCTTTTTAATCCTCTGATGGAATCTTTATAAATATGGTAATTCATCATGGAAGCTTGGAAGAGCATGTTGCAAATTATTGGTAAAAAACTTGCAATGGATATAAATAGGGAAGAATCCTTCTGACAAAATAATTTGAATAACATTGAAAAAGAATTTAAAAACAAAGACATGGACTTGGATATGGAATTTCAATTAGCTAACACTAAGCATAATTTGAGATCGATTCAAAGATATAAGATTCAAGGTCACAGAATAAGAGGTAGAATGAATTGGATTAATGAGGGAGATAAAGGAACTAGTTACTTCTTTAACATCATTGGAGAGAAACATAGAAGGGAGTTGATTAAAGAAATACAAGTGGAATTTGGGATCACTAATAATCCAGAGGACATTAAAAGTGTTTTCCACCAATTTTACAGTGAGTTGTTCTCTTTAGAGTTCTTTACTAACAATCAATATACATTAAATAAGTGTCTCAAACTAATACCCAATAAAATCTCAGAGCATAATTCCTCCTACCTTGTAAATCTTATGTCACTAGATGAATTTAAAATAATTATTGATTCCTTTTCCAATGGAAAAGAACTTGGGTTGGATGGACTTCTTGTTGAGCTCTACAAAAATATAAGGAATGGATTGAACTTGAACTCCTGAAAGTATATGAAGAAGCCATGAAAAAAGGATCTCTTGGAGATTCCATTAACCAAGGAATTGTTAAGCTATTACCCAAAACAAGAGATAGAACTTTAGTGAATAAATGGAGACCCATTACCTTCTTGAACCTTTCTTACATGATTCTGGCAAAAGTCTTAACTATGAGAATTGCTCCTCTTTTGTGAAATTTCATTTTGAATACCCAAAATGGATTTATTCAAGGAAGATACATATTAGAAAATTTAGTCACTAGTTGGGAAGAAATGCATTGGGCCTGGGCTAATCGATAGGAGGTGGCTATGATCTTGTTAGATTTTGAAAAAACATATGATAGAGTAGAATGGAAATTTGTGCTTGGAATGTTAAATTTTTTTGGCTTTCCTAAATATTATTGTAAGTGGATTAGCATCTTGTTTATGGACTCTTTAATAGTCATTAATGTAAATGGATCTCTATCATACCCTATAATGTTGTTGAGATCTATTAGCAAAGGTGACTAATAGCTCCTTTGTTGTTTGTTATAGCTACAGTTGCCTTGTATTATATCCTCAGGACACAAAGTTTGGGTCCTCTTATCAAAGGTATATCTCTCCCAAATAAGGAAGAACTAATTAATGCTTAGTTTGTAGATGAAACAACTCTTTTTCTAGAGATATCTGAAGGAAAATTTGACATTGCGGTGGAAAGGCTTGAATTATTTTGTAAAGCTTTGGGTTCTAAAATATATTCTCACAAATCTATTGTTTTGGGTTGGTCAAAGGAACCCCCTAATTAGTTATCAGTAAAAGGATGGCAATGGGCTCGACCTAATAAGATTGTTAGGTATTTGGGTATAACTTTCTCGGTTGAGCCCAATATTGGTAGCATGTGGGATTAGATCTATGATAAAATTAATAAAAAAACACATAAAATGGAAGATCAACCAAGTTCTATTGCTAGCAAGATTTAAATTGTCCAAAAGGTTCTTTTTGCCCATCATATATATTATGCCTCAGCATCGATGTTTTGTAATACTCAAGCTAATATGCTTGAAAAGATCCTCAAGAAATTTTTATGGTCTGATGGTCATGGTAATAGGAAAAGACATTGTGCAAAATGGGACTTTTGTTGTCATGAGAAAAGACATGGAGGATTGGGGCTAAAAGACATCAAAGTTCATGGCATTGCTTTGGTAGCTAAATGGGTACTTAAAGCACTCTGGGGTAGTGAACCTTGGAAAGTTCTTATCATAAATAACATAGAGAGATCAGTTATAAGAAAAGGGAAACAATGGAGGAATGTTCCAATCTATGACATAGTCATGGGTGATTGCAAATTGAAGTTATTTGGCTAAAAAATATTTCATTCTTTTTGGAAAACATGGATTCAGGTGAGAGAGTTCATTCTAGATCATAGGGATTCTATAGGTGGTGCTCCTTATTATTCTATTGGGGACCATTCTATTTGGTGGGGATTGTATCATAATGGTAAACCTTTAGCCCTTACTCAAAGATGTGATGCTAAGCTTTGGAACTTGAAAAGGATCTCTCTAATTTAGGACATCTTGATGGATGAGCACTTGGAGTCATGAGAGTTTATCAGTTCTAAATTCAATATTCCTCTTTCTCAAAAAAAGACTTATACTCTAATTAGTAAGGCAATGAATGGAAATTGGAAAGGGGATATTATAGATTCAACCTCATTTCTTAAGAGCACTAAATGGATAGATGGTAATTTATTGACCTCAACCTCTACTAGGAAATTGTATCACATTATTAAAAAGGAATCCTCTATCATCTAATGGGTGTCTCAGTGTTGGGGATCTATAAACACTTTTCTAAGTGGCAATTATTTTTTGAATATTTTTGGAAGGGAAAATATGAACAAAAAAAAATGTTTTAGGTGGCTTCTTTTGTTAAAAAAACTTATTGTGGGTCATGTCTTGTCTTCTATAGGTCTAACTCCTATTATCTGTAGTATTTGTAATTCTGTTGAAACTTTTGAAAATATTTTTTGAATGTCTTTATGCAGAAAGTTTTGGGCCATTTTTCTTGGATCTCCTTATCTTTGGTCTCTCTTGGTGTGAAATTATTTCTGGTTACGTGGATATATTTGACTCTAAATTTAATTATTTTTGGTTTGTACTTACAAATGAAGTTCTTTGGACTGTTTAGAAGGATAGGAATAGAGAGCCTTTTTAGAAAGAGGAAAGGAAACCTACAGAGTTTAATTTTAAACTCACACTTTCATATTATGTCATAGGTCTCTATGGTTCTCAATTTTACAAAAATAAAATTCATGATGCTGGTTCAGGAGGGAAGTCTAATGGTCCATAAGGATGAGGTCTAGTCTTCCCAATATGTCACTGAGTACCAAAGTTTTCTTTCTCCTACTGAAGTGGAGGACTTGAAAAATATTCTAAATAAGTACTAATTAGATGCCATGGATCAAGGGGCTTCTAGTACCTTTCTCATTGTACAGGGGAAAGTACATGCAACAAAGGCACAAGATAATGTACAGGCTGATAATGCATGGGTCCAAAGGGATAATACGAACTAGGATATTGGTTGTGAGAACTGTTTATGTTAGTAAATGATCTTTGATGTAGTTATGTAATTCTCTCGTAGTAACAACAATATATTTTTCTTAGTATAGTTTATAGATAGGAAACTACTAACACTCCCCCAATTTTGTAACTGAATATTTTTTGGGGACAATGTATAACTAATACTATATCCAACTGCTTAATTATATCTTTTGATAAACTATCTTAATAGAAAGAAAAAGAATATGAAGACACAAATTGATCCTTATCTAAGAGATACATACATATTTTTTTGAAAGAGCGTTCATTAGAGGATGTATCATTTCCTTTCTTCAAGTCTTGAATGTTAGATTCCAAAGATCGAATTTTCTTGAATAAGTATGTCATAAGAATCTCTTCTTCCTTGTTGTTATAGTCATAAGATCTAGTCCACATTTTTACATCCATGAGAGAGGGGATTGAGAAATTGATAGTAATAATATTAGTAAGATAATGTAAGAGGATCAAGGTAATGATAGCTTTTGTCTCAAAGATAAGTAGATAGATAAAGTAGATAGATAGTATAGCCAAGAGAACTAAGTAAAAGGTACCGAGAATGAGGCCTAAATGCCTATTGAGTGGAACTTGTAACAAAGTTAGAGTAAAGTGTAATATTAGATAAGATATTTGAGACAAGGCTAGAGCACTTCCAAGATCATAAAACAAGAGTGAAGATAGATCAAATCACTAGCAAGGACTCAATCTATTGACGATACCATTTTCAAATACAAGAACCCAAAAGAACACATGAGGGAAGAAGATCTAAGAATCTATTGGGACTTTCAATTTGATGTTCTAATAAAGCCATGATCATGTATGATCATTTTTGAGAAAAATAAAAAATGCAAATTTTTTGTATTTTCTTTAGTATTTTTTGATGTTTTAGTAATTTTCATTTTGAAGGTCTTCTACTCATTTTTGGGAGTTAAAACCATCGAAGGTCCCTAAAATTGGGTGTCCAAAGGAATAGTATTTTTGAAACTAAAACTAGAGATTTTTATTATCTTTCCAATGATGAAAACGGTTTGCAATTTCAACCACCGACTCAAAAGTTTTGGTCTTGCCAATATGGGGTAATATTTTTTGATTTTTTTTCAAAATTTTAGAGTTTTTAATATAGACATCAACCAAAGCAAGGAATCATTGATCAATTAGGTATGACAATCTATTTGGATTATGAGCATCCCTAAATCAATTCTAAATGTTTCCAAGCAAGAAAATAATTTGAGAAAACAAAGGCCTTCAAATAATCCACCAAAAAAAAAGCATATTTGTTATCTCTATTGAGCCTTCTAAGGTTGTCATTAGTACCAAAGGTGTGTATAGATATCGGTCAGTTACTTACAATAAGCTAATCGGTAACATAAAATAGAAAAAAATAGTCAGTAAATCCTATACAACCGAGTAGTAGATAGTTTACTGAGTACCAGAAGACACTGACACTGATAGATGGTAAACACCGAGCATAACAATATACACCGATCAGTTTACACAATGTTTACCAAGGATCACAAGAAATGACATAGTAATCAAGAATGGCACATTCTTCTATGCAAATGGTTACAACGGTTTGTAAAATGGTTTACCAAGCTTGAGGAACTTTTAATGTAATGATATTCATTAAATACAATGTATATCTTTTGTAATAGATGATCTAGGTTATTATTGTACACCATAGATCTTAGGGTTATGATTATAGTGTGTAACCTAATTGTGTTAAAGTGGCAAAAATAGAACACTATATATTTATGTGTTCACATCATTTTTTGGTGTGAGCTGATATATGAATCACAGAGCACTTGAAGCATTTTTCCTATCTTCAAGTCTATCAGTTAACAGAATAGAACCGAGCATAGTAGAATTCAGTTTGAGCAGAATTAGTAGAGGCTATCGAGCAGTTCAAAGTAGATATTCATCACAAGTAAGGTGATATTTTTATCAGAGCTTATAGATCTGTATCAGATAATTAAGTGTTAATAGCAGATAAATACCTATTGTCTTTTGACAATTGTAATAGATTTTTGGGATAAAATCTCTTAACAGAGTAGACTTAATAGTCTTATGTAAATCTCTTAACCAAGTGCACACTTCATTAGTGTTGCTAAAATTATATAACTAGGTAGATCTAGCTAATCTAACATGTCACTCCTAATAGGGTGAGATCACCAGAAGTGATCAAAACTTGTAGCCCTAATAGGCAAACCTTTTCTAGCTGCAATAGTGAAGAATTTGTGGGTGTCATCCCCACTGTAGTTTTTACCTTCTTACAAGGGTTTTTGTGTTACCAAAATACTTGTGTCATGTGATTGTGTTATGGATTTCATGTTGTTTACTTACTTATGTTAATTGGATAAATGATTCATGCAATTAGATTCAAGTTATATTGATCAGTTATCACTGTTTATAGTTTTAGATCTAAAAGGTTTTACAAGTAAAGTTTTGAAGGCATTGATTCACCCCTCCCCTCTCAATACCTATCTCTCCTAATTCCAACAATTGGTATCAGAGCATAGTTATCTTATTGAATAGTTTAACCATTGAAGGGTAAAGATCTAAGTCATGGAGAGATACAAGCTTGAAAAGACTATTGAGAATCAAAAGATACAAATGCAAATGTTTGTGGAATAGTATAAGCAAGCCAAGGAAGGACTAAAGAAATTACTGGATGAAAGGAAGAACCTAGCTAGACTACAGAATGAGATCGGTTATCATGAAGAACCTATTGATGACATGTTCAAGCATATTGGATCTAGTTTTGGAAGCATCTCTAATGGATCTGAAAGCATAATCACTAATCTATATGAAAAGAATCAATATTTAACTGATCAGGTGAAAGCACTACAAATCGGTCAAGAATATCAGATGGTGAGAATGATAGAAACAATGAACAAAAAAAATCAAGATGAGAAAGAAAGAAATATAGCAATTGATGACCAAAGGTAGATGAGTGTGTTAGCATGTGCAAAAAATTTCATGGCTTCATCATCTCTCCCCTGGTCTCTACAGTATTTTTCCATGTCTCTAGCCTCGGGCCCTAGGTCAAAAATTTCTAAAATCTAGCCGTTACATGAAAAAACCTTTGTTTTACCTTGGCCCTTTTCTAATTTGGTGTTACTTTTTTGGGCCACTTAAAATTCCTAAAAATCATGTGCTTAAAATATTTCCTAAGTACTAAGTCCCTGTGCCATTAATTTTTCCAAATGTTTGAAGCTTTAAAACTTGTGGTTGTCGCTTGTTCATAAGACTATGTGATGTCAAAGAGTTTTGACATGTGAATTTGTGACCATGTGCCATCTGTCCCAGTAGGCCTAGTCTATTGTTCCTTTTCTTAATCTATGGCTGGTGCGTGATCGTAAAGAATATTCTTCCCCCTTGTGATCATGCACCCATCATCTGATCTTCCAAGATAGTGATTCACAATGGGTCCTATGCCATGTCATGCTACCATGGTACTTTTTCATTGGTTGTGTCAGTATACAGGTGGAGGCTGTCAGAATAGCATGTGAAGGATAAAGAGTAGTGGGACCTATGTTACATTTAATGATGTGGCTTTCTTTTGATTGGTTGAAGGGCTTGCTGATTTAGACATGTTAGTGGGATCTAGTTGCTAGTGTGTCTGTCAATGGGACTTGACATCTACAGAGGATCTACGGTTGGTGTAAGTTCTCATGGAATTTGTTAGAGCCATGAGATCTTACACCAGCCATCAATTTTTCTTTTCTCAGATGGCTGATGAGGGTGGGTACTCTGACAAGTGGCGCTCACTTGTGGCATTTTGATTGGTTGATCAAAGAGGTGAATAGGATTTGTCAGTGGGCCCAAATCTTTCAAAGGGGATGGTAGATGTAGGATCTATGGGTGTCTTGTGATTGCATGCAATCTTTTTAGGCCATACAATCATGCGATGACTGTTTGATTTAAGGTTTATACTTTGTGGGTCCTATCTGTTGTGCGGAGCTGATGTGAATGATTTTTATTGGCTAGGATGTGTGACTTGGCAGAGACTTTTAAAAGGGTTTATGACTATTGTGAGGTTGTTGTGAGCCAGCTGATCTACCAAGAAATAAATGATATCTATGGTCACTTTTTAAACTCTATCAGGATGACCATTGTAATTCAAATTCAAATTTTTGCACGGGGTTTCTAGCAACAGGAAGTACCAAAATTTATGGTTTTAGCATCTGGTTTCCATTGGTTTGGTGGTGCTGGTTGTTGCCAACTGATTTGAGGGTCTCTCTGGTTAGTGGCATGATGTTTTTGTACCAGGAGAAGTGTGGTTTTGTGCTCGAGGTGTATTTGCACGTGGCTGATTTGACTAGTTTTCATGGTATTTCCTTGGTGTTCTGTACTGTTCTCATAGATTTTGATGATGGAAAAACTATCTGAGATTCATTTTCTTCAGGTTGCCTATGTTTCTTCCCCTGCAATAACTTTTGTTGTATTTTGATTGGTTGGGTAGTTGAAACCCTAACCCTAGTCACCCGAAGCTGGATGCATCCTCTTTGAGGATTCCAAGGTGACTAGGGGTATAAGTAGTTAGTTTTTTGATAGAGTAAGGGTTTGGTCCTGAGGTTCTATTTTGAATTTTGGTCAGTTCTAGTGGTTATGATTGTATGAACATTTGAGGAAAGAGGAGCTAGATTTTGGGTTTGTTTCCTATCTTTGTGTTGCTTTGATTGTATATTGATCCTGAATATGTTAATGAGAATGCTATTGAGTTCCAATCTTACATTTTTGTATGTCTTCTTGTTTTAATTCTGAGCTCATATATGTTAGTGTCACAAAGTGTATTAGCATATGGTAAACAAAGAGTATTGTGAAGTCATCTATGAGTTCTTAACAAAGTTAGGATTAAAGTCTTCTAGGTGAGTTTAGTGAGTTTGTAGCCAAATAAGAATTTGATGTCCTGGTGTTTGAGGGAGAGGGGTAATAGGCAAAGCACTTATCTTGATCCCAAGAGTGTTTGATTTAAGATCTTCAGCTGATGTATGTAATTGGGTGACTCTTTTCCCTAGGTTAAGTCATTGGTCCATTCTCTGGAGGCATTTCATTGTCATCAACCACACACACCCAAATTTAAATGATAATATCTTTCAGTCAATTAGTAAAGGACATAGTTTTATATTGTTTTGAGATTCCTTTGGAGAAGTGATTCAAGGGTACACCTGCCTCAGCATTAAGGCTCAAAGTGTAGGAGGATCTCATTGTTGATCCTTGTTAATTGGCCCTCTTCCTTGTGGACTTTGGAGTGGTGATAGAGTCAAAGTATCATTAAAGTTATCCATTAAAGTATAAATCTACAAGTTGAAGATCAAAGGGAGAAACCAACAAAATGGTGACTCTACTGGGGAGAGCCTAGAGATAAAAGTTTTCAAAGGGCACTCTTGTTTTCCTATTGTATTCAGTTAAAGATTTCACACTTTGATGGGTGGCGACTCAAAAGCTTAGAACCAGTGTCATAAGTTGATCATGGACAAAAGAAGGAATAATAGATCCTTTGTCAAAAAAAATCTAGAGGTTACTATGGAACAATTGCCTAGGCAGGAGAAGAAGAGTTGGATCAGAAGAAATGGTGAGTCTAATAGTGCTCCCATAAGAGAATAAAGAAATACTAGAGGTAGAGCACCACATGTTTCCTCAAGTGAGGAAGGTTCACAAGATAGAGTTTCTAGATCAGATGGTGGTCTCTCTGAAGATAAATTTTATGATACCCCAGAGGCTGTATTTCAAGACAAGGGGTCATTGCCTGTAGGTTAGGATGAACAAGCCAGAGAGATGGGTTTTGAGATTGATTTAGATCTTGATGAGGATAATTTTGGAAGGGAACCCATGAGACCAATGCAGGTCCATTTCCCATATCAAAATCTCACTGATGTCGATGTGTCATCAGGTTCTAATGACATTATGATAGACCCAAATGATTTAAATGCACTAAAGTTATAGTTGGAAAAGAAGGATGCCATACATAAGAGGTTACAAAAGGAGAGAGAAGCTGAAAAGGTGAATGCTCTAATAGAAAGACAGTCTCTCCTTAGAAAGATTAATGAAATGAAGGAGAGAAACAAGATGCTTGCTTCTGCTCCTAAGACATTGCAACATGATGTCTTTGGTGATCTTGATGATTTGAGGAGTGAGCAGGAGCACTTACTACAAGATCATGAATTTGAAAAGGAGGGCCCTGTGGTTAGACAGGTTCAAAGTTATGCTTCCCTCCCTCAAGATAAAGATGGGCATGTGATCACTACGCCTGTTGTTGCCACTACTGAGAAAGGAAAGAAAAAGATGGTGGGACATCAAACAAGTAGATCAGTGACAATACCAGGGGTCCCACCACCCAATTTAAATAAGGACATAGAGATAGAAAGAAGAAGAAAAGAAGATGAGGAGCTTGCAAGAGAATTAGAAAAGGATGAAATTGAAGCCTCCATTGCAGAAAAGAGATGAAAGATCCAGTTCTTGAAGGCTTCCTCTGCAAATTCTCTTGGTCCATCTACTATTGAACTAGGTATGTCATCTATGACTACTACTATTCCACTTAGTAATTCTACTACTAGTTCAATTCCTTCTTCATCTACTAGGATAGGTGCTAATCCTAGACAACAGTCAAATGCACAAGTAGATGGAAATGTAAATGTAAATGTTGATCCTAGGGTTAACACTAGTTCAAGTTTTCAAAGAAGACCTATGCAATTAAAAGGCTATAGGAAAATTAGTTTTGATGGAATTCCTGGCTACCCAAATGCTTTTCCAACTAATATAAGAGATAAGGTACCTATGTTTGCTGGTAACAATGCTATTAGTTGTGAGGAACATCTTTGGTTATTTATTGATATGCTAAATGATTATGAGGTAGAGCATGAGGATGTAGTCATGAAATTATTTGTTCAATCTTCGGTGGAGGATGCTAGAGATTGGTTTAAGAGACTTCCTGATAAATGTATTGATACTTGGGATTCTTTTGAGAGATGTTTTAAAGAGCAGTATGGTGACAGGCCTAATGCTAGTTTTATGCTGAATGAGTTCAATAGCATAAGGAGAAATCAGAATGAATCTACAGTTGAATTCAATATGAGATTTCAAAAGGGTATGCATAAGTTGTTCCAAGTTATGCAGTTAGATGACAATGTCTATCTGACCACATACTTCAATGCATTTGATGGAAATATGGGATACTCGTTGAGGGAAAAAGATTCAAGAACCCTTAGAGATGCTTTTAGGATTGCTGTCAATATTGAGAACAATATGAAGATATCAAGAAAATTGGGTGGGAAAAGAGATGACCCTAAGTTGTTTGGCGACAAGAAATATAAAAAAGAAAATGATAGGAATGTTGGAACTAGGAGGAAAGAAGAAGATAAATTGGATAAGGTGATCAATGCATTGAAATATTTGAAGGCACCTACAAAAATAGGAACATTACTGCTCCTACCAATGAAAGGCCTCAGTTCAACAATAATTTCAATAAGCAAAATAGATTGCAGAATTATCCCTACAACACCCAATGGAAGGATGTCAAGCCTATTGTCCCTGTTGCAAGAGGTAACAATGATAGAGGTGTCCCTGACCCTCTACAAAAGGCTTCAATAAATGTCATGGAGGACATACCTTGGTGTGTTACATGCCAGTCCCCTCATTCTGTAGAACATTGTGTGGTTGCACATTCTATGGCTGCAAATCAAGATTGTGGCAATGAGGAGATAGATCAAGAAGAAGATCAAGATGATGTTGGATGCAACATGGCTACTTCATATCTGGGATATGAAGATGATTCAAATTTTTATGAAGAAGTAGATGTAAATGTGAAGAGACACACTCAGGCCCTTTTTCATCAAGAGTTTTTTTATGATAGTGAAGACGTTGATAAGAAGACATGTAACATGAACTCTTATTCTGAGCCAGTAAATTTAAGAAGACCTTCTAGAGAAGAGATGGATAGGATTACTATAGAAATGATTGCCCAAGTGCAAACTAGGGGCATGGTGGCAAGGGATACAAATGAAAATGCTATAGGAATGTTTATAAAGAGTACCAACTCCGAAGAGCCTAATGAGAACAAATCTAAAGGTGATCACATGTTGAAATTCAAGAATGTAAAAGGTAAGAATTGTGAGCCTAAGGGAGTTGTAGTTGAAAGATTTCCTAGTGAGATTGAGAAGCTAGTTAACACAATGGCTAAGAATGAAAAAATGAGGGTGGCCAATACACCTAATGTATCAGATAAGCAAAGAGATACTAAGGCTATGCAGATTGAGATTCCTCACTTTGCTCCTGTTGATATGTTATTTGTATTGTCCCAAATTACAGTTAAGGTTCCATTGTCAGAATTGTTGAGGATCGTTGAGCATAAAGACAAAGCTATGGCATGGGTAGATAATGTTCATAATAATGATGTTGCATGCAATGGATCTTAGGATAAAGATTTGAAAGGAGTTGTTGTTTAGGGAATTGTATCTCAAATTCCTCCTATATATTTGGACAGTTCTGTGAATGCTAGCCTTGAAAACATTGATCCATTCTTTTTAAGTTTCCTTGTGAATGGAATGAAACTAAGAAATTGTATGATTGATAGTGGTGCCTCTAATACTATTATGCCTTTTAAGATTATGGAAAAATTGGGCCTTAAAGTTGATACAGTTCAAGGCAGATGTTGTACAATGGATCAAAGGGAGGTACCAGTCATTGGGACTATCAATACAATGCCAGCATATCTAGAGAAGGGGTTAACAATGAGTGTTTTGGTGGTGGACATCCCTCATCATTATGGGATGCTGCTATCTAGAAGGTGGAGTGCTGCCCTGGGTGCAAGTTTACAGTGTGATCTGTCCTATGACACTTTCAAGATTGATGATCAGTTTGTCAAGATTGAGTGAGAAACAAGAGTATGCCACATGATTGAGAGAAGTATTGATAATGAAACTACATGTTTTGTGAATACTGATATTAATCCTTTTAGGATAGAGATCCCTGTACTTGAGAAGGAACCTATTTTGTCACCTATCTCTGTTGAGGTAAGTGTTAATTCTATGAAGGGTGATTTGTGGGTAATGTACTTTGATGGTGCAAATTGCAAGGATGGAGCGGGAGTAGGTATTTTACTTATTTATCCTAATGGAAACACCTACAAATTTTTTTTCACATTGAATTTCTTTTGTACCAACAATATAGTAGAATATGAGGCATTGTTGTTAGGACCAAGGTTGGCACAAAAACATGGTATTAAATGCTTAAGTGTTGTTGGTGATTCTAAGTTGGTGGTGTCCGAGGTCAAGTCAGTATATGCTTCCAAGAACAAAAGGTTAAAACAATACAAGAATGCAATTTGGGATTTGATTGAACATTTTGATGCCTTCAATATTGAATGGAAGGATAGGAGTAACGATAAGATGGCTGACCTGTTAGCCAATATAGAAATCAATCCTAGTGATATTACATTTATTGGTATCTCTAAAGTTGAAATTTAAGATAGGCCTAGTGTACTAGACAATATTGAAATTTTGCAAGTTTTTGATGATGATAATGATATCTTGAAGTTTATGAGTTGTGAAGATCAGTATCATGGTTAGGAATTTGATTGTTCAGTTTTGGTTGATACTATAGAAGGAAAGGAGGTTGTTTTTGGCAATGAGGTCATTCAACTTAGAACTAACAAGGTGTCCAAGGGGCTTGTTGTCTTGGAAACTATCTTTGATAACCAGGATAGAGTTCAAAATAATATCAAAAGAGAAGATCATGCTGATCTAGAGGATATAAATCTTGGAACACATGAGGCACCTAAGAAGGTATACATTGGTAGGGACATGTCTTACAATGTGAGAAAATTTTTGATTGAGTTATTGAGAAAATTTATGCATGTTTTTGCATGGTCATATGATGACTTGAAGGTTTATAGAGAGGACTTATTTTAGCATATTATTCCTTTGAGGGGAGATGCTAAACCTTTCCGACAAAAAAAAAGGCCTATAAATCCCACTTTGGCACCCAAGATGCAAGAAGAGTTGATGAAGTTAAGAGATTTTGGCATTATCAAGCCCATTAGGCACTCTTCTTGGGTTTCAAATTTGGTTCCTGTTAGGAAGAAGAACGGTGACATCAGGCTTTGTGTGGACTTCAGGAATTTGAACATCAGCTCATTAAAGGATAACTATTGTTTACCCAATATGGAAGCTATGTTGCAGAGAGTGACTAGATCAGAATTGATGTCTATGATGGATGGTTTCTCTAGTTACAATCAGGTAATTTTCAAAGAATCAGAACAATTTAAGACAACCTTTACTACACCTTGGGGAACATATGTTTATGTGAGAATGCCTTTTGGTCTCACAAATGCTGGTGCTACTTTTCAGAGGGCAATGGATGTTGCCTTTTTAGATTTTATTGATGATTTCCTTGTTGTTTATCAAGATGATTTAACTACCTATTCCAAGAAGGAAGAAGACCACTATACTCATTTAGAGAAAATATTTGTGAGGGCTTTGGAATATGGCATTTCATTAAACCCAAGGAAATGTGCTTTTGGTGTCACTAAGGGTGAGTTGCTTGGTCACTTGGTTGGCAAGAAAGGAGTTAGGATTGATCGTGAGAGGGTGGTGGCCATTGATAAGATTCAAAGGCCAAAGAATATTAAGGGAATTTAGTCCTTCTTTGGTCAGGTCAACTTCTTGAGAAGATTTGTAACAAACTTTTTTGAAGTTACTAGATCTATATCTTAGATGTTGAAGAAGGGATCTACTATCAATTGGGAATGTGAGCCTAATGAAGCTTTCAAGAATATCAAGCAGGCTATTAAAGATGCACCTGTGCTTAAGGAACCTAACTATAGTATCCCAATGCATATCTTTTCCTTTGCATCTTTTCACACTATTGCTGCAGTTTTGCTACAAAAGAATAAGGATGGTTTTGAGCAGCCTATTGCATTCTTCAGTAAATCTTTGTAGGCTACTAAATTGAAGTATGACATCAATGAAAAACAAGATTATGCATTGGTCAAGGTAGTCAAGGCTTTTAGATGTTATTTGATGGGAGCACTTGTGATTTCTTTTGTGCCAAGTGTAGCAGTCAAAGATATTTTCTCATAGCAAGACGTGTTTGGGAGAAGATGCAAATGGATCATTAGGATCCAAGAATTCAACATTGATATCCAAATTACTAAATTGGTTAGAGGACAAGGATTGGCAAAACTGATGGCTCAATCCAATCTTGATGCAAATCAAATTAATCAAGCTGAAGTTGATTATACATGTGACATGGATGATTGTATCTGGTATCAAGATATTATTTACTACTTGAGAAATATGAAATGTCCAGTAGGAATGAATGATAATCAGAGAAGGACATTAAAATTATAGGCCATCAGGTATGTAATTGTGAAATATAAATTGTATAGAAAGAATTTAGATTGCATACTTTTGAAATGTGTGGATGAGAATAAAGATAACAAGTTGTTAAAGGAAATGCATGAGGGAGTTTGTGGTGGGCATTATATGGGTAAAACTACTGCTCATAAAATCTTCAGAGTAGGATTCTAGTGGCCCACAATCTTCAAGGATGCAGAGAGTTTGGTGAGGAGGTGTGATGCTTGTCAAAGGTTCTCTGGTAAGCTTAAATTTTCAGATAATGTGCCCTTAAGGCTAGTAGAAGTACAAGCTCCTTTCCAAAAATGGGGAATTGATTTCATAGGGGAGATATCAAACAAGTCTAGTGGAGGAGACTCATGGATCTTAGTTGCCACTGATTACTTTACAAAGTGGGTAGAGGCTATACCTTCAAGAAATGCAACTAGCAAGGTGGTAATTGATTTTCTATTAAATAATATTGACACAAGGTTTGGGTGCCCTAAGAGGATTGTCAGTGACAATGCCATGTGCTTCAGGTCTGCTGAATATAAGGAATTCTACAAAGGTTTAGGAATTTAGATTTCTTATTCCTCACCTTATCATCCACAAGAAAATGGACAGGAATAATCTACTAATAAGAGCTTGATGAAAATCCTAAAGAGGATTCTTGAAAAGAATAAGAAGGCATGGAATTCAAAGTTTCCATTAGCTCTATGGGCTGATAGGGTGATTGTGAAGAAGGCAATTGGTTGTGCACCATTTGACCTAGTATATGGAATACATGCAAGAATACCTCAGAATAATTTATTGGAAATGTACAAGTTTGTTCAATTATATGATGATGATATAGATCATGAGATGCAGTTTAGAATTGAGGATCTCATTAGGTTGGATGAGACTAGAAGAGAGTTAGTTGTAAGAAATGTCAGGTTGCAGTTACAGGTTAAGAACCTGTATGATAGGAAGGCCATTGAGAGGAAGTTTGAGTCTGATAACCTAGTATTAATTTGGAATGCCAGACTGGATGATAAAGGAAAACATGGAAAGTTTGATCCCATCTAGCTAGGGCCATATATAATTCATGATAAATGGGGCCAAGATTCATACATTGTGAAAGAGTTAAATGGTGAAGTTCAAGAATTGCCAATTCATGGACAATTCTTGAAAAGTATTTTGTTTTCCATGAATAGTAGTTAGGTCTATATAATCTATACATTCTATAAATTTTGTAAAGTTCCTTGCCCCTGTCATGTGTTGTCCTGGTCTATAAGGTTTTGGTCTTGTTGCTCTCTGTTGTCAATTTTTCCAGTGGGATGGTCTTCTTTAACCAGTGATTCTAGATCTTTGCTATGCCTGCAGGAGGCATACATCCCCAGACAGAGCCACTATTAGCCTGTGCAAAAAAATTCATGGCTTCATCATCTCTCCCCTGGTCTCTACAATATTTTTCCATGTCTCTGGCCTCAGGCCCTAGGTCAAAAATTTCATAAATCTAGCCATTGCATGAAAAACCCTTTGTTTTACCCTAGACCTATTCTAATTTGTTGTTACTTTTTCAGGCCACTTAAAATTCCTAAAAAGAATGTGCTTAAAATATTTCCTAAGTCCTCTACCTGATGGGTTTTAATTTTTCCTCAGTCCTAAGTCCTTGTGCCATTAATTTTTCCAAATGTTTGAAGCTTTAAAACTTGAGGTTGTCACTTGTTCATAAGATTGTGTGATGTCAGAGGGTTCTAACATGAGAATTCATGACCGTTTGCCATCTTTCCTAGCAAGCACAATCTATTCTTCCTTTTCTTAATCTAAGGTTGGCACGTGATCGCAAGGAATATTCTTCTCCCTCATGATCATGCTCCCATCATCTGATCTTCCAGGATAGTGATTCACAATGGGTCCTATGCCATGTCATGCCATTGTGGTGCTTTTTCATTGGTTGTGTCACTATACAGGTGGAGGTTGTTAGAATAGCTCATGAAGGATAAAGAGTAGTGGGACCTGTGTCAAATTTAATGATGTGGCTTTCTTCTGATTGGTTGAAGGGCTTGCTGATTTAGATGTGTCAATGGGACCTGGTTGCTGGAGTGTCTGTCAGTGGGACCTGACATCTACAAAGGATCTATGGTTGGTGTAAGTTCTCATGGAATTTGTTAGAGCCATGAGATCTTACGCTAGCTGTCAATTTTTCTTTTCTCAAACAGTTGACGAGGGTGGGTCCTCTGACAGGTGGCACTAACTTGCAACATTTTGATTGGTTGATCAAATAGGTGACTAGGATTTGTCAGTGGGCCTGAATCTTTCAAAGGGGCTGGCAGATGTAGGATCTATGGGTGTCATGTGATCACATGGAATCTTTTTAGGCCATGTGATCATGCAATGATCATTCAATTTAAGGTTTATACTTTGTGGGTCTTGTCTGCTGTGCGGAGCTGACGTGTATGATTTTTATTGGCTACGGTGTCCTAACTTGGCGGAGACTTTTCAAAGGGTTTACAACTATTGTGAGGTTTTTGTGAGCTGCCCGATCTGGTTGGAAATAAACAATATCTACAATCACATTTTAAACTCTATCAGGATAATTGTTGTAATTCAAATTCAAATTTTTGCAGAGGGTTTCTAGCGACAAGAAGTACCAAAATTTATTATTTTAGCATCCAGTTTCAATTGGTTTGGTGGCACTAGTTGTTGTCAACTGATCCAAGGGTCTCTTTTGTCAGTGGCATGATGTTTTTGTACTAGGAGAAGTGTGGTTTTGTGCTTGAGGTGTGTTGCAGGTGGCCGATTTGACTAGTTTTCATGGCATTTCCTTGGTGTTCTATACTGTTCTCATAGATTTTGATGGTGGCAAATCTGTCTAAGATTCATTTTCTCCAGGTTGCCTATGT
Source organism: Chamaecyparis obtusa (assembly GCA_027943335.1). Classification (NCBI taxonomy): domain Eukaryota; kingdom Viridiplantae; phylum Streptophyta; class Pinopsida; order Cupressales; family Cupressaceae; genus Chamaecyparis; species Chamaecyparis obtusa. The sequence continues at coordinate 271,848 of BSBK01011756.1, forward strand.
TTCTTCCCCTACAATAACTTTTGTTGTATTTTGATTGGTTGGGTAGTTGAAACCCTAACCCTAGTCACCCGAAGCTAGATGCATCCTCTTTGAGGATTCCAAGGTGACTAGGGGTATAAGTAGTTAGTTTTTCTATAGACTAAGGGTTCAGTCCTAAGGTTCTATTCTAAATTTTGGTCAGTTCTAGTGGTTATAATCGTATGAACATTTGAGGAAAGAGGAGTTGGATTTTGGGTCTGTTTCCTATCTTTGTGTTGCTTTGATTGTATATTGATCCTGAATATGTTAATGAGAATGCTATTGAGTTCCAATCTTACATCTATGTATGTCTTCTTGTTTTAGTTCTAAGCTCATATATGTTAGTGTCACAAAGTGTATTAGCATATGGTAAACAAAGAGTATTGTGAAGTCATCTATGAGTTCTTAACAAAGTTAGGATTAAAGACTTCTAGGTGAGTTCAGTGAGTTTGTAGCCAAATAAGAATTTAATGTCCTAGTGTTTGAGGGAGAGGGGTAATAGGAAAAGCACTTATCCTGAGCCCAAGAGTGTTTGATTTAAGATCTTTAGTTGATGTATGTAATTGGGTGACTCTTTTCCTTAGGATAAGGTGTTGATCCATTCTTTGGAGGCATTTCATTGTCATCAACCACACACACCCAAATTTAAATGATAATATCTTTTAGTCAGTTAGTAAAGGACATAGTTGCATATTATTTTGAGACTCCTTTGGAGAAGTGAGTCAAGGGTACACCCACCTAAGCATTAAGGCTCAAAGTGTAGGAGGATCTCATTGTTGATCCTTGTTAATTAGCCATCTTCCTTGTGGACTTTGGAGTCGTGATAGAGTCAAAGTATCATTAAAGTTATCCATCAAAGTATAAATCTACAAGTTGAAGATCAAAGGGAGAAACCAATAGAGTGAACAAATTCAAACCAAAGAAAGTGAGATACAAAGACTCACTGAATGACATTTCCAAGTAACTAATCAAGTTATGACTTTGAATCAATAGGTAAATTGAGTGAATGGAGAATTGTCAAGAAAACTAGAAGATGTTACAAGACTCAGAGAAGAAAATGAGAAGCTGAGAAATGAAGTGAAAAATCAACAACAACAAAATGAAATGAAGAAACTTGCTGAGGACGGCTCCAAGAAGATTGATGACTTCTTAACTAATCAGAGAAGATTTGGAGAAAAAGCTAGTATAGGCTACATTAATGAAGGAGAAACATCACAACAAGTTGAAAAAGTCAACATCAGTCAAAATCAGAAACCCAAAATGTTGACATGTTATCATTGTGGAAAACTGGGACATACATTTAATGTGTGTAGAAGCAAAGCACAAGGTAAACCACCTGTCACTCCTAAGTTTAATGGACATTGTTACTATTGTGGAATGTTTGGACATCCTGCTTATGAGTGTAGAGCTAAAAAAAATGATCTTGCTAATAATACTACTATAGAGAAAATATGCTATACTTGTAACAAGCATGGACACAGTGCACAAGACTGGAAGGCAAAAATGAAGCAAGTCTAGACACCTAAGGAGAAACCACAATTTAGGCCATATCAACTTAAGAGACAAGGTAACTCTTATGTTTGGGATTATAATACATGGACTAACTATGTTTTATGTGGTAGATATGGACACATTGCAGCAAACTATTATAGAAAGAGTCATATTGGACAATCGAAAAACTAGACAAACTCTAGGATGGCTTGTATGCACTGCTATAAGGTTGGTCATTTAAGAAAAAACTACAGAGACCAAGTACCAAATGAAAACCATATATTTGAAAGTGAATACACTATTGTTGATATCATGAAGTTAAGGAACACTATGTGGAAGAAGGCATCTAATGAGAATGTTGAGTCGAGTAATGTTGTTGGTGAAATCTCATCCACTGGATTGGGTGACATCGGTACCTCCACTTAAAGTGAAATAGGTATGTATGGGACTAATATTTTAAAAGATCACATTTACATGTAGCTCCTTATGCATAATGTTCTTATACCAAATTAACATGAATAAAGATGCACTATGGTTTAGTTGTCATGAGCTAACAATGTTATAATACTTGGTGAAAGAGAGACCGAGAGTTGGTTACCCATCGATAATCACTATCTAAGGTTAACTGAGCATATGTACCAATCAATGAAGAAAACCTATGTTAACCAAGTGGATGAAAGTTTTAGTAGTCACTGAGCTGACAGTTGTTTCATACCAAAAGTTAGATGGAGCATTTATTACATAAAAGTTTGAGTGAGAACATCGAAAGTCTATAAATACATGGGAATAGAGTTCATTTCTACAATGCAATTTTGAAGAGCGGAGAATTCAAAGAGAAGAGTTTGAGCTAAAATATTTTTTGAAGGATTCAAGGCTATGCTAGATTGAACTGACATCACTCTTCATAATACTGAGTAAGTTCATTTGTGATCAAACACTTCCTATATTGTTGCTGGAAAAACCCTAGAATTAATTTATGGCATCGACATCGTCTGCAAGAAAAAACTCAAAGTGTTGAAGAGGAAGTTAATCTAATCATTAGGGAAAATTTCATTGAACCAAAGTTTAAGCTACATCCTAAGGTCGCATCATAGACATATACAATGGGTGCATTTTCGAGCATACCAGAAAGGGTTTTACTGACAGAAGATGTAAGGTCTTATATTCACTACAAAATCAAAGAAGTTGGGGACTTTGAAACTATTGTAGCATATCAACCGCTCTATGGCCCTGATGGAAAAATGAAATTAGACTACAAGAAGAATGAGGAATTAGGTTTATCATATTTTACTCACTTTCCACAATCATTCAAATTAGACTAGATTAGAATCATTTTGAGCAGATATCATGATGACAAGTTCCAGCTGGATAAACTGATTCAGGTCAATAGGAAAATAATTAGTAGGGTTACTAGGCTCCCTAAAACTAACAAAGCTAAGGCTTTCCAAAGTTCTTCATGATTGGATGTTGAGAAATACACTGGAGCACAATGGGACGGTCAGGCATTGAAGATTTCAACAATCAAGGACCTAACAGTAAAATTTGTAGCACATGTGATCGGGTATAAGCTATTTCAATCGAGTAGACTCAATAGCATACCCTGCAGCGCAGTAGACATGGTGCACAAAATTGTAGTGAAAGGTCACCAAGTTGATCTTGTCGAGGTACTATTACATCAACTTCAAGAGAATATGAAGACCATGATCTCTACTTGCATGCATATTCTTCTATTTACAAAAGTATGTGCTTGACACTGGCAACAAAAAAAATTGGTGAAATGATGAACAAGTTAGGAGATAACAAAAAAAATTGGTGAAATGATGAACAAGTTAGGAGATAAGTTGAATGTAGAGTTTAATGCATACTTCACTGAATTTCAATACAAAATGCAAAAGAGAAGTAGAATTCTGAGGGAATTAGTTCAAAAATTTGAAGATGACATATGTTTTGTGGTCAACACCGATTATACCCTGATAAAAGCAAGTGAGCCTAGGATAAAATGGTTGGCACTAATGGGATATGAAATATACCATGATTTCCCACTAAAATCTATTAATGCACTACTTGAAGTACCAAAGGATCCCATAGCCACTAGGTTCAGAGTATATGAAGAAGCTAAATCTAGAATATCTACTAATATTGAGATTGGTAAAATAACTAGAAAGGTAAAGAAGATGAAGAAAGATCTCACTACTAAATATGGAGATAAGTCTGAAACATCTGAAGGGATACCAGTTGAATAGGAAACTGAAGGTTAGCTATAGTTAGCCGGCAAACCATATGATAGTGAGGAGATCGAGTCTGACAAAGAAGTAGATCCTACACAGGTTCCTCCACCTGAAATTCTTACAAAGAAGTAGTCAACTACACATGAAGGTATCAAGACACATTCATAAACTGCAACACCACCTACCAAGAAGGAAGAAGTACTAAAATTAACAAAAAGAAGAGTAGCTACACCGACAAAGAAATACATTAAGAGAAAGAACAAGGCAGTAGTTGAAGCACCAAAGAAAAAGAGGAAATACATAAGAAATAAGGAAGATCTAGAGGATACAAAGATAGAGGATGATGTAAATCAATTCAAAGTGCTTAGTGTGTGTGTGAATTATATTATTAAAAATTGACAACTTGCTGTAATTAATTAAATAAGAATCTAATCAATTATTCATAGGATTTTGGATTTATTGTCAAAATTAAATAATACAATTTAGGAATAAATAGAATTAACTTCAATTAAACAATTAAGTGGCAGAATTAAATCTAATTAATTAAATAATGAGAATATTCAATTAATCAAACTTTAGGATAAATTGGATTTATCGCTAAATAATCAATAAAGCAAAGATAATTAGGAATATTACTAGGAATATTCCCCGATGCAGAATTTGAGATAATCAATTAGGATTTGATGATGTTTAGATGTGCCTTAGTTTAGGACTTCAATGTTGATTTCGTTCGATATGTCGATGTAAGAGGTTAATGAACTTATAGCCCATTTTTGGGGTATTACACTTAGTAACAAGGCCAAAACAATAGATGAAGTCATTGAGGATATAATTGAACATGGAGACCTCATTGATCCCTTGCTAGACAGATTTGACAAAATGTCAAAAGAAGATCAAAAAAAAATTGAAGAGGCTATCATCCAAATGATGATAAAGTTTAAGAAAGTTCCGATGGAGTTTTCCTGTGCATTGCCAAAGAAATTGGATGATATAATTACTGAGAAATCAGATGTTGCATTAGACACTGAGAAGAGAAAGAGAGAACGCTCTCTAGTTTTGGCAGCCACATACTTAAGCTTTGGACAAGTTAGTGAATACTTGACCAAGTACCAAGAAAAATTTATGATCAAGAATAGAGCCTTAATGATCATGGATGACAATGTAGTAGATATGGATATCACCACTGATTCTATATGGACATCAATTTTGAAAGCCAAGGAAAAAGCTGAACAACAAGTATTTTTGAACCTATCTAAGAAGAGACAAAATTCTAAAGGTAAAGGTATTTACATTGACAAAGGACCAAAAAAGAAATCAAAGAGTACCGGTATATCAGTTACCGAGGCAATTGATATAACCGAGGATAAGGAAGACATAAAAGTTTCACAGAATGCACAGGATAAAGTTGAAATCCAACTGGAGAAGAAAACCAATGACAATGTACTCATTGTAGACATCACACATGGTGATCCTGATGACCAAGATGATGAAGATGTAAATATTGCACCAAACAAAGATGAAGCACTAGACACTAATGGTCTATTTACATCACTACCAGGTGAACTTCTTGTACTTTTTGAAGTAGCTGAAATTCTTTCCCAAGTACAACCTAATGGCTCAGATACCGGGAAAAACAAAGATACCACAGGAGATCAAAATAGAGAGAAACCTGTAGAGACAGATGAGCCTACACATATAGAGGCACCTTCCACCAAACCAAAGGAAACATATGAAGCAAAGGACACACAAGAACCAAAGGCAACTGAGGTAATCTCACTCAACACCACAATCAAGACTCCTACTACAACAATAAAGACCACCACTACCGAGGAGTAGAAGAAGGAAGAACACGTGCTAATAGGGAAGGACACTTTGAAGAGTGGAGATAGATCTATTTCTATCATTGAGAAGAAATCACCCCTATCATAGAAGAAGAAGAAGAAATGAAAAGGGTCGGTCACCCTAGATGAAGTGATCATTATACCTGAGTGTGACGTGAGGACCCTAAGCCCCTAGGACTTGAGTAAATATGGGGATTTATGTTCAAGGAAGGCAACACAAGAGAAGCTAAAGCAAGAGCACAAATGAAAAGAAGTATTAAATGATGTGAGAGATATCATCCAATAGGTAGTACCTTAGATACATATTGATGAGGATACACCTATTATAGATCAACTTGCTACACTTGCCGAGAAGATCAACACCCCAAACACTGATGCACATAAATGAATTGAAGAAATGGAAGAATCTAGAATACAACATAAATTAGCTGAGAAAATCAGCCAAGAAGTGGCATTACTTAAGGTCAAATTATCTGAGGTTATTACTAAAACAAAATCCATCACCTAGACAATTTTTCAATACTTATTGAAGCTTTGTACTCTAGACACCTTCACTGTTGGAGTCAGTGAAAAGATCTAAGGTTTGGAAGTAGAAATATAGTTGAGTACCAATGTAGCTATCACCAAGCCACATGCTTTCCTAAAGCATCTTTACCAAGTTTAGGAACTCCGGTGGTTGATAGCAGATTTGAAGAAACAAGAAGCGTACCTCACAGATCAAGTTACTAAGTCACAAACTGAACTCATTCTATACTTGAAATTTTTTGAAGCACACATTGTCAAAGCTGAGCTATTAGTTGCAACACCAAAAATTTCAATGTTAGAAAACATCTTTGACATGCATGCACAAGTCAGTCTTGAGTACATTGCTCTCACCAACTTGAAAGAGGAATGGGAAAACCTCTTGGAGTCACTGAAGAAAACCCATCAGTCAATTTTTGACAAGCTGTGAGTATACTAGCTCAATTTTGTATTTGACATTATTATAAAAAAGGGGGAAAACAATGTATCAAATGTTATTATGCCAAATATTATGTACATGGATGCTATGTATACTATATTACCAAGAGCATGCACCAAGGGGGAGAACTTAGTAATTAGAAATTTTTTTTGATGTGTATATGTATATGGCAGAGACATAAGGAGATATAAGTCACATAGAGATTTTTGTCTTTATACATTTGAAGTTTTGATGCTAATTCCAAAGAGGGAGATTGTTATCTCTATTGAGCCTTCTAAGGTTGTCATTAGTACCAAAGGTGTGTAAAGATATCATTTGATTACTTACAATAAGCTAATCGGTAACATAAAGTAGAATAGACTAGTCGGTAAAGCCTATACAACCAAGCAACAAATAGTTTACCGAGTACCAGTAGACATTGACACCAACACCAATAGAAAGTAAACACCGAGCATCATAGTATACACTGATCAATTTACATAGTGTTTATCGAGGATCACAGGAAATGACATAGTAATTAGGAATGGCACATTCTTCTATGCAAATGGTTACAACAGTTTGTAAAATGTTTTACCAAGATCAAGGAACATTTAATGTAATGATATTCATTAAATAAAATGTATATCTTTTGTAATAGATGATCTAGGTTATTATTGTACACCATAGATCTTAGGGTTATGATTATAGTGTATAACCTAATTGTGTTAAAGCGGCAAAAATAGAACACTATATATTTATGTGTTCGCATCATTTTTTGGTGTGAGCTGATATGAATCATAGAGCACTTGAAGCATTTTTCCTATCTTCAAGTCTATCAGTTAACAAAATAGAACCAAGCACAGTAGAATTTAGTTTGAGCAGAATTAGCAAAGGCTACCGAGCAATTTAGAGAAGATATTCATCACAAGTAAGGTGATATTTTTATTAGAGCTTATAGATCTATATCAGATAATTAAGTGTCAATAGCAGATAAATACCTATTTCTTTCTAACAATTGTAATAGAGTTTTTGGATAAAATCTCTTAACAGAGTAGACTTAATAGTCTTATGTAAATCTCTTAATCGAGTGCACACTTCATTAGTGTTGCTAAAATCCTATAACTAGGTAGATCTATATGATCTAACATGTCACTCCTAATAGGGTGAGATCACCAAAAGTGATCAAAATTTGTAGCCCTAATAGGCAAACCATTTCTATCTGCAGTACTGAAGAATTTGTGGGTGTCATCACCACCATAGTTTTCACCTTCTTACAAGGGTTTCTGCATTACCAAAATACTTGTGTCATGTTGTTTTGTTATGGATTTCATGTTGTATACTTACTTATGGTAAGTGGATAAATGATTCATGCAATTAGATTCAAGTTATATTGGTTGGTTATCACTATTTATAGTTTTAGATCTAAAAGGTTTTACAAGTAAAGTTTTGAAGGCATTGATTCACCCCTCCCCTCTCAGTGTCTATCTCTCCTAATTCCAATAATATTTGGGGACACAAGCATGTGTGAAGTCTATTAAGGTATAGAAATGTGTCAAGTGTATGTTCACAAAAGTCTTCACGGGTCTTATCACATGAAATCACATCAAGAAAAACTACCTACGGTCGAAAGGGAAGTGTTGCAACCTTTGCCCAAAATTTGATACTCCTTTGCCTCACACAAAGTGATGTTGGCTTTGTCATGGATTTACATCCAAGGGAGTACATATGGTGAGTATATTGGGGTGATACATGGGTAAGTCCACTTAGATCAATCCTTACACAAAGGAAGTGACATGGATAAAAGGTTAGCCTCTAAGTCCTAAGGTGTTTAGTAAGAATCTATGTTCATGACTACCCCTTGTAGTTTTGCAAGTGAAATTAAGGCCTATATCCCTAAAAGCACCCAAAATGTATAGTATGACAAGAAATAGTTAGACCTCTTAGCCCTATACAAAGTGAATGTACTCCCCTTGTAGTATTGTAAACAATATTTAGACCAAGAAGGCCCTACAAGTTCCCAATCAAGTGTAGTCTTTCTTAGAAAGATTGAGGCAACTAGACCCTACACATGAAGAAGCATTAGGAATAGAAAATAGAAAACTCTTCCCTCTCTTTATATTGAAGGAGTTTTTTGATTATAGTATGATGGAGCATCTAGGTTCCCTTGTTCCCCACTTGGGTCTTTCCCAAATTATTTCTCTTGGAAGGCCCTCTAAAGGTAAATGCAAGAAAATGGATAGCTAGTGGAGGTCTAGATTTATGATTTTCCTTGAGGAAAAGAGCATACTCTCCTACTCCATAGTGTCTCCCAAGCACATCAAACACATATTCATTTACCCAAGACTAATTGCAAGTGATCAACTATGTAGGTCAAGATTTTTTATTTCGAAAAGGAAAAGAGCATACTCTCCTACTACTCAGCTAACCACAAGACAAGAAGCCTTATACTTAAGCTAGGTGCCTAGAAAACCAAATGTAAGAAAGCACAATGTTTATTTGTATCTCCAAGGCAACCTACATGATAAAAAACATTAGTAGTTTCAAGAATGATTCTTTGACTAGCGTCCTACAGCACAAAGCATTAGTAGGCATGAAGATATTGATCTCTTTAGTAAGAAAATCCTACAAAAACACAAGTTAGCGCACAAAAATTATGCAAATGGAAGCAAAATTCCTGCAAGATCACTTGTTAGTTGGTGTTAGATGACTAGAAAATGTGAAAATACTAGAAAGAGCAAGAAAATTAGCTAAAAACTCAGACTGTGACATCAACTAAATATGGGTGACATTTCATAGTGTGTGAGAAATCCATAAGATATATCTTAAAGAAGCCAGATGATATTTTAGTGTAAAATGATATACTACAGAGAGGTAGGATGATATTTTACAAAGGAGGACAATATTTCACAGAGAAGTAGGACGATATTTTAGAAACTACAAAAATTCCCTTGGAAATATTAAGAAATGTAGCCTATGTTTACTTTGGAATGTCGTATGATTTTCCTAGCCTACAAAACAAATTTACGAACCTACGACAAAAAAAAGATGAAAATGCAAGAAATGGAGCTAAAAATGAAAGCCCAATTGTAATACCTAGACCAGGGAACCCAAGAGATATTAACCTAAAACATAACGCTAAGTATGAAAAATATTTTTTTTCTTAAATGTTTACAAACAATGATGAATAAACAAGATGAAGTAAAATATAAAATCCATAAGAACGTAAATATAATTATAATCTCAAAGTATATTACATATCTCAAGGGTCCCTTGACATAGAAACTAAAAAATAAAACTACAACCATAATTACATATTACATGATAATTACAACTGAATGATAAAAATACACATACTCCTCAACATCGACTACACATGTCACAAGGTATGTAACATAATAAACACAAAGTACAATATTATATCTCTAAACTAAATGATACAATGATACACAAACATAATATTAGAAAGATAAGAATACACATCTGATAATGGTGAACAAGAAGGTAAAATTGATACAAGGATCATCCATTACTGGTAATGATTGTTGGCATTAAACAGAATTGCCACTAGTGACAACACTTATTTGCATTCTGAGTGCAAACCGAGTAGACAGTGCAAACTGAGCAGACAGTGCAAACCATGCAGACAGTGCAAACTGAGCAGACAGTGGAAACCGAGCAGACAGCACAAACCGAGCAGATAGTGCAAACCGAGCAGACAGTGCAAACTGAGCAGACAGTGCAAACCGAGTAGACAGTGCAAATCGAGCAAGTTAGTACAAACCGAACAGGACAGTGTAAACCGAGTAACATCATGTCTACCGAGTCACCAGTATTTACCGAGTTCAAAACCTACCGAGTGATCAGTATGAACCGTGCCTTTACTTCTACCGAGTGCATGACGATGCTGAGTAATGCAGTGGACGCCGAGTATCAGAAAGTCACCGAGTTAGTTTGAAGGAACCGTGTAACCATACTTGGGCTGACTTAGTAGCACTTATGTTTATTTGTCAAGCCGACTTTGTAATTGTAATTGTAATTAATTGTTTAAGACTTGTATATAAACAATGTTGTAAAAATGTCAAGAGCAATGTAAGAATCATATATGTGAAAAAGAAAGAAAGGCAGAGATAAGCGAATTACAAAGGGCTTCAACAGTATAAGGAACAGCAAAGACAAATTCATCACAGAAGGTGATCAGTACATCAGCGAATCTCAATCAGCAATCTAGTTGCAAAGCAAGAGATCTACTGTTTCATCCTAACAGGTGAATCAGTACTAAATCCTTTAATCGGGTAGACTTAACAGTCTTTTGTAAAATCTCTTTACCGAGTGCATACTTCATTATATGTTTGTAAATCCTTTAACAGGGTGGATTTAGCAATCCTTATTGCTCCTAACAGGGCAGATCATCAGAAGTGATCAAATTGTAAGCCTTAACCGGACAACTTTATTCTGCAGTATTAAAGCTTTGTGGGTTTCATCCCCACCCCAGTTTTACTTTCTTTTTGGAAGGTTTCTGGGTAACCAAATCTATGTGTCATTATTGTGAATTCTCTTAAGTTTCATATGCAAAGGTTAAAGTAAATTACATGTTAATACATCTGTAATTGAAAGAAAATTTGGAGTTACTGATTCACCCCTCCCCTCTCAGTAACTCGGTTAATTCTTGAATATTTCCAACAATTGGTATCAGAGCAGCATTGGTTCTCAAGACAAAGCTTAACTAGCTTGAGCAAAGATCCAGGACAATGGAGGTATTCAAACTGAACAAGGTAATTGAAAATGAAAAGCTAGATCTGGAAATGGCCATAGCTAAACTCAAAGAAGCAAAAGAACATCTTTCCCAATCCCTAAGAAGAAGGAAGGAACTTGCAAATCAGATGAATGATCAGAATTACATTGAAGAAAACAATGCTGTCAAAGAACTCCTAGAAAAGAATGGGTCTCTGCAGGAAGAAGTGAGAAAATTAAAAGGAGAACAAGAGCTACACTCTACAAGATCCTGTGAGATCTTGGAACAAAGAAACCAGTTGAAAGATGAATTAGATGGAAGGAACATTGAAGTCCAAAATAAAACCCTTCAGCTAGAAAACCTAATTGATCAAATCTTTCATACAAATGAGGAAATTTTGAATCTAAGATCAGAAATAGAAAGCACAAGAGAAGAACTAAGATCTGAAAAGGAAATCAATCTAAGATTGGTGGATGACCTAAACGCTGAAAAACAAATCAATGAAGGAATGCTGAAAAGTCAAGAAGACTTGAATCAGCTGTATGAGCGAAATCTTCATAGGCAAAAAGGAAAAGCAGGACTTGGATACAAAGGAGAAGGCGAATCCTCTAAGCAAGGTACTCAAAGAAATCAAAAACCTACTTGTAATCATTGTGGTAAAATAGGACATACTTCAAATAAATGTTGGAATAATGAAAAAGCAGAATTCAATGGAAAATGTTACAACTGCAATCAACCTGGTCACAAAGCAAATGAATGCAGGGAAAAACCTAGATTCAGATAACTCAGATGAAGAAAACAATGCTGTCAAAGAACTCCTAGAAAAGAATGGGTCTCTGCAGGAAGAAGTGAGAAAATTAAAAGGAGAACAAGAGCTACACTCTACAAGATCCTGTGAGATCTTGGAACAAAGAAACCAGTTGAAAGATGAATTAGATGGAAGGAACATTGAAGTCCAAAATAAAACCCTTCAGCTAGAAAACCTAATTGATCAAATCTTTCATACAAATGAGGAAATTTTGAATCTAAGATCAGAAATAGAAAGCACAAGAGAAGAACTAAGATCTGAAAAGGAAATCAATCTAAGATTGGTGGATGACCTAAACGCTGAAAAACAAATCAATGAAGGAATGCTGAAAAGTCAAGAAGACTTGAATTAGCTGTATGAGCGAAATCTTCATAGGCAAAAAGGAAAAGCAGGACTTGGATACAAAGGAGAAGGCGAATCCTCTAAGCAAGGTACTCAAAGAAATCAAAAACCTACTTGTAATCATTGTGGTAAAATAGGACATACTTCAAATAAATGTTGGAATAATGAAAAAGCAGAATTCAATGGAAAATGTTACAACTGCAATCAACCTGGTCACAAAGCAAATGAATGCAGGGAAAAACCTAGATTCAGAGGTAATTGTCACAAGTGCAAAAAACAAGGTCACAAGGCATCCGAGTGCAGATCTAAGACATTTAATCCAACAGAACAAATTATGAAAGCAATGTTTGGATGGGACTACAACACCTGGTGTAGATGTCATTACTGTGGAGAATATGGACACATTGGCATGAATTGCATAAAACATCATCTAAGGAAAAGAGATACTACCGTAAGATGCTTCAAATGCACTAAACTTGGTCACATAGCCAGAAACTGCATGAATGCTAGTGAAGTTGAAGATGGAAAGAAGAATGAAGCAACTAAGGTGAGGAAACAGGTGAGACAAAAATGGATTCCTAAATCTACCGAGCAATCCAGTCCAAGTAATGGAATGGATGGCTCTACCGACTCAAACTAAATTTTCAAGAAAGCACTGGAACTGTATTTTCATAGACCAATCTCAAGCAGTTCCAGAACTGAATTAAAAGAAAGATCTAAATCAGCATACAAGATGCAGTAAGATCACAGCAAGGTCGGTACCCGTCTTTACCGAGCGAGGTCGGAGCAATATGAATTCTCAAGTTCACTAAGTTGCGAAGTCTTTACCAAGCAATTAATTCTTAGTGGGTGACAGTCTATCAAAATTCATACCCTAATTTGTACTGAGCATTAATGACAGAGTTGTAAACAAAAAGCAAGTAATCGAACTCATTCTTCACCGCGAACCTTTAGCACTTTGAGAGCAGAAAATTTCAAGAGCAACCCAGTGATTCAATACTTTTGCGAAATGAATTTTCTGTGAGCTACCATGGCATCATCCAGCACCTCAGTGAAGAAAGGATCTGATATGTTAGTCCAAGGGGAATGGAAAGCACCAGATTTCAAGATCGTGCCCACAATTGCAGCAGCCCTAGATCTGAACGGAGCTCAATCTCAGATTCCTCCTAAGGTACTACTTATTAATGATATTCGCAATCATTTCAACTGTTCAATTCATGAAATGGGGAACCTATAATTAGATATTGTGCATGAGGAACTGTGTGTGGATGGTATTCTAAAACCCAAGCACAAACATCTAGAAGATAAAGGTTTAGTTCACATTGCACATCTACCTTGAAACTTTCGAGATAAATGGGTTAGATACATTCTCAGCCGTGTACATGATGGCAAGATTTGGCTTCAGCAACCCATAGAGATCACAAAGAAGATGATTCATCAAATCACCGGTCTTCCCATGTTGAACAAAGCAAAAACTACCAAAACCCTAGGTCGGACGGAACTAGAGAAGAAAACCCTAGCCGAATGGGATGGTAGAGGCATGAAAGTTAGCAGCATCACCGATGCTGAACTAAAGTTTGGTACAGACATTATTGCCCATAAGATTTACAGTTCTAGTCGACAGAATAGTGTCTCCTGTGAAGCTATCGACCTAGCATACAAAGTGGTCAAGAATAACTTAACATTTGACCTAGCAGACTTATTGTTAAAGTAGTTTAACAAAAACATGGAAAGCATTCAAACTTCCAAAAACAATCCATGTAAGTTTGGATCCTTATTGGTCTGTTTATTCTTCTATGTTCAGAAATTCTTCCCTTCTAAAGGAAAAGTTGTATGGAGAAAAGATGTGCCAGCATTCTTTATGAAATAAATGAATACATCTCAGAATTGGGTGAAAATTTTGAAAGCATCATGGATAATTATTTTGAGTCTTTCAAAGAGAAAATGAATGACAGATTTCGGATTCCATAGAAGTTGGTGGAAGATTACAAAGATGACATTTGTTTTATGGTGGATTGTGATAATGTATATATTCAAGCAGCTAAATCGAGGACTGTATATGTAAAACCTCTTCCTTATGAGGTAAATATTGATGAAACCAAGAATATCATTGAAGCTCTTCTTAATCAGCCTGTCAATCCCAAAGCTCCATATTTTGGAACATATGATGAAGCTAAGGTGAGAATTGAACTAAGCATAAAGCTTCCACAGGCGGTAAACAAAGGAAAGAAGAGGATAGCCAAAATGCAAATGATAACCGAGGACAAAGAAGAAAAAGATGAAGAAGAAGAGGAAAAGGATGAGAAAATAGAGGAACCGGAACCTGCAAAGAAGAAAGGAAAGGTATTCATCACTAAGGCACCTAAGCCTCCCACTGCTGTATTTACAAGGATAAATGCAAGAGGCAAGGCAGACAAGGCAGACAAGGCAGATAAAGACATAGTATTCAAAAGGCCTCCTCTAAACTTTCAAGAAAAGATCAAACTCTTTAGAGACGGATCAAGATCTGGAGTAAGTAACATAAAATCTTTTAAATATGAAACCAGATCGGAAATAGAACAGAAGGAAATAGAAGATGCTGTTATTGAAAAGATGGGACAGTGGAAATACTCTCCTGAAGAAATAGCCCCACAGGTTCTAGCTGTCTTATTAAATCCAATAAAAATGAGATGGAGCAATGCAAAGCAAACTGTGATAAACATATTTGATCAAACCCTGAGACAGTTAATGCCGAGCTTGAAAAATGATGAAGTAAAGAAGGCATTAAAAGAAAATGAAAGTAAGATGACATTAAAGTTCAATACTTGTCTGATTCTAATCAACAATATTGAATCGGTTGTGAAGGCTGCAAATGCTACATGGAAGAACATATACCACCTTCACCAACCGAGTATTGAAATAGTAATAATAAAAGATATTGAAGATGACAGTGATGAACAAGAAGAAGACACTGAGGTAGATGATACTGTGAGGATAGCAGCAGAAGTCATTGCATCCCTTCCTACCTCTCCAGTAAAAGTTTCTACATCTAGCCCGGAGACACCTTCAAGCATGGTTGTGACAACTTCAAATTTTGTCCAATCATCTATAGCAACAACAAAAGCAACTACCATTTCTTCTACCGAGTTGCAGTCTCCCGCATCATCAAGTTTTCCAGCAGTAAGTTTTCCATTTTTTGAATCTTCAAGTGTAAATATTTTAAGTTCTCCAGTAGAAAGTATACCAGTCTCTATAGCCAGCCCTACTATATCTATTGTCACTACTACTAAGGCATTAAGTACATATAAGCCTAAGGCTCTACCGAGTATAAAATTTTTGGGTAAAAATGTAGTAGAGGATATAGACCTAGATGAAGAGATAGAGATTCCAACATTAGATTTTGCAAATCTATCAGTGGACCAAATGAAAAATATAGGTGAGATCCTCCAAAGGAAAGCAAAACAAAAGAAGCTTAAAGAGGAGAGAGACAAGGAATATCAAATCATCAAGGATGCTAAGGACATTTTGTCTGATGCATTAGGCATTAAAGTAGACTCCTCCCAACATGTTTTGCTACAATTAGCAGAAGTAGTTAATAAATACAATGAGGATTCATCTGGGACATAAAAGTTAGTTGAAAGAGCCGAGAAGAGATTCAACAATAAAGTGCTTGAGCACATTGCTCAGCACATAGCTATTAACCAAGTAGAATTGTCTTCAGTTTTGTCAAACATTGAATCTATATATTCGAATGCTACCTCTCTTTTGGCCAGATTGTGCAATATTGCCGAGTTCACAAAGGATGTTAAGGATAAAATGAATAAAATGGATGAGGATATGAAGATTAGCATATAGAAGCTGCAACTTGAACCAAGTTCAAGCTCTGCTCATCACATGAAAATCTCACACCTATCAAATATGCAGTCTGATCTACTGAAAGAAGACACAAGGATCCGGTCCACACTGCTAGACATCCAACACATGATCCTTCCCATCATGAATACAATGTATAAGCACATTGAACATTCCAAAACATTGATTCATGACAATCAGTTCTCTATAGCAGATCACATGATTGAACTCTCTGCAGAAGTCCAAATTGCAATCCAAACATGTAAGATTCTGCAAGAAAGTTGGGACAGAACCCTGGCACTAATAATGAAGGTACATTCTAATTTTCTATCAAATTTTGGATTCTCTCTGTAAATAACTTGTATATACACATTTGGCATTATCGTCAAAAAGGGGGAGATATGTATAGAGGGAGATATATGTATAGAAGAAGATCTGTATAGAAACAGTTAGCACATTGAAAGGGGGAGACAATGTATAAAGCCCTATAACAAAGACAAATTTTAAAAAAATCAAAATAAAACTCAACATGATTCATGTATATAAGTTTTGGCAAATAAGTGTTTTTGTCACTAATGCCAAAGGGGGAGATTGTTGGCATTAAACAAAATTGCCACTAGTGACAACACTTATTTGCATTCTGAGTGCAAACCGAGCAGACAGTGCAAACCGAGCAGATAGTGCAAACCGTGCAGACAGTGCAAACCAAGCAGATAGTACAAATCGAGCAGACAGTGCAAACTGAGCAGACAGCGCAAACTGAGTAGACAGTGCAAACCGAGCAGATAGTGCAAACCGAGCAGACAGTGCAAACCGAGCAGACAGTGCAAACCGAGCAAGTTAGTACAAACTGAACAGGACAGTGTAAACTGAGTAACATCATGTCTACTGAGTCACCAGTATTTACTGAGTTCAAAACCTACCGAGTGATCAGTATGAACCGTGCCTTCACTTCTACTGAGTGCATGATGATGCTGAGTAATGCAGTGGACGCCGAGTATCAGAAAGTCACCGAGTTAGTTTGAAGGAACTGTGTAACCATACTTGGGCCGACTTAGTAGCACTTATGTTTATTTGTCAAGCTAACTTTGTAATTGTAATTGTAATTAATTGTTTAAGACTTGTATATAAACAATTTTGTAAAAATTTCAAGAGCAATGTAAGAATCATATATGTGAAAAAGAAAGAAAGGCAGAGATAAGCGAATTACAAAGGGCTTCAGCAGTATAAGGAACAGCAAAGACAAATTCATCACAGAAGGTGATCAGTACATCAGCGAATCTCAATCAGCAATCCAGTTGCAAAGCAAGAGATCTACTATTTCATCCTAACAGGTGAATCAGTACTAAATCCTTTAACCGGGTAGACTTAACAGTCTTTTGTAAAATCTCTTTACCGAGTGCATACTTCATTGTATGTTTGTAAATCCTTTAACAGGGAGGATTTAGCAATCCTTATTGCTCCTAATAGGGTAGATCATCAGAAGTGATCAAATTGTAAGCCTTAACCGGCCAACTTTATTTTGCAGTATTAAAGCTTTGTGGGTTTCATCCCCACCCCAGTTTTACTTTCTTTTTGGAAGGTTTCTGGGTAACCAAATCTATGTGTCATTATTGTGAATGCTCTTAAGTTTCATATGCAAAGGTTAAAGTAAATAACATGTTAATACATCTGTAATTGAAAAAAAATTTGGAGTTACTGATTCACCCCTCCCCTCTCAGTAACTCGGTTAATTCCTAAATATTTCCAACAACAAGGATCATCCATTACTGGTACATGAATGTCAGAATCTCAAATGGTAAAAGAATCACAACCACCTAACCTTGTGGAACCTAAATGGTGCACTCGCACCATTCTAAGGAGATAACAACATACCCCACTTGGATAACAAACACCAAAATCAGTCACAATACAAACTAAGAAAGGGATCTTGAAAATTTTCTAACTCAAAAGGTATAATAGGATAACAAAGGTAAAAGCATACTCAACCATAGGTAACCAACACATGTAGGAGACCTAAGACGCATATGGGGAATTGTCAACATATGAGCCAACTCTAGAGTTATCCTGGCAGTCTCTCAAGTCCCCGACATGCTAGTCTATACTAGCGCTCAAGGCATGGGTGAGGAGGACCAATATCTTATTAATGTTTCTATCCTAGTAGATTTTATTACATTATCACTTTATTAAGTCACTTGCAATAAGCTATCCTAGCAGCCACTTGTGGGCCCTGACACCTATTTCAAGCCACTCCCCACCTATACACTTAGCTAACCTACCTAGGATCATAAGTCATAAATAGATCTCACAAATCATATAAAGCATGATAATCAATTTTAGCTCCATACTAGATAACATGAACTCACACTATTCCTCAAACCATAATACCACAATTATACACTAGTCCTCAAACTTATAACATCATAAAAATATATACTCTCTCAAAGAGTTCACAAACTAATAAGATTAAAAAGAAAAAAGTTTGGGTAAAAATATTGAAACCATTATCATATTAAAAATATTCTAAATATCTATACCATAATAAAAAGGTAAAATCCCAAGCCTCTGGTAATGATTCCTAAAATCCAACATAATGCTACCTATACTAATAATCAAACACAAAAATAAAAAAAATCCAATAATAAACACATCAATACTAAATTCTCATCAAATAATATTTAATTATATAACATTATTGTTCTTATTTTTTGTTTTTCTAAAAGAATTCTCATGTATGGATTTTATTTATTTATTTATTTCTTAAAATAGATTTAAAAACAAAATAGAATACCATTACATGAAAATAGATATATATCTTTCTCAAATAACATGAAAATGGATATATCTTTCTTAGATCACATGCAAATGAATATATCTTCTTTAAATAACATGCATCTAAAAATATCTTTTCTAAATAATATGTAACTGAGTATATCTTTATTAAATAATATGAAACTAAGTATATGATTCCTAACTAACATTCCAATGAAAATATCTTCCTTAAATAACATGCAACCGAATATATCTTCATTAAATAATATGAAACTAAGTATATGATTCCTAACTAACATGCCAATGAAAATATCTTCCTTAAATAACATGCAACTGAATATATCTTCCTTAAATAACATTAAATTGAATATATCTTCATTGAATAATATGTAACTAAACACATCTTCATTAAATAACATGTAACTGAGTATATCATTCCTAACTAACATGCAACTAAATATATCTTCCTTAAATAACATGCAACTGAATATGTCATTTCTAACTAACATGCAATTGAATATATATTCCTTAAATAACATGCAACTAAATATATCTTCATTAAATAACATGCAACTAAATATATCTTCACTAAATAATACACAACTGAATATATTATTTCTAACTAACATGCACCTGAATATATCTTCCTTAAATAACATGTAACTAAATACATCTTCCTTAAATAACATGCAATTGAATACATCATCTTTAAATAACATGCAACTGAATATATATCATTTCTAACTAACATGCAACTAAATATATCATTCTAACTAACATACAACTGAATATATCATTTCTAACCAACATGAAACTCAACACACACACACACACACACACACACACACACACATCAAAAGCATGCATTTTCTCTAAAAACTAACTCTTTTAAAACCCTCAAAATCATAGAAGGTCATAATTGAAAAGAAAACAAAGAAAAACTTTTAAAGAAAAATCTAGTCAATTTTTTCTTCCAAAAGATTCCCGAACATTCCCGATTATCAAATAAACACATCTTTTTAACAAAAACTCATTATTTACACATAAGATGTAATCAAACATGAAGAGGAGAATGATTTTAATGGAGAGCTTTTAATTTTTTTAAAACCTTACCTTAATACTCAAAGATTAATCAAATCAAGTCCAAATCTTGAAAACCCAAAGCTTTCAAAAACATCAAAACTTTAATCCTGCAAAATTTTTCCAAGAGAGAAGTCTTCAAAACCTGATTGATTATCTCAAATGGTCTCCTAGCTCTCTTAAATATAGAAAATTCAGATACCAGAGTTGAAAGAATGCAACTCCAAAATAACAAAATAGAACTCAATTGTTAAAAATAATTAAGTAGTTAACTCCAAATCACAAAAATATTGACTCAACTCCAACATTGTTTTTATCAACTTTAATTTATTAAAAGAGTTATTTATTTAATTTTTTCAACTTTAAGCCATTTTAACTCAACTTGATTAGAAAAGGTTAAATTCTAATTTTATAACAAAGTACTCTTTAAGTTGTATTATTTAATTTTAATTAATTTAAAATATGCAACTCAACTAATAACCAGTTAGCTCAAATTGTACATTTAAATTTAATTTAATTTAATTTAATAATTGTTAAAATTTTCAATTAATTAATTTTAACTTTGTAATTAAATTATTTATTAAATATAGATAACTAATTAATTATCATTAGTTGATTAACCTTATAGTTAATAATTTAATGTATCATAAGGTGTAATTATTTAATCTCTTTTAAATAATCCTAATTAATTCCTTAATCCATTTTAACAACAAAACCACATCAAATCACATGACCTGCAACTATCAAACAAAGCTGACTAAACCAAAATACAACAATCAAGCCTCAAAGAATGGCTCATGAATTTACATCATTTTGAGGAATTTAGATAGATAGAAAATCATATACTTGTCCTCTATTTCAGAATAATTAATGGCTTAGGTTGGGATTAGACCTGTATGTTATCTCCCCTCTCTTACCATTGAGATATTATGATAGGGCACACTCATTCTAAAACTTTAGGGATTTCGATGCTGGGTACCTGAAATCCTACATTAAAGATGAGCATATACATACATGTATAAATCTATTTAACAAACAATGGCATGGATCAGTTGACCATGTGGATCTCACAAGCAAGTAACTATGACTCTATCCCTGAACCATATCAGGCACATCAAATAGAAATATAAAACATATACATCAACCATACACATGCAAGTATGGGGTCAGTAAAACCATAAACATAAATAACATCAAATCTATTTGAGGATCTAATACACACATGAAAAGTGTCTTAAAAAAATGTAGCTAATTAAATTGAAAAGAAAACTATGGGAGGAGTATTACACCAGCCCCATAGTGGGCACCAAATATGTATGATCAAAATGTGACACACTTCTATAAACCATTACACTATAGAGGATCCATGAAAGAGATCTCAAGAAGTATTTTATAGCTTCCTATCTATGATGTGCAATAATTTAAACATTATGCATAGCGGATTTCAAATGAACCTCAATAAGAAACCCTTGCAAGGTGTACCATAGAATGGAAGATTCAAATGAATTTGCAAGAATGGGAGATGATCTAAATGAAATGCAAGATCTAAGCTAGAATGAAAATGTAAGAACAAGAAAGAAAAGCTAATTTAGCAAGATTACAATAACTCCTAGTTAAGCTCTGTGATTTAAGCTAAGAATGCAAGTAAGCTAGAATTCTCTAAGAATGCAAATTAAAAAAATGATAGCATAAGAATAGCATGAATGAATGAATATGCAATTGTAAGGAAAGAGTCCCCTTTTAAAGAGAAATGGACGGTAGAGATTAAGAGACAAAATCCAAGGGGGGAGAATAATCCCTATTTTGACTTTAGGGAACAATATTTTCACAAGACAAAAACAATGACATGAGTGGTTAGGTAGAAATGAGTGGTGAGGATTAAGAGGAGAAAGAGATTCAAATTTTGTCTTTTTATCTTTTTATCAAATTAGGAAATCCATTTTCATGTGCACCAAAAAAATTAAGTGGATTTATTTAATTAAAATGGGATATGTTCTTTTAATTAAACAAAGCTTAGGATAAAGTGGTCAAACTTTAGCATATCATCGAATAAATGATAAAGTGATAATTTGATCAAGAGATAAGATTGATTAAGCGTAAGATAAAGTCTAGTACTTAAATGGTTAATGTTAGAGTGGAGCTCAAGATTTACTAGACAATTTTTGGGTGATTACAACTATGATTGCCTCCCCTCATCCTTAAAACATGCCAAGTAGAGTATACACCAAAACATGATGGGTTTGCAGGGTTATCCCAAATCATAATCATAATCAAATAAATGCAATAATCGAATAAATTTATCTTTAACTACAAGAAAGTAAATATGTACATTAAATGATAAAAATGTTATCCTTTAAACAATAAAAAGGTACTATCTGGCCATATATCTAGCAGATATTCATGATAGTCAAAACAAAATAAATATTATCATCAGGATAGGTATTACAAGAAGATAAATCATCATGTAGACATGTGATCATCAAAAACAAAAATAAATGATTTATATTATGTAATATCCAAGATTCTAATAAGAAACCATATTATCAAGCACAATCATACAATATATCATCCACTTAGTAAAGGAATCCTAAATGTACACACACACAGAGAGAGAGAGAGAGAGAGAAATATATAACAAATAGAACCAAGAAACTCAAACAAATTGTACATTTGTTAGCTAATTAACCCTAGAGTTCACATTGTGCATCTCCTAGTTCTTCAAAATATTTGTCAAGGTTAGAGGGGCATTACATCATCCTCCCTAGAATTTGACTTACTCTTAGAAGTCACAATTTTATTCATTACTAACTCAAGAGATTATCTTATCACAATACGACATATTTTCTCTTATGGATTGAGCATCACAATTTTGCAAAAGAGGTTATAATATGTGAAGAAATTCAAGATCATCATGTGTTAACACCAAGACATTTATAATCAAACATGGTTTTTTTTACTCGATATTGATTTATCTAAAACATGGTCTAATAAAATCCTTCTTTTTCCTAACATTCATGGTCCAATAAAAAAATTTATTAATGTTAGAGGATAAAATTTAAGTTGATATCCGTACATGACCCACAATATTATATATCCTTGAGGTAAATTAAGATTTTTGTACAACCATTATTATCAAAAACTAACTTCTAGCTATCTTTTAAACAAGATAAGAGGCTAAGTACTTATGTACATATTTATGGTTCATGCTTCTTAGAAGCTAAAATGAAAATTCTATAGAACATTATTAAACCTTTTTCACTAAGAAACTAAGACATAATAGACACATACTTTTGAAAACAATCTTTTGGAAACACAACGCAACTAGTTATAGATAATTTCTTTCTACAAACATGGTCATTTCTCTTTCATAAATTGCATATACACACTTTTACAAGAAGAGTAACCTAAGACATATTTTGTAAGAGTTGTTCTTACAATATTCCTACTAAGGGAGAACAATTATACTATTACATCTAATATCAAGATACCATCCCAAGATTTTTTTCCCCACACGTCTTATTTTACTCAATGTTTTAAAATAAGTAAGAAAATTTCATTCAAACTTGTTGTTTACCAAAATAAATTTTTTAGGAAAAAGAGTGTCCTACTTATTCCATCTAATATTTTCATGGAAATTTGAATGTAATTATTTCTTCTATTTGTTTCAAGTAGATAAAATTGCAACTCCTTAACTTACCACATAATCTCTCCATGACACACTAGAATATTGGATTTTGTCTTTTAATACATGTTCCTAATATTATTTAATAAAATTACATACATTTTATTCACTATTAGTAAGGCTTATTCTCTTACACACTATTATAGTTAACCATCCACAAGACATAGTTAGTTCTATGCAACTCAGGTGATAGTTACATTTTCCATTAAGCATCAACTCTCTTTCCACAATATTTATTCAATCTATTCCATGTTTTAATGAAAAGACATATTTGATCAAACTCCTTAGGAAACATAGCATAATTATGTTCTAAAAAATCATGCACAAACATGTCCTTATGAGTTACCCAAATTTAAACTTCCTTATGCATAAAAAATTTCTTTTATTGAACAAGATGCAAGAAGAATCCTTTTTAGGAGAAGACTAACTCTTTTATGAGGTTACTCAAAATACACCAAATTAATTAAAAAATAGTCTTTTCTAGAGTTTAAGAAGGAAGAGAGAGAATATCCATAATCTATTTATTTTTGTAGTGATTATTTTATCAAGTACCCACTTCAAAAGAAAATAAGAATAAGTTTTATTTTAGTTAGATACAATTTCCCAAACAACTTTCCAATGCTAAAAAAAAGTTAAGTCATTACCACATACAAGTTTCTTAGACTTCCCTCTACACCATGTTTTCTAAATCATGTATTTTAAGATAAGGTATGCTAATCCTAGACATTTTACAAGAGTAAGAATGCATACAACTCTGCAGCATGACTAAGGTCATTATCTTTTCTTCCCTATAAGGTGTGCATTACCACAATCATAACTCACCTCCTATTAGAGGTACAAACTATTG
This sequence comes from Chamaecyparis obtusa, assembly GCA_027943335.1. NCBI lineage: Eukaryota > Viridiplantae > Streptophyta > Pinopsida > Cupressales > Cupressaceae > Chamaecyparis > Chamaecyparis obtusa. Next base: position 296,460 of record BSBK01011756.1, read on the forward strand.
GCAAGTTGGCTATACTAGTGTATATGACTTAGTATAGTGTTGTCATTATGGAAGAAAACTCATATAGTAGTTTGGAGTCAGTGCACTTGATGAGAAGATCAAAAATTGTCTAAGTGTTGAAGACTAGATAGTGTATAGTGTACCTAAAGCTCAAAGCATCAGTGCATGTGTGAATGACTGAGTTATGGTATACACCCTAGAAGATAATTTGGTTAGATTATATTCATTCTTAGTCTATGAGTGCATGATCAGATATGCAAGTATGACAAAGTTACAGATAGTTGAAGTTACACAGCTAGTGTGTGCCAAAGAAGAACAGAGTAAGTAGCCGGCTATTGGAATTTTGATTTGCGGTTATAATATTATGATGTAAAGGCCATGCACCTATTATAATTAAGTTTTTGACATGTAATTATGTTTGTTTGTAAACACAATTGAGCCAATTCAATTCGAAGCATTGTATGTAATCAGTTAAAGGGCCGACCTAGTTATTTATTTTGTATGCACATATAAATATAAGATGCGCCCATTGCAATTCATAGAAGAGTTGATATAGAGTTGAGATAAGAAGAGAAGAAGTGTGTGAAGCATCTATAAGATGTATTAGAGCTTTGCAAGAGGTCAAAGCATCAGCACATCAAAGGAACTAACCAGACAAGCAATGTCACAATAACAGTTCATCTTGCAGATATAGTGTGTATCTGAGATTAAAAGGTTGCATCCTTCACCACTTGAGCAGTGAGATCTAGGATAGTGAGTAGACACCCCTAACAAGGTTTATTATAAAAGACTCCTAACAGGGTCCAACCCGGTTAAGGATCTTCTAACAAGGATCATAAAACACTAGTATAGAATATTAGTGGGTGTCAATTTCCACTAGGGTTTTTACCTATTTGGGTTTCCCCATAGCCATATTGGTGTTATGTGTTGATTTCATGTTTCTTATTTATGTGGATGTTCATTTCATTATTTAAGTTCAGTTTGAGATTAAGTAAAAAGTTAAAATATAGTGAACATCGATTCACCCCCACCCCCACCCCCCCCCCCCCCCTTCTCAGTGTTCCCATTCCTAACAATTCATATCAAAGCTCTGGTCCTCAGCAAATAATTTTAACCACTTAAGGAGATCATGGACAAAGCAAAAATGAAACATCTAAAAAGAAATCTTCAAGCTACTCTTGAAGACCTGGACAGATCTGAAAAAGAAATTGAAGAACTTAAATAAAAAGTTTGTGATGCTTAAGTAGTCATCAAAAGGCTAAGAACAGATTGAAGAATTAGATGATAAGCTAACCAACAATCAAGAAGTCTATGATGAACAGATCAAAGAGAACCTTCAATTGAATGAAGAATTGAGGCAAGAAAACATGGAAATCTTGGAGCTAAGGAACAACAAAGAAAGCTTGGAATCTGAATTGAAAGTGGCAAAGAATCACATTGATAAATTACACACCAGTTCTGATTTGATAGAATCTGAGTTTTATGCAAGAAGAGTTAAAGTAGATACTAGCTGCATTGGATACAATGAAGCAAAAAATTTGATTGAAAACATGTGAGCAAGAATGAAAGCACCAGAAGACACCTCAGATGCTAAGGAGACTAGAAGTCAGACTAAAGATTATGTTGAAATATCCAAGAATGAGCGCAAGCCAATAGATTGAACCTGTTATGCATATAACAAGCATGGACATATAGAAAGAAACTATACAGAGGTAAGACCTTTCAATGGTTATTATTATTCATGCAATAAATTTGGTCATAGAGCTATGAATTATAAGACAAGTAAAAAAAAAAGACTCAACACAATCAGAGAAATCAGAATCAACCAATTGTAAGAAGTTCTCATAATATTACATGTCAGATGTGTAACTATAATGGTCACTCTGCAAGACAATGAACAATGGTGACCCATGTTAATGCACTAAGGGATATAAGGCCTTTAGTCATTTGTCACTCTTTTAACAAGACTAGACACATCCAAAAGTTTTGTAGATCAAGGACGCAAGGTCAAGAAAGCCCTAAAAATCTCGAAGAACTAGTATTGGATACCGAAGGAGAAGTCAAGTTTGTGAAAGCTTCAGAGGATGCGAGCTTGATTTGGTTAGAGGTGAAGAAGGATAAGGTTGATGAGAATGTATTGGATGCATCCACAGTGGATGCACCCTCTACATCAGGATGAATGGCCCTCAGGGTCATATGGGGAGCTAATCTAGCTCTAGACCCCTACGTGGTTGATATGCTCAACCTCAGAGTATGCACCTTTGGAATTAAGCTTTTGGAGACTAGAAGAACCTATGTGCAAGAGCGCACAAGTTGATTGTTTGCATAATGAAAGTTAAAAAAATTTTAGTGACAGCCTGCTTTAGGCGGCATGCATTAATGGCAGAATTCCTACTTTAAAGAACACAAAAGTTTGAAGATCTTTCATTTCATTCAAATTTAGAGTGACTGGAGAGAAGCAGAACCCTAGCATTTGATTGTGAAGGATAGTAGATTGATTCATTAGTGATTTTTAGTGCAATTGATTGGTTGTGGAAAACCTAGTTCATCACGCCAATTCAGAAGTCCTTAAGAGATCATTTTCAAAGTGATATACAAGTGATGGCTGCTCCCATTGTATTTAATGTGGTGGAGTAGAAGAGATATGTGTTTAAGAGACATCCATTTAAATCCACACTAGATGACCTAGAAGGGGCATTCTTTCGCATGCCTATGGGTGTTATCCATGTCGAAGATATTAGGGCATACATATATTGTAAGAAAGAACTAATAGGATTGGACAAAATAAGATCACACATGGAATTCATGTTAAAATATGATAAAACCTTCATGGATGAGTATGCACAGTGGAATAATCATCCTATAGTTGAATATGTGACTACATATGAGTTCTATGAGTCCAAAAGGATAAAGATTCTACTTAGTAGGATTCATGATGAACTATTTTGGATAGGTGAAGTGCTTGTCAGGATTACAGGTGACCTAATTCATGAGATGAAAGGCCTCTCAAAGACATGCATTGTTCTTCCAATGGAGAAAGATGTAAGGAAACTTGTTGAGAAAACATGCAAGTCAAGAAGTGATAGGTGCGGAATGACTATAGAGCCTATTGAGAAAGATAACATCAAATTGATGTCCATGATACTGGGATATAGGTTCCAACACACTAGAAGGGTGAACAGTGTGTCTACGACCATAATTCTTCCAGCTATAAGACTTGTGAGAGAGAATGGAGAGTTCAATTTGTGTAAGATCCTATGTGCACAACTGATAGATAACATTAAGGCCATCAAGCACGACAAGACCAAGATATTCAGATTTGGGTCTTTAATCATATATATGTACTTCCATATTGTTGGAAAAAGTGTTTGATTTGTATCTAGATAAATCTATCCCCACAATGCCATAGATTTCTCTCAAGGCATGTACTGAGAGTACATTGAAGGACTACATGACACTAGAATTGAAGTCATTTAGAGTCAAGATGCAGATGAGATACAAAATTCCAGAGAAGATAGTTGAAAAATACAAGGATACTATTTGTTTCATGGTTGAGACAGACACAACATGCATGGAGGAAGTTGAACCAAGGACAAATTGGATTCATCCACTTGGATATGAGGCTAAAGAACCAATGTTAGAAGCTTATGGTCAAGTTCTGTTGCCAGCACCTAAGGACCCCAATGAACCTAGATGGGGAATTTAAGAAGAGAAAACAAGAGAAGTAGATGTTGTATTGAACAATGTAGCAACAAAAAAAAAAGTTTCCAAGGTTACTTCAGAGATTTTAATAATCCATGGTGTATCACAAGAAGACTTAGATAAAGCAAGGGAAGAGAAGATTTCTTTGGAAATAGAGAGTGTAACAGTAGCAGAGACAAAATCTGAGGATCCAAAGTTGAAGAAGGTAAAAATTGAGAAATCTGATGTTACTCCTTCTACAACAGTTGACCTTACTACTCCTCATGAGTATAAGGAAATTCCTAAGAGGAAGAAAGAGATTAGCATTGGTTATCCATCCTCATGAGTAACAAGAAATAGGAAGAACACTCAAGAACCTCCAGAAGTAAGCTTCAAACCTAGTCTTAGTGTGTTAAGTGCAAGAATCATTGATGAAGGTAGAATTGATCAAGTAGGAAAGATCTTTGAGAAATACAGTGAGATTGAAAAAATAGAGATACATGGAATGATTTTCAAACACATGTTGAAGTTTAAGAAGACAGTCCTAGAACTCAAGACTACAATTCCTGATAATGTGTGGAACATCTTGGAGTTCCTAAAAAGGAAAGCTATTGAAGAAGATCTAAGAATAAGAGAAAAGATCTTAGATGAGAGTTTCCTAGTATGTTGTCTAGAGGAGAAATCTCTATTACTAGATCTAGTAAAACCACATCTAAGAACCAAGTCAAGGACCCTACACATAATGGACAAGAACTATGAATTAGTTGCAAAGGAAACAGAGAAAGCCTTTGAGAAGGTCTTCATGAATAGGCACATGTATCCAGCTACTATGCCCACAACTCAAGGACCCAAAAAGGATGCAAAAGAGTCAGAAACCATAAATATTCCATCTACAGGTCCACAAGATTTAGTGCATGTAGTTGATACTTCGACAGAGGCAAATAAGTTTGCGCCCATGTCAGAGACATTCAAGGATGACTCAATGTTTATTGATAATGTAAAAGTCACTATGGCAGACACAGACATGGATTTGGACAAGCTTGAAGAAGCATTTGTAAGCACACAAAAGGTTGAGACTTTTTGTAGTAACACTCCTCCCAATAAACAAGAAGTATTGATTGAGGATATAATAGATGAAAAAGAAGAAAAGATGATAGATAAAATAGAAAAAGAAATAGAAAAGGAAGAAGAAAAATAGAAAGAAGAAGAAGAAATAAAAGAAAGTGAGCAAACAAATGAGCCATTTGTTGAAATTCTAAGAAAAGTAAAACTATAAGTGATGGATAGTACTCCTATCACTCCCTCAGCAGCATTGTTGTCAAGTTTGACACCTGACACAACCAGTTTGGATTCATGGGGAGAAGAAGACCTTATCAAGTTCAACATTTGAGCTATGGATAAAGCCAAGGAGAAATAGGTAATGAGGAATCCCCTCCTTGTAGAATCAGTAAACATCTTAAAAAACTTGTTACCAGTAGAGAACAAAGTTTCCAAGGTACACTCCATTGATGATGTGAGTGCAGTTATTTCATAGTTCAAGAGTAATTTCTCTAGCTTGGAAAAATCAGCATCATTAGTTGCAAAGGAGAAGTATAGAAAGAAAAGTCTAAGTGAATTGGTTAGAAACTTTGCACTTGACTTGAGCTCACTAAAGACTGGTCAAGCATCCTTGAAGAAGTTTTCAGCAAAGGGCAAAAAGATTATTGTTGACTGTATGAACCAGGACAAGTTCACTAGTGATCTATACAAGAAGATACAAGAGGTAGAAGCTATGATAGACAGCATAAGGAAATTAGTGGAAGATCCATCCATTGATGTGAAAATGAGTAACAATGTCTATCAAGGACAGATAGATAAGATTGAAAAAGTTGAGAAAGAGATGTCAAAGATAAGGGCAAGGCAAACACAACTCAGGAATGCTCTTGCACCCTCACTAGATATATACTCAATCAAAATATCAAGGAGATCGATTCCACCATGGTGACATATGATCAAGGTCCTAGCAAATATTTGGATAAAATGTAGAAGCTACAATATGCATTATGCACCCATCTCCAGATTGTAAATTCATTGATCACATTTTGGAAGAAGGAGATTCAAAACCTACAGATAGCATATCCGGATGTTCTCTCATAGTAAGTATTTGTAGATATAGTTTTCAAGAACCTTTTTCATTAATGTCAAATGGGGAGTATGTATAGAATATGGGTTATAAATATGTATAATGAGATAAAAGATAGAAGTTTATGTATAAGGGAGATATAAGACAACAAAAAATTCTATTAAGGAACAGATAGAAACTTGGCCATATTCCTTTGTTGCCATCAATGAAAAAGGGGGAGATTGTTGGAAAGCTGGCTATACTAGTGTATATGACTTATTACATTGTTTTCATTATCGAAAAAAAGTCATATAGTAGTTTGGAGTTAGGGCACTTGATGAGAAGATCAGAAATTGGCCAAGTGTTCAAGACTAGACAATGTATAGTGTACCTGAAGCTCAGAGCATCAGTGCACATGTGTATGACTGAGTTATGGTATGTTCCCTAGAAGATAATTTAGTTAGAGTATATTCATGGTTAGTTTATGAGTGCATGATCAGATATGCAAGTATGACAAAGTTATAGACAGTTAAAGTTACACAGCCAGTGTGCTAGAGAAGAATAGAGTAAGTAGCCGACTGTTGGCATTTTGATTTGTGGTTATATTATTATGATGTAAAGGCCATGTGCCTATTGTAATTAATTTTCTAACATGTAATTATTTTTTTTGTAAACACGCTTGAGCCAATTCAATTGGAAGTGTTGTATGTAATCAGTTAAAGGGCCCACCTAGTTATTTTTTTGTATGCGCATATGAATATAAGATGTGCCCATTGTAATTGGTAGAAGAGTTGATATAGAGTTGAGATAAGAAGAGAAGAAGTGTACAAAGATTCTATAAGATGTATTAGAGATTTGCAAGAGGTCAAAGCATTAGCGCATCAAAGGAACTGATTAGACAAGCAATGTCACAGTAACAGTTCATCCTACAGATATAATGTGTATCTAAGATTAGAAGGTTGCAACCTTCACCACTTGAGCAGTGAGCTCTAGGATAGTAAGTCCACACCCCTAACAGGGTCTGACCCTTGACAAGGTCTACTATACTTAATGCATTGTAAGCAACTCCTAACATGGTTAATGATCTTCTAACAAGGATCATAAAACACTAGTATAGAATATCAATGGGTGTTAATTCCCACTGGGGTTTTTACCTATTTGGGTTTCCACGTAACCATATTGGTGTTATGTGTTGATTTCATGTTTCATGCTTATGTGGATGTTCATTTCAGTACTTAAGTATTTAAGTTTAGTTTGAGATTAATTAAAAAGATAAAATACAGTAAACACTGATTTACCCCCCTCCCCCTCTCAGTGTTCCCATTCCTAACAGAAAAAATTATCTTTGAAGGATCACAATAGCATTAATAATCAAATAAATACAAATCATGGAATTAACTTAGGAAAGTAGAGTGTCCAACATTTCAAGTTTAACTTAGCCCTATTTAGGAAAATATGACAGGAATAGAGGATATGGTTTAATAGCCTTTGATTTTCTTTAATAATAGAAAATGGAGCACAATTAACTTCGAAAGATCTCTAGTGAATTCATCTTGCTTCAAAATGAAAAATATAACTATTTGACAAAAGATAAGTCATTTTTGAAGAATGCATGCACTTTGCAAGAAAACATGATATCATAATATTAAAAATTTCTTTCCTAGGATTCAATTTTTACTAATCACCTAGGAAACATCAAAGGGTCAACACAGAAGATTATGAATTATACATTGGCCATCTATGATTCCTAGAGTTCCCAGTGTGGAAACCTAGGGCTTTGATACCAAATGTAACACCCCTCCAGGGAACCCAAAAGGCTAATGCTAATATCCCCACCAATTTTCTCTTTCAAACTTTACTTACTTAAATAGGTATATCACATTTTAAAATTAGGTTAAGATTAGACGTCTCTCCAAGTTCCCTAACATTGGTACCAATATTATTTTCACAATTTACCCAATTCTTTTCTACTTGATTAGATACATACATGTAGCCATTAATTTACAGTTACATAATTTAGTTTTTCCTTAATTATACAAGTCACATGGTTTACTTTTATACATTCATCTCATCCTATTATGAGTGTTATTTTCTATGATCTTTAACATGAGTATATGTTTATGCATCATACATAGGTGAATAGTTCACAAGTTTTAAACTTTTAAATGACATCTGACGACCAAGTATTTGATTATCATCTTTTCCTAAAATTACATGTGAAAATATTTAACTTATTTCTTTATATTCGTAATAAGGAACCATTATTGCCTTTATTGAATTCCACACTTACTTAAGATTATGTCATGAACTTTCTATAGTATTAAAGAATATAAACCACATCATACAAGGAATTTATAATATACAATATTGTATATTAAACATCAAATGGGACATGCAAGACATTTCCTTAGAATAATGCATCTTTAAAGATAAAATTGTTAACCCTTTCCTTCCTCCTAGAGATACCCTTTTTCATATCTTTACAGATTACATATAGTTTCGAGTCTCCTTCAGGAGCTCACAAAATCAGAACATAAGATATCATTATTTTGGAAGCTACATAAAATCATCACTTTTGTAATACAACATTTTTAAATGAAAGATATAATGAAATAATCTTCAACAACTTTAGGCAGGGATTGAATGCATGTAATCAATGAGACCACAAATAATACCTCGATATATTACTACCCAACCACAAAGATCCACAAAGGTCCAGTCCCTTGTTCTAGAAGATAGAACCAAAGGCCACATGGGAAATCTAGAGTTGTCTAAGGATGTGGGATATCCCTTCCCATCACAAAAAAAAAATTGAACCCCAAGAAAGTTGTAAAAATCAAAACATAAATTTCAAAGTACAAATATCAAAGCACTAATAACACAACATAGATATCAAAGCATAAGAGAAGAGTTCTCTAGAGTACAAGCTAGGTGAGTGTCCTTGGATAGTCCTTTATGTTGGGATCCTTCCTAGTAGTCATGTACTTTGGCACCTTCATATGCCCTACCCCAAAAACTACAATGACCCTCGTACTCCAACAGGACCTATGTGGACTATTAATTAGTATTTTATCTTATTAATAAATTTTATTAAACCCTTACTCATTCCGAACAATTTTAATTAATATTATGTTTTCTTTACACATAACTCACCTAGATGATATCATTGCGATCTCCATAACCCTGAATCCTACAATGAGCCACTCAACTAGTGTACCTAGAAACCCTACTCATACAAACTCCATCTAGGGGTTTTGTGACTCTTTAATGAAACATCCCTCCCTTGGGTTCTCGAGTGGTTTTTCATGATCCATATCATTAGGAAAAACCATGACCTTAAACATGTAGAAATGATAGAAAATAAAGAAATAATATCTCAAAAAATTCTTTTGGAGACGTTAATCCACACATTTCCATAATAGAGAGAAACATAAACAAATTCAAATGAAAAACTGAAAAATACAAATTTAGGTACCCTCTCGAGATTCCACATTTGTATGTTTATTTAAACACATAAAAGTTGTTGGAAGTTTGTCTAAGGGAATATGATAGGATTTTCATTAATGGAAACATATAGATACATTTTAGAAATATATAATCATCTACGAAGTTGGCATAGTTTTAGCTAAAGTTTGGATAAGGAATACTTAGAAAATTGTCTAAGTATAAGGTAGTTTATAGTTAGATGATACAAAGATGTATTCAACAAGGTTTTCTATTGATAGTTTGAATTTAGTGAGATTTACTGTAGATGTTATGGACATCATTGATGATGTGTACAATTGCGCTAAAGAAAATACTATATTTTGGTTGTGATTTCCAAAGTTCTCCTAAGACAACATGTATATCACAGAAACAAGTTAATTTTTTACTATAAAATAAAGTTATGAATTAGTTTTGGATGAAATCCTAGATTTCCATCCTCACACGAAAGAATGAGATATTAAAGTTTTGATAACATATTCTTAAGTTAAAATCCGACTAGATAAAGAGAAAGGTATAAAGGTAGGCCCCTGGTTTAAGTGAGATTGCCAATTGTATTATAATTATATGATTGACATATGTCCACTTTTCATATTATGTATAGATATGAATTTAATTATCAGATTAGAATGGAAAGTTACATGTTTTATTTTATGTGACCACCTACAAAGACTGATTAGATATTGAAGATATCAACAACACACAAAGTTTTGTATTGTGAAGTTGTATATGTACTTTATGTGTAGTGAGAACATTGTATAAATAGTGAGATCAAATTTTTGTTTTATATATTTGACTCCTTATAGGGTCCAAGGATTTTAATAGGGCCTACCTAGTCTTCTCACAAGGACATATACACTATATGGATGTAATAGACTCCTCACAAGGTCAATATCTTCCACAAGATACTTTTGATTAGTGGATCATTTTCTGGGTACCATCCCCACCGGGGTTTACCCTTGGCCAAGGTTTCCCTAGTTAACGAAATATGGTGTTATGTGTTTCATTATGTTGAGATTGATTTTACTTTTCATTACTTTACTATATGCATGTATAAAAGTAGTAAATGATATACATAGTTTGGCAGAAAGTTATTTAATTTGTATAAATGATTCACCCTCCCCTCTTAGTTATACCAAAGGATCTTTACTTGGTAATAAAAATGAATCCAAAACCACCATTCATAATATCAACATAATATAAGACAAAATAAACCCGTAAAAGGTTGGAAACATAAGAGACACTTTTTTTGTCTGAATTTTGTCATTTTTTCATTGATATATGCATGGCTATTTCTAGAAATATATGTATGACTATGATAAAAATATAGTCTCCATGTGGGGAGAAAAAAATTTGTGTTAACTGCTAAATTTTCTTAATTTTTGGATATATTGGAGAAAAACTAATTGTGCACAGTATCAATGGATCAATTTTCATAATAATATCGAGTTCAAAAGCTATCAAAAATAGAGTATGAGTCTAGGAAAACAAACTAGTAAGTTTCTCATAAGATCAACATAGTAAACATTCATAGAGACACCATACTTTCCCTCTTTCCTCTTGAATACACAAAGTTTCTAAACCCTCATAAAAAATGAAAATAATTCATAATCATAAAATATGATAGAAAAGAGAACCATATCTTTTCACAAGTCCAACAAGGAAAATCCTTTTCAAAAGACATAATTCCTCTTTTCAGAAAACTAACACGTAGTGTGCAAAATAGAACACTTTGTCCATTTTCGATTAAAATTTTAATTATCATCCTAATTATGTTACATTCCTTAATTCTATTTTATTTTAAATACACACACACACACACAGAGATTTAATATTACTAGTATATACATATATATTTTTACTTATAGGAAGTTCTATGGGTTCCATACCCTATGTGAGATCCCACAGGGACATTCCTTTATAATATGATTGATTACGACTCTAATTTCCTCTTAAAAGCCTCCCAGATCCTCCAATTACACTCTAGCACTCGTAGATCCTTTTCTAACAAATAATCTAAAAAAAATTCTATTTTCTATTCAATTTCTAATCACTTCCCAACTACTACCTTCTTCTCAATTCCTCCCCCTTCAATCCTTCCTTTTTCCTCTAGTTTCACTCTAGGATTTAGATATCCACTACTTTGATTCTTTTCCTCCAATTTCAATCCCTTCAATCTAAATTCTATCTATTTACCATAATATATCTTCTTCCATATTTTCCTCCTAAAATCTTTCTCCCCCCAAAATATTTTCCAACAACCCTATTTATAAATCACTGGTTCATTGCAAAGGTTATGAAGGTTTCTTCCCATGAAGAAATGTCTCCCTAAGGTTCACAAATAATATTTATTCAATAATTAATATTTAATTAGCCTAAATACAACTTACCTTTTAGGTGAAAACCAACTTACTTGACTCCCCTCCTGAGAACTTAATAACCAATAATAATAGTCATATGCCGAACATTAACCATATCATAATATATATACATAGTTTTTATTTAGTTTTTTAATACACTTATGCAAATAGTAATAATCCAAACATAGAGTAATGCAGTAAGGTTTTCATGGAAAATACTTACCTCATTGGTAATTTTGGGCCCCTCATAAGCAAGAGGTATCAAGTTCCAATCCCCTCCCTAACATCTCTTAGAGATAGGAGAGAAAAGGAAGGAGAAAATATAGGGATTAGATGTTAGGTTTTATTTTTATTTATTATATTCTTATCTTTTTATTATGTTTGATTTACCTTTATTTGCACACTTCTTGAACAAAATATATTTTAACTTTATTTACTAAATTCATTTATAAGATTCACACACACACACACACACACACAGAGAGAGAGAGAATGTGTGTGTGTGTGTGTGTGTGCACCCATTTATGCATACTTATGTATATATCAATACAAGAAGGATATAGAGAAACATATATCAACAATAACATCCTCAAGAAGCCAACTCACAAAACAATAAACAATATGAACCAAACCATAAAATCAAATTGAAAGATCAATCAAGTAAAAATGATAACTAATCCATCCACTGGGATCAAAATAATTATCAGAGAACAAGTCTAAGGCCATTAGGGTTTCCTTGTGTGAAATTTGGGACCATCTCCAAATCAACAAATTTTTGATGATTTTAAGGCATGCTTAGACCTGTGTAGCTAGGTTGAGTCAATGCCTAGTACCTTTACATCTTTGCATCATTGGACACCAACATATCCAAAAAACCTATATATATACACAAATAATAACAGACAAGAAAGGAGGAGTGCGACATCATGTAGATCTCTTGTAGGAGTGAATATGATTGCCTCCCATCATCCTTAAAATATGCAAAGTAGATTATACCCCAAAACATGATGGGTTCACACAGGGTTAGCCCAAATCATAATCAAATAAATGCGGTAATCAAAGAAATTGATCTTTAACCTCAAGAAAGTAAAAATGTACATGAAATGATAAAAATGTTATCCTTTAAACAATATAAAGGTACTATCTGAACATATATCTAGGTGATATTCATGATAGTCAAAATATATTAAATACTATCATCAAGTTAGGTGTTACAAGAAGATAAATCATCATGCAGACAAGCGATCATAAAAAATGTAAGTTATGTCTGATCGATAAGGCAATTTGTGTACATATTTTTTGTGCTCTTCTTTTGGTTCTTTTGTAGAAATATTTTTTCTACAATTGTAAGTATGTCTTTTTCATGCAACAATAAAATCTCTATTTATATTTTCTCCCATTTAGCTATTTGTGCAAGTTTCTTTCCTTGTGTTGAATCTCATTCTTTTTTGCAAATTGTATGATGTGTTTAATCTTGTTGTAGCTGTTGTATTGTGAAAAGTATTTTTACTTTCAATATTTTATTAGTTTAACCTCCACATAAGTCCTTCAGATAGGATCAAACTAAGAACAATGTATTGTTTGGGTCTTTATTTATGTTATGTTTAGTCATGGGTAGAGATGAACCAAACTTTCAATCTGGTGCATCACCTCCCCTTTAATTTTCTACAATCCTTCTTCTCTTAAATCCCTCAAAGTGTTCATTTAGTTTTAGTCTTAGGTGCATCCTGATTGGAAGGAAACTAACCTTCTCTAAAGCGTCAGTCTCATATGTACAATGTCCTACACTTGGAGGTTGTTTTAATGTTTCACAAGGTTTCTTGCAGGTCAAATCCTGAGCATGGGTGAAAACTTTTGTGACAACATTTACTAAAATAATAATGTATTTTCATTGGTTTTTATCCTAAATTTGGTACCCCTCACACGTTAGTGAAGATCTAGCTTTAGGTATTTGTGACCTAAAATTTTGATTAGGAATATGGTACAATTATCAAAGGTTGGTTAACTTACACCCTTTACATTAGAGAAGATGAGAGAAACCTACTCTTAACAATAGGATTAGACGGAGAGGAAAGAAAGTAAACTTTTATATTATACATTGTACTCTTTTCTTGTCTTATTCTCATCATTTTCAATTGTTAAAGTGTACAAATGTTAGCAATTCTCAAAATAAGAAGAGGGTTAGCCACAAAGATTAAGATCATATAAGAAATCAATAGTAAAAGGGTTGTAAATCAAGGAGAGTTCATGATTATAATAGAGATTAATTCAATTGATCATGAGAGTAAAAAGATCAATTCAATAAAAAATAACATTAATCATAATGATGTTATAGTAAGAGAGAGGAAAATAACTTTTTAGAATATAATATGTTAGAATATAGATTAAAAGCAAAGAATTTATTATAAAAATCAGAGATCGTAAAATACATGTAATTCCGTCTTTCTCCTCCAATAAATTTGAAGTGGAAATGGAAAGCGAGTGACTATTGATAAAAGGGAAAAAAATTAGTTCATTTTAACATTTAAAAAACTCAAATTGGCATAGAATAAACTAACGTAGCCATGCACACTATAAATAAAGAATAAAAAAATAAAATAAGCTTTTTCCAAAGAAAGAATGGTATAGAAACAAATTATAAATAGGAATCTTCAGTTCGTATGACAAATATGATTGAGAGTATTCTAATGGAATCTAATTAAAAATGTTTAACATGTTATCACACTTATCCTGAAAGATATAAGTCTAATTTTCTAAACATCATATGTGAGAAAATAAGGTGAATACTCTTACGATTACAATATGGTTCAGAGGAAGTTTCCACAATACAAAGGAGACCGTTAGAAACTACAAAACCAATCAGCAATGGCAATGCCAACCGACAGTTATAAAAACTGTGATCAGTTTATTCAACTTAATATATAAATATCCTTTTTATTACATTGGTCTAACAAATAGACTACCCTTTATGTGTCTAAGAGACTTTCACTAAAGGATAATAACAAAACTAGCTGATTAAATAGAAACAAATACATTTTTTTTTTGAAAAACTACCATTGAAGAACGAAGTCTTAAATCACCTAGAAATCAACCAAACTGTTTTATGTTCCATGTGAAGATGTGTTTCCGACCAAGATTCCCAAATTCTTCTTTCTTCGATCTCCAGAATTACCTACACTGAATAACTGGACAACTATACACCAAATTCTTAGACTCTGAATAGTTCTAGCTCTGCTCCCTTTGAAACCATCTGGCTAGAGAAAAAATGAAAAATTCTCTAGTAGAAAGATTTATAAGTTAATGAACGAAAGAATGTGCTAACTGCTTAGAAAGATGTGATGTGATTGAGAAGGAAACATGAAATTTTCATTGCATGTACGTCTATGTAGATGGTAGTCCGCTCATATCGTTTGCCTTCAATGTGAAGGAAAAAATAATGAATAGCGGTGTAAGAAACGCAGCCACAGGCAGGATCCTCACCTGTCCCCATCCTTTAACACTGCTCAGACTTTAAGTCGACGGGCAGCAGGCAATTTCAAAGTTGTGGAAAGCGTGTTTAAAAATGATGTTCCCTTGGGCAGACAGATTCCCAACGTGGAAGTGGCCGAAGAAAAAGAAATAAGGATGTTATTTCTTCTTGCAAGGATATAACTAATCAAACCGAGGTCTAAGCAAATGATAATGACAAAGTTAGCTTAAGTAAGAAACCTCGCAAGGATGATGTTCTTGAAGTCCTGCAAACATTTTTTATTTTATTTTTTATTTACTTTTTTAATATATTCGTTAGAATTTGAAATCGGAAAGGAAGTCGTATTTATATACAATTTATATCAGTCAGAAATAATCTTTCAAGATGAGCATACAAATAAAGGTTAGATAATATAAATAAGCAAGTTTGACTTTCATGTTGAAGGGTTGAGTCCACTTTTCTAAGACCGGAGGTATTGGGTGTTCTATTGATAGCATAATGTGCTAACAAAATGTCTTATCATAGGAAATTTAATGTAGTTTTCCAAAGTGATTATAAAATTAGGGACACACAAGAAAAAATATATGCTGAATCTAGTGTGAAATTATTAGTTTCATCAATTTACAATTCTACAAATTTATAAAATGAATTATTTAAAATGAAATTTGCGATTAATTTTGATCATAAGTTTGTCATTCATTATCAATCATTTTTTCTCTTTTAGTAGATGGTTTTATATAGATTTGTAGACATCAATAGAGAAGCATGAAGTTGGTTATGATATGGAAGCTTTGCACTTAAGAAAACTCGATCTTTAATAAATTCATTAAGAATCATTCAATTTCACTAATAGACCAAGATAACATTGACATAGTACTAATTCAATTAATTAAAAACTCATTTAAATACAATAAAAAATAAAATGTAAAACTATCATTTCAATAAATAAAAACTAGTAAAAACATCGTTACTGAATCAATAACCATAAACGTTAAAAATCAAAACTGAGAAATCAGGAGGAAAATTACACTCTTGGGGTTTCTTAGTTTTTAGGGAATGCTATTAAACCTGAAAAGAGTATGTGCCGACGATTGTGTGAATACAAGACCCGCAATTATTGATGCAATTGGCCGAAACCTATGTAATAATAATAATTAACAAAAATTGACCGGAAACAAAAGCGAACTCGGGCGGGCTGCATCGTGCCATTGCATGATACGCCATACTTCTGTACATCTGACTGCAAAATTAAATCAAGGAGAAAAATAAGGATTATAACGATAAGAAGATTGAATTTCCTATTCGTCATTATTCATAACACAATAATCAAACTGAGCGCACTTACTTCTCATTTGCAACCACAAATAATCGCACCCACATGTGACGTCTCAGCCGTGTCGGCCGTGGTCGTCACAAAACATGAACGTAGTTGTTTCTTAGCAATGAAGCTGCGTAAATTATTGACTAGAGTTCCTGCCTGTTTGATATTTATTGACAACTTGCCGCACCCCATAATATTATTCATACGCGTTATTACACACTGAGAACATTGTTTTGTATTATTAGGATGGGGAAAAAAGCAATTGTATCGTGTGCTGCCTGCAGATTTCAACGGAAGAAATGTTCAGAAGAATATACCTTGGCACCCTATTTTCCTGCAGATGATCCAGACAAGTTCGCAATCGTGCAGAGAGTGTTTGGAACTGGCCATATCGTTAAACTGCTTCAAGTATTTTTTTACCTATGGCCCATTTTATTGCCCCAATCTTAATTTAAGAATTTTGGATATAATTGGACTATTGAAACTCACGCTTTTGGTGTGCATTTGTTTCAGGGTATTGAAGCTGCACAAAGAGCAGATGCAGTAAATAGCATCGTGTATGAAGCGAGTGCAAGGTTGAAAGACCCCGTGCATGGCTGTGCAAAAGACGTTGATCAATTGCAGAAGCAAATAGCTGATCTGGAATCCCAATTGGCGGTGAAACAAGCCGAACTAAACCATATGCGGTCTGAGTATGATAATCTTGTATTGGTTCTCGGCTCTGCATCTCATGATTCTACACCACAATCAAATGAAGATTGCGTATATGACATGTTGGATCCCTTGATGTCGTGGGGGCTGCTATGGGATAAATAGAGATAAATCTATGTTGTGAGAGATGTCATTATAATGCAAGTCTGGTGCGCTCATCCCTGACTGTTCGATGAGTTCTACAGTCTGTTCTAAGAAACAGTTATGTATTTACTAACACCTTGTATACTTTAATTAAGGATGCTCTATCTTGTGTGAAAAAGGATCAGAAGTACATTATCATAAAAATCCCAAAAATATTAATAATATGTGTTATGACCATTGGTTAGAATTGGAGGAGAGGAGAAAACCAATAAGTATGAAGATTATGTTATATATAAAAACCATTATCTCATGATGAGTTTGTAAGCACATAAACTACGAATAATCGAGTTATATGTGAAAATTTGCCATTGCATATATGCACACAATAAAGAAAAATATCCATAAATGCTAGATAAGAAACACATAATCATGTCGATCACAAGAACATAGGTCATAAATGCTAATAGAGAAAATGTATGAATCGTAATAAATGTAATGCCGCATAATTAAAATATAATTAAATTAAGTGGAATGGAGAGTGGAAGCAGAACGATTAGGGTTTACGAATGCACCAGAGAGGAAGGGGATTCTGCAGACGAGGACGATGACCTATATCGGAAAATCCCCGTAGATCCAGTTCAGCATGTGATACGTGGGCAAGAAACACCTTTGGTGTTGCTTTGTGCTGTGAGAATTCTCTCTAAGACGTTGTAGTTGTTAGAGAGAGATGAATGGAGGTATCGGAGTTGGGGTCTTGGCATGTTTTGCAGTGCTAAGTTTTCTTCCAAAGGAAATCTGGTGGGTGTGTGGTTGTTGTTTCAATGACATGTTTCGTGCTGGGTACAAATTCTCGTCGCGCCTGCCTACGTTTCCAGTGAACAATGTATGCTCTATTTTCTCTCTTCCTCTTACCTTGTGGTGTTTGATGCTCAGGTTCTCAGAGGTTTATTTGGGATCTATTTGGGCTCTGTAAGTGGTGATTATGTTGTTGATCTAGAGATCCCTATCCTTGTGTTGGCTCTAGCTTGTTGTGGATCAAGTGAATCTATTAGGGAAGCTACTGACTTTCAAAGATGGTTTGTGGGTCCTTTGGGTATTTGTGCAGAGCATCTTGCTTTTGTATCTTCCCACACCTATCTGGAGTTGGCTTGTGGTGTTGTTTCTTATGATTCGTGGTGTGTGTCTCAAGTTTTGGAATTAAAATCTCAATGAGATATTAGTTACTTTCGTTAGTATTAAAATCAATCAAACGATGCAATTAAACCAAATAAGAGCATCTCATTGCTTCTTATCTAAGAAGAGTATGATCTAGATTATAGTTTTATCTCACAATGGCCTAGATTAGTGACTAGACAGTCCTAGAATGAAAGATTCAAATCAATTAACCTACAATTAATCCAATTATCATAACTATTACATATGAATTCAATACAAATTAAGCTAAAGGAATGAGATAAATTCTGTCATTGATGACCTTGAATGACAAAATTATGGTAAATGATGCTGCTATGCTCTCCAATTACTCTCAAGAAGTCTCAAATGATTTTGGCATAATCTCTTTTCATAAACTCTAAATACAGAATACCTTAAATTGCCTCCATTTTAGAGAAATTTGATAGAAATTAGTGGCTCAAATTCAAACTTGGTGTGTGGTTCACATTTAAACTTGCTTGATCCATGTGATGGCATGTGATTAACCACTTGGATTTCTTTCACCCTTGTATGATGAGTTCGAATTTAAATTCATTATTTATTTCTTTAATTCATTTCTTTTCACAGGTGGGATTTTAGAACTTTATTTAATTAAAAGTGCTAAGATATTTTATTTAAATGAATTTAATTATTGATTATTAACCTTTAAATTTATGATGAGGGATGAGTTACACTACTAGGTGGATCAACCTAGTTGTGCAATTGAGTCTAGTCATTCTATTGATTTAATGATTTTGATTAGGTGGCGTACCTCAGATTAGGGTTTTGTTGAATTAAATTGATTTAGGGGCACTAAGTTATGGTAGACTATTTTAGGGTGATTATAGGTGAGTGCTTGGGGAGTCTTCTCCTTTTCTTCATAAGCTTGAGGTTGAGAGTTTTGTTGGCACTAATGATCTCATTTGATGGAGGCTTGGTCGTGTTATGAATGCTACTTATGTTGACAATGGAATCTCTAGTTCCCTTCATGTTGTTTTGGCCTCTCGGGGATTTATTTATAGCATCATTTTCTTTGTGCTAGCAAGGATATTTCATATGAATGGTTTCTTTAGTTTTGCTAAGTTGGAATGGTCATTTTTTCCTAGTGATAGTGTGTGGCTACTATTCTTTGAGAAGGTTTATTGTGCTCTTTCACTAGTTACTCCATTCTGGAAGTTAGTTATTTAGATGAAGGACATTATTATGGAAACCCTTGGTTGCACTAATTCAAATTATAGGTGGGATCTCCATCATACTCTATTGGTAAGGTTTATGTTTTTGAGATGCAAAGGAGTGATATAATCTTCTTTCATTTCTCCCCTGCATGTTGATTATGTCAATCTTGTCAAGATTATCTTTCCCTCCTGTAGTTTTTGGGTGGATACTTTGTTAAGATAGCTTCCTTTCATTTCTTTTGCTGGTCTCTATGCTGAATGATTGATGAAGGGTGCTCCCCTTAATATCACAAACACATAATAGAAACAAAGAAACAACAACGATATGCAAGAACAGAAAATTGGCTTATTATTATCTCCACAAATGTGGAATTACAAACTTTCAGAATTACAATATGCAAAGCCACATGGGCATTCCCTTACAATATTTTATAGGACAAAGCCTTGAATCAATACCCAGATCTCTACCCAGAACTTCCCTAGACAACACTACGAGCCTTCTTTATATAGGCATTTTCCACTACCCGAGAAGGTTCCAAAAATTTAGCCCTTAGTGCCGACCAAACTTAGAATCATTTTATTTTTCAATTTATTACATCAAAGTCGGCTCAAAATAAATTTTGAAACTTGAACAAAAATTTTGAAGGAAAATTATTTTCTGCCATTTTGGGTGACCCGACTTCCGGAGACCATAAGTCATCACTAGTTGACCCGATTGACTATTATAACCCCATTTCAGAAAGGCCATGAAGCGCTCTATAGGCTTGAATCGTGCAAGCGCCTATCACCCAAATTTTTAACATCATTTAGGGCCTCTAAAGCCTTCAAAACTGAGTTCAAAGTTTCTATACCCTGTCGCCAATACCAAAAATCTTCAATATCTTAAAAACTAGACCTAATCTAGCCATGAAACTTTACTGGAAAGCTGATATGAGTGAGATGAACCTCCGCATGTAAAGTCAAAACATTCCGCGATCATCTAACCAACTTACTAAAAATAGCAAGTTTCCATAAATAACACCTCTACACAAGATAGCCCTTATTGAATACAAAAACATAAGTATTTTTGGGTGATGCAAGATTGCTCTTACACCTAGGATGCTCCTACATTAGACACCTAGGGTAATTTGAGAAGTGACCCTATCATGTCTTAGGTGTGTAGAGGAAAACCATGATGGTCAACCTTGTCCTTTGTCAGCCATGGTGAATCTTCAATAGGTCATCCTTTCCACTTGACCAAATATGCTTCATATGTCTTGTTCCTTGTGCTTCTGCCAACATGACTATCTAGTATATCCTCAATCTCTTTGGTATCTGAACTAGTTATTGGAATACTCCACTATGCTGTTGTGATCTCATCTTCAACACCTCCCTCAAGATACTCTATCAGATCTGAAATGTTAAACACTAGTGAAATATTCAGCTCTTCTTCATTTTCAATTTGTTATATGTACCAACTAGAAATCGCTCCTTCCGCAAATGAACCATGACTTCATCTCCAACATAAAATTCCTTATGCCTCCTTTTCTCATCTACCTTATTCTTATACTGCACATTCATCTTGGTAATATGCTTTCTCACCTCCTCATGGATGTTCTTCAAGTGTTCTGCAAAATCCTCAGCTTCAACACTACTTATTTCTCCTTTATCTCTCTTTCTCAACTCAAATGCATTTCTGGGACTACTCCCATATACAATCTGGAATGGTGATTTACCAGTGCTCCTGTTGACAGAATTATTATATGCAAATTTTGTCTGTGGTAAAATCAAATCCCATCTTATTGGCTTATCTCCAACCAAACATCTCAGCAAATTTCCCAAACTCCTATTCACCACCCCTATCTGTCCATTAGTCTATGGATGATGTAATGAACTGAACTTCAAATCTATCTTCAGCTTCTTCCACAATGTTCACTAGAAATAGCCTACAAACTTGGTGTCTTGATCTGAAACTATGGTTTTTGGCAAACCATGTAGCCTCACTACTTCTCTGAAAAACAATTCTGTTATATGAACAACATCATTAGTCTTCTTGTAGGGAATGAAATGTGCCATCTTTGAAAATCTATCAACCACCACAAAAATTTAATCATGTCCCTGCTGAGTCCTAGGTAATCCAAGAACAAAGTCCATACTGATATTCTCCCAAGGCTTCTCTAGTACAGGTAATGGCTGATATAACCCTATATTCTACTTCACTCCTTTCACCATCTGACATACTCTGCAACTTTGTACAAACTTCTTGACATCTTGCTGCAACTATGGCCAATAATAATTCTCACTAACCAAAGCAAGGGTTTTATCATGACCAAAATGTCCAACCAATCCTCCACTATGCTTCTCCTTGATGAGATTCTCCCTCATAGAACTTCTTGGAATGCACAACTGACTCCCTCTGAATAGCATATCATCCTGAATGATGAAATCCAGCCACTTCATCCTATCTAGAGTAACAGGTTCTTTACAAGCTTTCCAAGCTTCACCAAAATCAGGATCCTCTGGATACAAATTCTTGAGTTCCTTGAACCTAGGGTGAACCCACAATACTGGGTTAAACTTTTTCGGAGGAAGGAATCTGTTCTGAAAAGCATTTTTAGCAAAATATTTGTTATCAACTTTTGATAGAAACTAGCTTCAACTTTCGATTGTAAGTACTAAACTTACGATCGAAAGTCCTTAGACAAAGGACTTTCTATCATAAGTAACTTTTGATCAAAAGTTCCTTAGTAACTTTTGATCGAAAGTTACTAAGGAGCTTTCGATCGAAAGTCCCTTAGTAATGACTTTCGATCGAAAGTCATTAGTTAGGGTTTTCTTTGGCAAAAATCCCTTAGTAATGACTTGACTTTCAATCAAAACTAGATGACTTTCGATCGAAAGTCCCTTAGTATGGACTAAATTTTGCATTTTTTGCCAAAGTACTTTCAATCGAAAGTACTTTAGTACTTTCGATCGAAAGTGGCTAAAATGGGAGATGGTTTCAAGTTTTCAAGAAATTCTAAGAATTTCATGGCTTCGAGCCTCAAGCGCATTGATCAAATGGATGAATAAAAAGATGTCCTTTTGCATACAACAAGTACTTAGAAGTAGGTTTCCAACGATTATATATTTGACTATTTTTAAATTTATCATGTGTATGATTTTTGACGTTAAATGAATGTAGGTTTTTTATTAAATATAAACCTCTGATTTTGACATTCAATGAAAAATAGTAAAAGAAGGAAATTTTTTTTGGAAAAATAACAGTGCCCTCCGTATTCGAGTCTACTTTCTATTAAAAAAATAATAATTTAAATTTGATAAATACACAATAAGTTATAAGCTATGTAATCAAGGTAGGTCAAATTTTTGGTTTAGTCAACTTCAAATGTTAATAAAATATACAATAATAGTGATAATCTCATCAAACCAATTGCATGCCCTCCGTATGGATGTTACAAAACTAAATTT
Source organism: Chamaecyparis obtusa (assembly GCA_027943335.1). NCBI lineage: Eukaryota > Viridiplantae > Streptophyta > Pinopsida > Cupressales > Cupressaceae > Chamaecyparis > Chamaecyparis obtusa. The sequence continues at coordinate 319,486 of BSBK01011756.1, forward strand.
GATAGAATTGCATTCATATCTATTTTACAAAAAAAGTTATGGTCTATGAAAACAGTGTTACTACTTGAAAATGACGTTTTCAGCACCATACAAGTTTTCGTGGGAGAAAGAAAAAAGTATTCAAATAAATTCAAATATATATATATATATATATATATATATATATATATATATATATATATATATATATATATATATATATATATATATATATATATATATATATATATATATATATATATATATATATATATATATATATATATATATATATATATATATATATATATATATATATTTAGAAACTAGATAGAAAATCCTAAAAGACTCTAATTTACTTCATCCTTTGATTTCGAGTGGTTCAATGACAATATGCATCCGAATCTAAAATTTTTTCTCAAAATGTAGAGCTCAGTGTCCGTTCAGGCTAAAAAGTGTAACCCACTATTGTGGGTTCACCCCCCAACCACCTCAATCTGCATCTCTATTAGCAATAGTTTCCTTCTGCTAAGTGCATCTGCAACCCTGTTAGACTTTTCACTTCTATGTTTCAAAACAAATCTATAATTCTGCAAAAACTCAACCCATTTCAAATGCCTTTGATTCAACTTTCCTTGACTATTCAAATATTGCAAAGCTTGATGATTAGTATACAAAACAAACTCCTTAGAAAGTAGATAGTGTCTCCACTTCTTCAATGCCTGAACTATAGCATAAAATTTCTGATCATAAATAAAATATTTCCTCTTGGCATCATTCAACTTCTCACTAAAATAAGCAATAGGTTTACCTTCTTGGCTCATAATAGCTCCTATTGCAGTACCGCTAGCATCACAGTCTACTTGAAACACCTTATTAAAATTAGGAAGTGCTAAAATAGGCTGTTCTATAACCTTTTGTTTCAATAGTTTAAAAATCTTATCCACCCCATTAGTCCACTTGAACTCTTTTCTATCCCCCCCTCATTGTTTCAGTCAAGGGTCCACAAATACTGCTAAAATTTCTGATAAACTTTCTATAAAAACTAGCCAAACCATGAAAATATCTTACCTTTATAGCACTCCTTGGAGTAGGCCATTCAACAATAGCCTATCCTTTCTTTGGAGCCATTTTTACACCTTCTGCTAAAACTACAAATCCCAAATACACTAATTCCTTCTTCATAAAACTGCACTTCTTCAAATTAATCAACAATTTCTCATCTCTCAGCTTCTCAAACACCATATGAATATGCATCATATGTTCCTCCAATGTCTTACCAAAGATCAAAATATCATCTAGGTAAACAATGACAAACTTACCTAGAAATTCTTTTAGAACCTCATTCATGAGCCGCATGAAAGTGTTCGGTGCATTGGTTAGCCCAGAAGGCATGACTAACCACTCATACAGTCCTTCCTTTGTCTTGAAGGTAGTCTTCCATTCATCTCCTTCTTTGATCCGAATTTGGTGATATCCACTCTTCAGATCTATCTTTGAGAAATACACAGCTCCACTCAAACAATCTATAATATCATCCATTCGTGGCAATGGAAACCTATACTTGATTGTGACCTTGTTTATTTCCCTGGAGTTTGTACACATCCTCCATTCTCCATTCTTTTTTGCTGCTAATACTAGTGGTACAACACATGGACTCAGGCTCTCTCTAATCAACCCCTTCTGCAATAACTCATGTACTTGTCTATTCAACTCTTCACTTTCTGCTAGTGTCATTCTGTGTGCTGCGTTGTTTGGCAAACTGGCTCATCGAATCAAATCCATTTGATGATTGATATTCCTTACTTGTGGTAATCCATCAGGTACATTATCAGATACAATATCCTGAAACTCATTCAACAAATCTACAACCTCTATAGGTACATCCTCTACTTCCTCTTTACCTTCTTTTGGAATTAAAGCAAAACACACATGCTCATGCCTCATACCATCTAGGAATTTTCTTCCATCAACAAAAGTTATTCTTGCTTTACCACATACCTTTTCTTCATTCTCCTTCAATAACTTTAGCTTATGTCACACTCCATCCTTTGTTAGGGAATAGGTATTCGCAGGACCATCGTGTACAACACATCTGTCAAACTATTATGACCTACCCAACAACATGTGACATGCATCCATAGGTATTATATCACATAGTACCTCATCATGGTACCTGCCAATCTTGAACTTTACTAGGCACTGTTCACTGATCATGACCTTGTGGTCATCCTGCACCTAGGCAATCCAATATGGATGTGGGTGTTTCTATCTCTTGAGCTTCAACTTTGTCACCATCTCTTCTAACACCAAATTGTTAGTGCTTCCACTATCAATAATCACATCACAGCATGTACCCTCACACTTGCATCTAGTGTGAAATAGACTCCTTTGTTTAGGTTCATTCTCACAACTTAGCAGAACTCTTCTGTTAATCAATGTTTCTCCTCTTTCAGCATCTTCAGAATTTGATGATCTGGCATCTTCATCTACATGTGCAACTCTAGCCTGGCCTTCATTCCTCCTATCCATCCTTCCTTGGCATTGAGGATATTCAAATGCCCTATGACCTTCTTCTCCATAGTGAAAGCATGTTCCACATAAGCCTTCTCTTCCTGAACCTTGTCCTCTTCCTCTTCCTCTCTGATCTCTATTGTTTTGATCTTGGAAATGATTGAAATTGTTTCCTCTCTGATTTTGACTGCTACTAGCCTCATCCTTCTTTTTCTTATCTTCATTTCTGCCTCCATATGACCATCCACCATGACCCCTTCCATTTTTTCTGCTCTCAAACTTCTTGTTCAGCTTTTCCTCTACTTTTAGGGCAAATTGGTATGCCTCTTCAATACTGTTCATTCGAACCAGATTCAGCTCCTCCTAAATGCTTGGCCTTAACCCATTAAGGTAACGGGAAACTTTCTCCTTGTCAGCTTCTGCATGGCCTATTCATATGAGTATTTGATAGAACTCTTCTGTATACTCCTGAACAGATCTTCCTGCCTGCTTCAAACTTTGCATCTTCTTTAGTAGGTCAAGCTCATAATCAACAAGAATGAACTATCACTTCAATTTATCCACCATTTCATCCCATCTTGTGATTTTATCTTTCCCTCTTCTATTTCACTCCAATTGAATCTCTTGCCACCAGATCTTCACATGACCTTTCAGTCTAGCCTTCGCGAATTTGAGTCTATCAGGATCCTCAATATCTTCATACTCAAAATATTCTTCACATTCATTGATTTAATCGATCAACTCCTCTAGGTTAAGATTTCCTGAAAATGCAGGAACCTCAATCTTAGGTCTTTTTTCGATCTTGGAAATGGCCTGAAAAAGTCTTTCTTCCTCCTGGTTCACAACTTCAACTTCTCATTCTTGATCTTCTTCTTCAGCTTCATCCTCGCTTTTGTCTCTGACATTAAGATTCATTCCTTAGTGAATCTCCTCTTGCAATGCTCACACTTATCTCTGGAGGGCTCTAATCTCAAGTGTTACAACACCAGCTCTTCCACCACGTTCCCTTTGTGGAGGCATTTTTGAGATGCGTGCTAAAACCCTAACCACATTCTTGGTGCAAACTACCTCACAGTCAGCGATTTTTTTACACACTCAGGAACTCCTTCTCTGATACCACTTGATGAAGGGTGCTCCCCTTAATATCACAAACACATAACAGAAATAGAGAAATAACAATGATATGCAAGAACAAAAAATTGACTTCTTATTATCTCCACAAATGCAGAATTACAAACTTTCTGAATTACAATATGCAAAGCCACATGGGCATTCCCTTACAATATTCTGTAGGACAAAGCCTCGAATCAATACCTAGATCTCTACCCAGAACTGCCCTAGACAACACTACGGGCCTTCTTTATATAGGCATTTTCCACCGCTCGAGAAGGTTCCAAAAATTTAACCCTTAGAGCTGACCAAACTTAGAATCATTTTATTTTTCAATTTATTACATCAAAGTTGGCTCAAAATAACTTTTGAAACTCGAACAAAAATTTTGAAGGAAAATTATTTTTTGCCATTTCAGGTGACTCGACTTCCGGAGACCATAGGTCATCACCAGTTGACCCGATTGACTATTATAACCCCATTTCAGAAAGGCCACAAAGTGCTCTATAGGCTTAACTCATGCAAGTGCATGTCATCCAAATTTTTGACCTCATCTGGGGCCTCTAAAGCCTTCAAAACTGAGTTTAAAGTTTCTGTACCCTGCTGCCAATACTGAAAATCTTCAATATCGACAAAAGTAGACCTGATCTAGCCATGAAACTTGACTGGCAGGCTGATATGAGTGAGATGAACCTCCACATGTAAAGTCAGAACATTCTAAGATCGTATGACCAACTTACTAAAAATATAAAGTTTCCATAAATAGCAGCTCTGCACAAGATAGCCCTTATTGAATACAAAAATAGAAATATTTTTGGGTGATGCAAGATTGCTCTTACACCCAATATGCTCCTGCATCAATGATGTAGTGGGATTAGGGGTGGATCTCACCCATTGTGGCCTATAACCTTGTGCTAAGTGTTGTTGTGGCTTGGGAGTAACTGGATGAGAATTGGGTATCTAGTGTTGCTATTAAAGTGGTTCTTAAGAGGCATGTTACTCTTTTTGGGAAGATCTTAGGAAAACTACCAAATGGTTGTTGGAGAAGAGGTGAAGGAAGAGGTTGTGGCTCTATTCTGAATCCATTTCTGGGTTTGATGCATCCAAATGTAGATGGTGGTGGTTTAGGTAAGGAAGGGAGTTTTTCTAGTGAAGATAATGAAGAGGTCTTCTAGATGGTGGTTTGGATAGTGGTTGTTTCTTAGTTTGGTACCTATATGATAAGGATTCTTTATTTGTCTGGGTCTTTTGTGGCTGCTTTAGGGGGTTTTCTTTCCCCTATTCTTGTCAATGTGTTGTGGGACTTTGTGAGGATGGCTTCATTGTTTGGAGCTTTTGAAAGATGTTTAATTTAGTTAACTCTATGGAAGGAGGTTTAGGATTTTTTCTCTACACATTGGGCTTGGAAACATTCAATATTACTAATAGTGTACAACCTAAGGAATTTTTTTGTTAAGTTGTTGTTGGTAGTTCCATCCTCCTTGGTGGAAAGGTTGGTACTACTATTTTTCAAGGACTTATCCTTTCTTTGGTTTATTTTTTATTAGGTTGCAACACTTTCTAGGTTTTTGTTTTTCTTTCTCTCTGCTAGGGTTGTTTGGCTCCTAGATGGGCTCTTTCTAGTCAGGCTTCTTTGGAGGTGAAACTTTTCCCTATAGAGGTCATGTATAGGATGATAGATATGTTATGGGAATGGTGTATTTTACTCCTTCCGCTTTCCTTCTTACTTATTACAAAGGTAGAGCTATTTCATATTGAGGTGGCAATGAGTGGGTGGAGGGAGGGTGGTGGTATTTTGATGTAATATTCTCTTAGCATTATCTTCTCAGAGACTTGTTGGAAGATAGAATGACCCACACCTTTTATTTCGGTCTTCTCTAAGTTAGTTCTATGGAGGTGGGATCCTTTTTTGTTGAGGTAGAGTGGAGTCTTGTAGGTGAGGAGGTGGTTTGGTGGAGTGTGATTGTTAGAATTAGTGAAGAGGTCATGGATACCAATTTAGCACATTCAAAAGGTTTTGGGAACCATGAAAATCCCTTATCAATCTGGAACTCATTATTCAAAAGGTGTTGTATCTTTATAATTCTTGTAATATTTTGGGTCCTTTTGAAAACCCTTGAAGGTTTTCGGTCCTTTTGAAAAACCCTCAAAGATTTTGGGTTCTTGAAAAAGCCCTTTGTGCTTGGCTTTAGAGGATTTATTTTATTGGATAAGCTTTCTATTTGTTGTGTTGTTGAGATGATGGTTTTTCTTTTGTTATAACTTGGATCAAGGGCCTATCAAAACTCTGCTAGCCTAATAAAAATAAATAAATAAATTTATTTCCATATTTACAATGAATTCATTTAAACCCATATCCAGAGTAAAACCTTGATATCTATAGAATATTCACATATTTTATTTGACAAATAAATTTAAACAAATAGACCTTATTTGTAACATGATTTATTGATGAATATATCTTCTCTTATGTATCATATTATTATTTAATAATATAAAATGATTGAAATTTGGTAGTGGCATAATTAAATCAACATCCCAACAAAATAACACAACATGACTTCAAGGCATTGATTTGGAACCAAACTGAGCATTTCATTATCCCGCATTGTATTCTTCATAAACAATCAGATTTGAATACATTTCAAATTTGAAGAAAAAATTCTATTTGTTACACTTTGTGTAAATCATGTTATACCTATTGGCATCTCATTTGAAAATTATAACTACTATTCAAATTTGGATGAATTAGAAGATGGAAAGGAAGGTAAATCCCTTTCCTTCACCTTTCCTGATAGTATCCTTGACTTTATTTCTTATTGCATACCAAAAAGAGTAATTTTATTATTTATTAGAGGGATTCCCTCATAACATGACTTTTTAAAATGGGCTAAAGATAACTAGGAGTCCAAGGGTTGGTTCATAGAATCATTTAGGGTGATATGAAGGGATTATATTTACTGCACCTCGATTGATGCCAAACATGCAAAAATACTTTTGCAATTTGGTTTATGGATAGTCTATGGCCAAATATGTTATGTTCAGGAATGGGATATTGACTTCCATCTTGATGGAATCACTAAGTCCAAGTACCCAATATGGGTTGAGTTTCCTTTTCATAACCTAGATTTTAGACCTTTTCTTCATGACATAGCCTCCTCACTTAAAATAGTATTATGTTGTCAATAAAAGTTACATTAATAGTTTTTTGTGTGAATCCAAGCCATATTTGGTGTTGAAATGGATCTTACTTGTTCTCTTCCAACCTCTATTAAACTTATTGGGCTCGGATTTGAACTTGCAAAAAATATTTACTACCTAAACAAGACCAATGCCTACTTTCTCCACCGTGCTCCCTCTTTTTTCCAACAATTAAGTTTTACATTCAATCATAGAATATTAGGGGGTTGAATCTCCCTAGCTAGAAATATCATGTCAAGAAATCTAGCTAGGATAACTATCTTGATGTTGTTATGCTTCAAGAAGAAAAAATCAATAATATCTACTTTCAAACAAGCCTCACTTCAATTTGGAAAGGGGCTTGGTTCCAACATTCTAAAGACTATAATTGATGTAGCCCAAACCCTTCAAAACAATAACTCAGAAAAATACACAACACAAAAGTTTCAGAATACCAGATTCTTCATTAAACTTTTTCCAACTCTACTCTATCTCTACAATGAAAGAAAACAACTCATTACAATTTTGAAAATTACAATATTTGGTAGATTTTTGGGAAAATCAAGATTTTCCATTTTTGGTAATTTTCAAAACCCATCATACGAATCTTGATTTTTCCCTAGAAAATCCCCCAACTAAGGCAGGATGAATTGCCAACTAACCTACAAAATCAAAAACATGATTTCGGATTTATTACAAAAGAAAACTTTCTAAAAACTAGAAAAAAAAATATGAAAAGCCAATTTCATAGGCCAAGATGATATTTATGGCTCCCGAAAAAAGGTCAAAATGGCCACCAATCAAGTTGAGCCCTATTTACAATCTAAATAGCCCCTCCTCATGCAAATGCCTTTAAAATTTTAGCCAAAACCCACATCCGAGTCAAAATTTATGACCCCCAGAATTAAAGTTTGACCAAAACCCACATTTGAGTCAACTAGGTTGATGCTTAGATGCTCCTACATCATTCTCCCGTGCTTGAAAAGAACAAAGCTCCTGCAATTTCCAGTTCTCAAACTCTTTCCATTTAGGCTCATCTAGCTTCTTCAAATCCCATTTTGTGATCCAAGTACTACTTGTCGGTGTCAACCCTTCCCACTGCACAAGATATCTTTTGTAGTCACCCTGACAAGTTTGAACAGTTTTCTTGTCTAGAATCTGTGTGAACCTTTCCTTCTTCTTGATTGGAATAGTGTGTTTAGTCCACCTCATCCTCATTTTCAACAAAGACATCATCACCATGGAATGTATATAAGTCAAAGATATTAAACACGGGAGAAATATCAAGACCACTAGGGAGCTCTACCTCATAAGCATTATCATTAATCTTCTTTAGAATCTTGTAGGGACAAATTTTCTTATACTTCAATTTGTGATAAGTCCCAATAGGAAACCTCTCCTTTCGTAAATAAACCATCACTTGATCACTTGCATTAAAAACCCGATACCTTCTAGTAGCATCTCTGGAAGGTTTGTATTACTCATTGTTGTCCTGTAACTTCTACCTTACATCTTCCTGCAACTGGTAGAGTTATTTTTCAAAGGCTTCTCCATCATTATTGGCATTGTCACTTACTAGGAGTTGCACCAAATCAAGAACACCCTAAGGATTTTGACCATACACAACTTGAAAAGGTGACTTACCCATTGACCTATTAATTAAGCTGTTGTAAGAAAATTCAGCCTAGGGCAATGCCAAATCCCATTCTTTGGGCTTCTCTCCAACAATGTATCACAACAAATTACACAAACTTTGGTTGACCACTTCTATTTTTCCATCAGTTTGTGGATGATAAGCACTACTAAACTATAACTTAGTCCCCATTTTCTTCCATAAGGTCCTCCAAAAATGACACAAGAACTTAGCATCTTGATTAGAGGTGATCATTTATGGAACCCCATGCAATCTAACTATTTTAGAAAAGAATAACTCATCCACCCTAGTGGCATCTCTAGTCTTCATACAAGCAATGAAATGATCCATTTTTTAGAATCTATCCACAACTACAAAGATAGAGTCATTACCTCATTGTGTATGTGGCAGTCCCAATACAAAATCCATACTCAATTCTATCCATGGTCCTACTAGAACTAGCAATGGCATGTACAATCCAGTGTTTTGGGAGTGCCCTTTGGATACTTGACAAATTCGACACCTTTCCACAAACTTGGTGATATCTCACTTCATCTTTGGCCAGTAGTACTTATCTACTACCAAAGCTATTATTTTATCCTTCCCAAAATGCCCAGCCATACCACTGCTATGAAATTATCTAATAATATTTTCCTGCATTGAACCTACAAGAACACATAACTGCTTCCCCTTGAATAAATGACCATCTTTCATAAGATACTCACCTTGAATAGTGTTTGAGTTCCTAGGTATTGGATTCTTTAACTAATCAACAACTTCCCAAAATTCATTATCAGATTCATACAAGTCTTTGATTGCATCAAATCCAACCACTTATGTTTCCATGATGGTTAGAAGCACAACTCACCTACTCAAGGTATTTGCAACTTGATTTTGTTTCCCTGATTTATGCTTCAGAACAAAATTATACCCTTGTAGGAAAGAGACCCATTTTGCATGTCTAGTGTTCAATTTCTTTTGTGTGTTGAAGTATTTCAGAGAAATATGGTCTTCTTGATAGAGTACAACACCAATTCCTACATGTGAGGCACCACAATCCACTTCAAACACTTTATCAAAATTTTGTAGGGCTAGTATTGGAGCTTCAGTGACCTTCTTCTTTAGGTATTGGAAACTCTCTTCAACCTCTTTGGTCCATGAAAACTCCCAAACCTTAGAGTAGTCTATCATAGGTGCTAAAATGCTGCTATAATTACAAATGAACTTTCTATAAAAAATAGCCAAGCCATGAAGACTTCTCACCTTAGTGATACTACGTGGACTATGCCATTCAAGAATGGGTTGAACTTTCTTTGGATCCATCTTGACACCATCTGCAGAAATGAAAAACCCTAGAAAAACTAAAATCATTTGAATGAACCTACACTTCTTCAAATTAGCATAGAGTTTATCTCTTCTCAATACCCCCAATATGATCCTTAGGTGTTGTAGATGCTCTTCCCTTCCCTTACTAAAAATTATTATATCATCAAAATAAACTACTACAAACTTACCAATGTAGGGACGCAACAAAGTGTTCATGAGTCTCATAAAATTACTAGGCGAGTTTGATAAACCAAAAGGTATAACCTTCCATTCATACAAACCATCCCTAGTTTTGAAATAATTTTTCCAGTCACCCCTCTCTTGGATGTGGATCTAGTGGTACCCACTTCGCAGATCAATCTTAGAGAAATACATCGATCATGTCATCCAAACGTGGGATAGGAAAATGATACCTGATGGTTATCCTATTGATGAATCAACTATCTATGCACATCCTCCATGTTCCATCTTTCTTTGGGGTTAATAACACTGGGACAACACAAGGGCTCATGCTTTCCTATACTAAACCTTTTTGTATGAGCTCAGTCACTTGTTTGTCTAGTTCTGCATGTTGTGTCAAACTCATTCTATATGATGCTTGATTGGGAAGACTTGCTCCTGGAATAAGATCAATATGATGTTGGATATCTCATTTTGGAGGGAGTCCATCATGTAGCTCCTCTGGAACAACATATGAATATTCTTCCAACACAACAACTACTTCTAGTGGTATAGTCAAGTATTCCTCTTTTCCCTTTTGCACTACCAATGCATAACAAAACCTTGTTACTTTCATCTCCTTGAAAAGTTCCTTTTTAGATAACATACTTTTAGCTATTCCATTATCTATGAGAGGTAACAAGATTACCTTAGATCCATCCTTCCAGAAGGTATAAGTATTCTTTTTCCCATTATGAATAACTATTTTGTCATACTACCAAGGACAACCCAAGAGGACATGGCATACGTCCATCAGAATCATATCACACCATAGTTCATCCTTGTAGACCTTTCCTAAGGATAATTTAACAAGGCACCTCTTATCTAATGTAACTTCATTGCCCTTTTTGTACCATGCAATCCAATAAGGATGAGGGTGTTTTTCACACTGGAGATTTATTTTGTCCACCATTTCTTTAGAAACCATATTCCCACAACTGTCTCCCTCAATAATTACTTGACATACCTTTCCTCCTGAGGTACACCTTTTCTGAAATATGTTGGTTCTAAGGCATGAATCATCAATGCTTTTCTGCTCTACATCCTCCTTGGCTAGAATAATTATTGTCCTCCTCATCATGAGACTTTCTCTAATATTTGGAGACACTTCTTGTTCAGATCCTTCATTTTCATCCTGGGCTAGGTTCACTCTGGATGGCCCTCCTCAATTTCCATCTTGCATGTTAAAATTGAAACACTCAAAGGCCATGTGTCCTTCTCCACATCTAAAACAAGTGCATGGACATTTTTGGCCTTCCCATTGTCTTCCATTACCATAGCCTCTACCATGTTAAAATCCCCTTCCTCTTTGTTCATTTGACAGAGTCTGACGGGCTTCTTCTTGTTTCTCACTTCCTTGACTAGAACTTGAGTCTCCTCACTATGGAGTTGATGTACCCCTTTGTCCTCCTCTATTTATCTAATTGTACTACCTATTTTTCTTTTCTTCAGCTTTAAGATCTAATTGATAGGCATCCTCCATGCAGTTGATCCGATCCATGCTTAGCTCATCCTAAATAGTGAATATTAAACCATTCACATAGATTTTAGCCATTTGTTCAATAATTTCTTGATACTCTATAGGGATTTACAACTTGTAAAAATTATCTGTATAATCTTGCACAAAAGATAAATTCTGTTTCAAATTCTAAAACTGTCGGAAGAGTGTCGGAGCATAATCCACATGTAAGAATTCTTATCTCATTGTTTTCTCCATTTTTCTCCATGTCTTGATTTTATCCTTTGTTTTCTTTGATTGTTCATTTTTGAGATGATCCCACCACATCATCGCACATCCCTTTAACTTGGTGCATGAAAACCTCATCTTATTTTCTTCTCTCATAGACTTCCATTCAAAAACATTTCTCATCTCGTTCAACCAAGCTATCAATTCCTCTAGCTTGAGACTACCTGTATAGTCTGAAACATCAACCTTAATCACTTCACTTTTTCCCTCTAAGGCTCTAAGCATCCTTTCTTCGAAACTCACTCCTTATTCTTCTTCTATTTCTTTATCTTCTTGACTTACCTCTCCATCATATTCAGCTCCTCGTCTATGCAATATTTGATTTTCCAATCTGTTTGTGAGCTCTACAATTTTTATTTTCAAACTTATCATATCTCTCTTCATTTGGTATCCTCTCTCGGCCATCATCCTGCTCTGATACCAAATGATGTAGCCCAAACCCTTCAAAACAATAACTTAGAATAATACACAACACATAAGTTTTAGAATCTCAGATTCTTCATTAAACTTTTTCCAACTCTACTCTACCTTTGCAATGAAAGAAAACAACTCCTTATTACAATTTCAAAAATTACCATATTTGGTAGATTTTCAAGAAAATCAAATTTTTCCATTTTTGGTAATTTTCAAAACCCATCCTACGAATCCTAAATTTTCCTGAGAAAAGCCCCCTACTAAGGCAAGCTGAATTGCCAACTAACCTATGAAATCAAAAACATGATTTTGGATTTATTACGAAAGCAAACATTCTTAAAACTAGAAAAAAAACATGAAAAGCCAACTTGAGAGGCCAAGATGATATTTATTGCTCCCCAAAAAAGGTCAAAATGGCCACCAATCAAGCTGATCTCCATTGGCAATCCAAATAGCTCCTCCTCATACAATTGCGTGTAAAATTTTAGCCAAAACCCACATCCAAGTCAAAAGTTATGACCCTCGGAAGTAAAGTTTGACCAAAACCCACATTTGAGTCAACTGGGTTGATCCCCATATGCTCCTGCATCAATAATGGAGGAGGTGGTGTTATTTCAGGCCTTCTCCCTTGGCTTTCTCAACATATTATTAGTTTGGCATATATCCTTATAATTTATGCATTTGCACCACTATTTTGATCGAAGATACCTTATGTGGCTTTTGTTTCGTCTATGCTCATAACTACCCCTGTGATTGAATTATGTAGTGGCATTGGTTATTCCTTTTGGCATATTACAATAATTTAGGCTTAAAATTAAGTTAGTAGTTTAAGTGAATAAATAATAAATTGGGTATGTTAAAATAATGGGAAGTTACATTGTCGTAGGTAGTTATTTGAAGGAATTATGAATTTATATAGCCAATGCTAATCAATGTAAGACCATTTAAATGTTTTTGAATGAATCCAATGGAATCTTGGCTTTACTATATTTATTGTTAATCTACAAAAGTGGTTTGATTACTACATTCAGATTTGGTATTAGAGCCATTATTATTTCTGAGCCTATAATTGAGGAACCATGGCTATAGGCAACAAAGAAGCTATTCTATGCTAGTATGTGGTGCACTATCATAGTAATATTATATAATGAGGATGTGCAACAAAGAAGGGTTAGAAGAAATTAGGGCACACATTGGGATGCAATGAAATAATATTGAACATTGTCATAGCTCCAATAAAAGGAGCCAACATTGTGTTAGTGGAACAAGTATTTGTTTATCTTAAGGCATCTTTTTCTTTGGCACATGACTTATTTTTCATTATGGAGGCATTTTAATTTGAGGATTTTGAATTCATTTTTTTACCATGTTTCTAGGCATGCACAAAGGGTTTTGTCCCTATGAGGAAATTTACTTGATTCATATTTTTATTTACTAACGCCATTTAATTTTCATGAAATTGTCTGTTTCTTCTCTTTTTTTATGGTGAAAATAGTTTAAGTTAAATTTTATTCCTAAGCCAAATTGCAAGAGAAATTAGTTAAGAAAGTATCTAGCAAATTAGAATTTTTTGAACCAAGAAGAAATCGCTAAAGGTCAAGGTAGAAGTAGATGTGGTTGTTGTAATAACCACCATGGAAAATGGTGAGTTTGGTGTGATAATGGAAGAATAATATCATTATCAATTATATAAATTATATTGATAAATAGAGGCGAGATAAGTCTTTTCCAAAATAAGTGCATTTATGAGGTCATTCCTTTACATGGACAATCTTGTCATGATTTTACCTACCAGTTATATGCATAACATGAAAAATTATATCATTCGTCCAATTTTGCATTGGTTGTAGGATTATGTTTTAAAGAAAATAGGCTTTGTGATTTATAAAATGTAATGAGAAGACATATAGATAAGAAATGAGGTATGAATGTTTGGAAAGTTTTTTGTGTTGTGCAATTCAAGGAATTTATATAATTTGTTAAGGATCTTCATCATAAACATATATTAATACACATTGACAAATCCAAATGAGCAACTCAACTAATTGATATTTTGATCTATACTAATTTATATGATTTCCATTGATTTCCTTTTGATAAATCCAAGAAACATGGAAGTGTAGTTAGCATATTTTTACAATAAAATGGAAGACAATACTTGTCTTTCCACACCTGAATATCATATGAGTCCATTCATAAACCAAGTCATTGATGAATACATATTGAAGGCTTCCATTATCCTTCTAGAGCCAGGGACAATTTCTATTCCTCTAACGGACAAGATAAAAAGAATGAAATTTCTAAATGAATTAAAACCTTTTACACATGAATTATTATTTGACTCAAACATTCCTATATCTAAACACCTTTTTGAATTTCTAATGATAAATTCAAAACCATTAATATTGTATTGCATGATTAAGATATACAGAGATTATAGGAGGCTAGAGTTAATGGAGGGAGGTGGTCTTTTATCATCGTGAGATAGCTTCTTGCATAGGAATGATTCATTGCATGAGAAGTAACCTACTTTTGTCCCTAAAAAGTTAGGGCTTGGTAGATTTGTCCTTGAAGATAAGAGGGGCCTTGGAGTCATGGTTGTCCCTTCAAGGACTGATGGAGGGAAAGGTTTGATTAAAGATTTGTCAAGCACATGAGGAAACATATCCCATGTGTAGGTGTTTGAGTGGTGTTATGTATAGAAAAAAGAGAGGTTATTTCTAAAACACTTGAGGAGGAGTTAGACACACCTAAAAGGGATGTGGAATTTTGGAAGAAAGGCATCTCATGTGTATCACTAGAGGATTGATTAGACACACTTGAAGGAGATGTATAATTTCAAACAAAATTTGATGTGCATGGGATGTGGGAACACTCATTTGTGTAGAGGGTTTCAAGTTCTATGATTAGGAGATCCATTGTTTTGGTTAATTTGGTGTCTCTTGGAAGTTAGGAGATCCACTATTACACTCATTTGGGTATTTTTTAAGGGAGAGAGGAGGATTGGTGAAGATGCTTCATCAAAGTCTATAGAATGTTTGCATTAAAAACCATTTCAATGTTCCACTCTTGTTTAGATCAATGTAACATAGGGGAAGTGTTGGATTATTATATATAATTTAGGTTTAGATTTAAGTTAGTAGTTTACCTAAATAAATAATAAATTAGGTATGTTATATAGGAATTATGGTTGTATATAGCCAAAGATAATCAATGTAAAATTATATGAATATATTTGAATGTATCCAACATAATATAAATTTTACTATTTCATTATTAATCTACAACAATGGTTTAATTACTACATTCAAAATATCTAAGCTATTCCCAATAGAATGAATTATACGCGGTGTCTTTAATTTATTAGAACATCTTGTAGGATAGAACTATAATTAAAATTCCAACCTATCTCATAAGGAATTTGAAGCATGTACTTTAGATATAAATATCCTTGGGTTTTTTTTATCCCATCATGGGGAAAGTCAGGCTTCAAAAAGAAAATTGGTTTACTTGGCATAATTGTAGGAATGAATTTCTATGGAAAATGATTTTCCTTGATCATTTTTATATTTCTCAAAATTTTAGATTATCCCCTCCTCTATTGGTTTGCATGTTCATTTAAATCTTTCTTCTACACTTTCAATCACTCTTCCTATTATTCATACTATTTCCTTGTTCAACTCAACCTTCCTTAATTTAGACCCCCTAATTGTGTTAGCATGAATGTTGATGGTATTCCAATGGGGGAGTATCATAGTAATGATAGAGACATGCTACATTGGTTATGTGTTTCATTCATGATAAAGTTTGTCATTAATGACAACATATGATATTGACTGGTTGATCAAGAAGCTTTTAAAACAGGTTGCAGAGAATCATACAGACGCCTTATAGAAAATTAGTACATGCACACTTCGAAAAAGACTCATAATGATTTCCTAAGTCACCATCCATGATCACACACTCTTATGAGCTGATTGGAAAGATTTATGACTGGTTTACTGGCAGTTGTTTCTCAAGAGACAAAAATTGTGTTTTCACAGAGTTGATTGCAGAACTTTGTGGATAGCACTCATGGTTGTTTGAGTTATGATGTGCGAACATAGGTTCATATTGGAAATTTTCTTGAGAGATTATTTTGATCATATGGCATCATGATCATATAGTTGGCATCAACTATGGGACATGCATTGGCAAAGACCTATTTGAAGGTTGACTTGGAACATGTTTCAAGTAATGTGATGTGCAAGCTTAATCAACAGATCTAAATGATTAATTGATGTAATAATAATTTTGTAACATTTTAAGAGGTACCATGTGCATCTTCACATGGGTCCATTTGAATTTTGTAAATAAGATTTATCCTATGAAGGCTGGCCCAGATTTAATTATTGTAAATATATATAAGGATTAAAATCATTGGATATTAGGTGTGGAACTACATGTGCGAGATGCAAAGGTGAATACAAGACTAGGGATACATTGGATATTGTTTGAAGAAAAATATTTGTGCACTCAGTCACAAGGTGGAGCTTGCTTGGCAGTAGTCGAAGACTAGAAGTAGTTTTAGAGAAAAATTATTTTAGACTTGAAGTTGCAAGGTTTGGAGAACTTCAGGGTGGATTTAACTCTCAAATCTCTTAATCAGGTTGATGCATTATACACCCCTGATAGGGTAATTTCATTGTTATGATTCCATAATTGGGATCACATTGTAAAAGGCTCCTAACAGGGCCTATCCTTTAAACAAGAGCCTGCCTATTATAATACTTGACTTCTAATAGGGTCAAAAATCCTAACAGGGTTATTATACTCATAGTTAGATATTTTTGGGTACCATCCCCACCAGGGTTTTTTTCCCTTCACATGAGGTTTCCTCAAGAACAAATCTTGGTGTTCATATGCATGTGTTCCATTGCTGCATTTACTTTTTAGTTCAATATTTTGATGTTGACAATAAAGTTTTGAAAATGAAGTTTAAAGTACACAACATTGGAATCAACTGATTCATCCCCCTGCCCCCCCCCCCCCCCCCCCCCCCCCCCCCCCCACTGGTTGATTAGGAAACTATTATTCTAACAAATTTAAGCTTAACATCTCCCACCTAAGTAACAATCTTGTATTGATATTATTTTGGATATTTGGTAATATAAACCTAAACCCCAACAAGGTTATTGGATTTATTGGAAGGAACTAACCATCACTCATTGTATACTCTTTCTTCAAGAATATGGTCAAACACTTGCTTCCAAATGCAAGATACTTTTAAAGTCACTTTAAGGTTAGTTGAACTTAAAGAGAACCTTCCTTGTTTCCAATCCTTTCAATATTGAAATTCAATAATCAAGTGGTTTAGGCTTAAAATATCTTACATAAATTTGATGGGGCCTGCAACAAAAAAGAGCCAAAATTCATTCTCATCTTCAATGGATTAAAGAGTTTAACAAAATTTCAAAATGCTTCTTCTGCTTTCTTCATTGTAAAGGAACAAGCAACACATTTTTTCCATCAAGAATTCTAAATCATCAATAAAAAATCAATATTCTAAAATAATACAAGTTTTCTATGATTATTATAAAGCCCTTTTCATGGATGAATATTCTAGATATCTCCTTATAACTATTTTTATATGATAGATCTCTCATTGCATTCATTAGAAATAGGACGAGACTATAGCCACTACCTTGATCACCTCTTGAATATAGAATATTTAGAAAACACCCTTATATGTTATGGCTTTAGAGAAAACCCCTAGGGCTAATGGTCTTCTAGTAGAATTTTACATACCTATGTGGCTTTACTTATAAGAGGAATTCTATTATGTATACATTGCAACCATTGAAATAATTTCATTAGGTTCCTTTATAAATCAATGAATAATTAAGCTCATATGAAAAGGAAAAGAAGAAGACTCGATTAATGGTTGGAGGCGTATCATCCTTCTCAAAAATTCTCACAATATAATAGCCAAAGCCTTGACATGGATAATCAAAAGAATTAATCAAGATATTGTTAGACTTGAAAAGATTTGGTTCCTTGGAGGTAATTTAATTTTGAACAATTATTTTCTATCTTGGGAGACTACTGAATGTGTAGAAAAATAGCTCAAGATACTCTAATCATAAAATTAGATTTTGACAAGGCCTATCATAGTATTCATTGGCCTTTCATTCTTAATTTTATCAAGTGGTTGGGTTTTGGACACCTAATTTTCTAACATGTTAGAATGCTTTTCACATATGCTACTCTCAAGGTTGTCATCAATGTTTCTTTGTTCCCTCAATTTCCTCTACAAAACTACTTTCTCTAAGACTACCTGTTTGTTCCTCTTCTTTATGTTCTTTCTTCTAGTGCAAGTTACGATACCTTTTTTAGCATTCCCTTTCCACCAATCTCATCAAAGGTATCCCTTTTCCATGACTCTCCATTTTTCTTAACTCACACTATTTTGATGAAAATATGCTATTAAAATAAAACTTAGCTTCAAAAATATCAAACACTTCAATGGATATTTTATATATTTTTTCACTACTTTAGGGTTGAAACTGGCGATGCCCAAGTGTAAATTCCTTGTGACTTGATCTAGTGCTTCCCCCCTGGATTAAGAATAATTGGAGAGAAGGTAAACATGGTTATATCAATAGATACTTAGGAAATTTCTTTGGCATTAAAGTATCTCTTAAGAACATGTGGATTTCATTTATGACAAAAAATAAAATGAATTTTCTTCACTAGTCCCAACTGCTTTCTTTCAATGGAAGTATGTACTCAAGTGACCAATAATATTCTTCTTCCTATTCATGTATATATTTGTCTTCTTAGCTTCGTTCCAGATATTTCTACAATAATCTTACCAAGATAATTAGAATCTTTATTTGGGCTAAATAGCACAAAAGAGGCTCCCCTAGTATGTCATGGTTGTATTATCTTCAACCAGAAGATAAAGGAGGGTTGGGTATAATATACACTTTTACACAAGGGATTTATCTTACTACCAAATGCCTAGTTAGAGACATGGAATGAAATTTTCCTTGGAAGCAATTAGTTAGACACTATATTCATACTACTACAATAGGAGGCCCTTAGAAATCAGTTGATTGGAGGGATAAAATTCACGTGTCCCCTTACTTTAAAATCATTTATCTAATCCATTTAAATCTATTTGCAGAGCATCGGAAATTACTTCCAAATAAATTATTTGGTTTGACCAATCTATTGGTCATGGCTTGAGTTTTGTAAGGTCTTCCATTTGGTGGGATAGGCTCAGTCAAATTGGAGGTAATCCCTTGGGTCTTATCCAATAGATCAAGGCTATAACAATTTCAATAAAGGATTTCAAAATTTTAGAGACCTTTGGGATCCAAAATATCTTATTAGAAAACATGGAAAATTATTAAACTGCAATATAACTTGGCACCTTTTGACAAACATATCATTGAGGGTGTTGAAAAACTTTTTCCCCCTCATTATTTTAGTCTTATTTCCATCCCTTATGATAACTTTTCTTTTAATTGGAGATGGACTACTACAAATAGACTCTCTTCCTTTCCACTATAGACCATCTATAGATAGCTTTTACCCCATGTTTCCACCTCTTTCCATTAAATTCATATTCAAAATGCAAGTTTCATTAGGGTAAATGAAATAAACTTAGTTAAAAATTTGTAAATCTAGGCCGATGCTTAAGAAAGGATAATTGGCCATAAGACCCTTCATGTGAAGACCTACAACATGATTACTTAGACTTGAAAGAAAGTGATAACTAAGCATATTTATAAGTTCAAATGCCTAGCTTTATCCCCAAACACTTACTACCCCACATCCATTGAGCCTCACCTAATCTAATCCAATTTGAGTCTCCATATGGCCCACTATAAATCCTTTTATAAACACAATTTTGAGGTTTTCACAACCCTTCACAATCTTTGTATTCAAATCCAAATATTTTTAGACTCTTCTTTTATTTCAAGCACCCTTGGAAGGATATGTTTCCAATGTTTCATCCATGAATCTCTCCCAAATCTATTTTATTATACTAATTATTTTATAATTTCTTTGATAGTGGTAGTGGTTGTGGCTTATTATTTCTAACATACAAGGAAGATATTGGATTTGTACCAGTAATTGATTGACACAATTGTGGCTACTCATCATTTCGGCACAATAGTTTTCTCAATTTGTTCCAATTTTTTCATGCAATGTAACGTGTCTTGTCTCTCTTTATTGTAAACTCTCTTTTAGTTATTATTCTTCTTACAATGAGAACAAAAATGGGCAATGGTGAGATGTCTATAATCATATTGTAATGGAATTTTTTTTTAGTGTATGAGCTATTCAAACTAGCCAACCTTTTGTAACTCAATCTTGAGTGTCCATAGCTCCCATTGTTTTATTTAAAAATTATTATGATATATTAAAAAAAATGCTAATATATTCTTTCAATAAAAAAATTCTCACTACACATAAACCCTAGAGCTAGAAATTATCCTAAACATCAAAGGATTGAAGTAGGTTAACAAAAATAATTTTCTAATGAGGAATACTATTGAAAGAAGATGGATATATTAAAAAGTTTGTAGAGGGGAGGGAATTTTTTTATTTATTTATGTCTTAAATCTTTAACAGATAGGTACATTTTATAATATTTTGATAAAATTTGACTAAAATGAAATGGTTTTGTGTTTTGTGTGATTTGTGAGTGGTAAGACAGATGGTTTTGTATAGAAATGTCTATTATTAAAGGTTAGAGCATAGGAATTGACAAAATATGTGTATAATTATAAATGAAGTTAAAATAAATGAATACAATATTGAAAATCAAGGTTAATTATTAAATATTTATGTTATAGTGTTCGATTATATATCACCAGTACCAAAAAAATAATATATGACTAAATAAACTACTAAACATGGTTGCATCTAAATGACTATTTTAGTAACATGGCCATTAGTAGTTTATTGTTAGTCATTTATTTCATGACTAGATTTAGGCCTAATCTATTTGAGTGATTTCTTTAGTCATTGATTTGGTCATTTATTTAGTTGTTAATTTAGTCTTTGATTTTTTAACTGGACATTTATTTAGTCATGGTTGTAACACCCCCCTAGGGAACCCAAGAGAGTTAACCTAAAACATGCTACTATGTTTGGTGAATAATTTTTTTTTCTCTAAAGTTATCATACAAGATAACATCAGTGCGGAAGTAATTACCATTTACTCACATTAATACAACAACCATTATAGATTAAAAAAATTGAGGGTCCCATGATTTAGAATTACTTAAGAGAAAAACTCAACTAAATAACATCAACAAAAGATTCCATAACATAAATATTATAATTACATCATACATCATAAATTAGAAACCTCATGGACTTCCATGATATCTAAATAAACTCACATCCACTACACATGTCATAGGGTATGTGATAATCACTCTAAAAAAAATAATACAATGTCCACATTAGGTATCACACTGAGATACTCTAATACAAGACTTCATAATCGAGATAAGAAAAGAAACCACCAAGGAAGAATCACAAGGAATCCAACTGTAAAGGCACCATCAAGCACCAAAACTAGGATGTCAAATCTCAAATGGTAAAGAATCACTACCACCTGTCCATGTAGAACCACAAAGGTCTACCCCATCGTGTTGAGGCAGATAACAACAAACCTCACTCGGATAATGAATACCAAAGAAATGATAAAACCACTAAGAAGAGGATCCTAAAAGCTCTCTAACTCAAGGTGTACAAATGAAGTGATAGGTAAGACTCACTAATCCATAGGCAACCAACACATGTAGAATAGCTAGACTATGCATAGGAAGGTGTCATCATGTACATCTAAACCTTGAGTGCTCATCCTGGTAATCACTCTGGATCCTAACACTCAAGTGACCATACACGGATCAATGAATCCTTGTATAGATGAAGCCATTAACTGTTCTAGGCACACCTCTCAAGTGTCCAGCATCATCTTGATTCTCGTCTTAATCTATACTAGCACTCAAGCATGGGCAAGGAACATATCTTATTAAGTTCATTTAATTCCCCTTAATTTTATTAGGTTATCACTTGATTATAGATAATTACAATAAGTGATCCTAGTAGCCACTTGTGGGCCCCGACACATATTGCAGCCACCCCCTACTACATATCTAGGTAAACTAGCCTAGGTTCATAGATCTCACATAGATCAAAATAGGTATACAACTAGGTAATCTCAAATCCAGTTTCACACACAAGAACTAGAAATGATTACAAAGATACCATAAATAGAAATACAATACATCAAGAGCCCATATGGTCAAATCAAGGTATAATCGGAATACACACTCACCACCAAAACATAAGACTAAAATCATGAACAACCGACACTTACCCCAGCCTTTGTTTTGCCCCTAGGTCTTCTAGTACCCCAACAACATAATAAGCACAAGAAGACTCTATAGGAATGATAAATAAAACACTCACATCATAGAAAGCTGAATAGATCTACAAGCATTTAAACTCCATATTGAACATAATTGATTCCAAGTATATAAATAGATAAACCTACTAGGAGAACTTAACATAAACATCATAATAATGTCATAATTAAAGAAAATTCCCTATATTCATCCTAAAGATTCCACAGAAAAAAAAATGCCCAATTTCAGTAAAAACATAACGCTTGTCTTATTCCAAATGTCAATATGAATATAAATAAACACGTAAACTTTTATCCACTTACTATTCCTAGTAATTAATGCGATAAAACTCATCTCCTATGAGCATATGTATGGATCCTATTTTAAAATTAATAACTCGTTTGAAATAATCATCTACGAATTAGAAATAAACAAATTTATATTATAAATTTATATGGGTATACATAAATTTAACATATAATGAGCAAAAATATAAGTATTCTTTAATCATATAGTTTAAACTATGATCAATCCACTGATTAATTCATCATAAAATAAAAATCGATATTGCAAAAGTCTTTTAAGTAAATATCAATTACTTATAATTTAATGTTTAATTAAAACTAATGAAAAAAGATTTAGATAAGTCTGAGTTTAATTAAATTAAAACATAAATTTTAATCTAACAAAATAATAAACAAAATTGAAATAACCTATTAATAAATAAAATTTACTTAAACAAAATAATAATTAAAATTTAATTAAACTAATTAATAATTATCATTTAAAATAAAGTAAAATTATATAAAATAAAATTTAAAAAATTAAAAGAAAACAGTGAAGGGGTAGGTTGGGGGACCCATGGCCTGCGCTCCCACCCCCTATTGTATGATAGCCTAAGCTTACTTACCAGTAGCAGGCCCATGTGGTAGCCTACCTGCTTCACGATAGTCTAGGTACTGCTGCAGTAGTAACTAGCTTGTTGTGCCGGTAGACTATCAACTGCCAAGGGGAGGTAAGGGGGGCTGGCCCCCGCCTCAATTAATTATATAAAAAAAAACACAAACTTTTGAATTGAAAATCACAACGTACTTTTTTAAATAATTAATTTCTATAAATATGGTATATGTATAGTATGTATATGTAGAGTATTATATATTATTATAGTACATATATATATACACTACATATAGAATATAGTATGACATATATATATTAGTATATATATATTATATATATATATATGTATATGTATATATATATATATATGTATCTTATATATATATATGTATATATATGTATATATATGTATATGTATATGTATGATTATATGTATAGTATTATATATATATTACTGTATGTATGTATATACTATATTATGTAGGTATACTCAAAGACCGACCTACATGCTATGAGAGATACTCACACTCATAGATAGACTCACACATAGATAGTACAACACGATATACACACACACACATAGACACACACACTTATACACACGACATGATGACACACACACACACACACACACTCACACATCACACACACACACACACCACACACACACACACACACAATCACCGACACACACACACACACACACACACACCACACACCCACACACCACACACACACACACACATTCACACACACATTTATTTATATGATAGAGTGACACAATACACCAACACAGACCACATACTATGACACATCAGGTACTTATGCAAAGTTGCACATTGGAATGAAC
>BSBK01011757.1:0-104115 GCA_027943335.1 Chamaecyparis obtusa
TATATATATATATATATATATATATATATATATATATATATATACGTGTAGAATCGATAAAGGTCAACTATCTTTTCTTCACGTTTCCTTCGAAGTAGTTTTCTCAATAGATTCATTTCTTTTCTTTTCTTTATTGGTAGGCGAGAATAGGAAATCCCACTATAAAGGTAGGGGGGCAAGCAACCCCTCAAATAGATTATTGGATCTCCCTCTCTTTTACGTATGCCAATGGAGATAGAGGTGCTGAGGGGATGGATTTTCAATGAATGAAACTACCTACTATAATAGTGTAGTGATACTGCCCTTGATCTATCCCATTCACGTCCTTATCTCATGTCTCGGCTGCCCAAGCTTGCCCAAAGCTGATCCACCTTCACGCTTACTCACTCCCCCTAGCCCAGTTCCAGTCCTGGGGAAAGAACTAGAAGGGGATTCGGTTGGTCCAGTCCCTTTGACCCATATCTAGACCAGCATGTCTGGTCAAAGAACTAGTGGTATTAGTAGTAACATCAGTAGTTCATCTAGTCATTGATGGCTACTTTATCAATCTCATTAGGCAGGGGCCCCTATTATGGCAATGGGTCAGGGTGGGAACTATAGGGCTACACAATCTCTAATATACATCACATTGAGCAATCTAGAATATAGGGGTGGGGAAGATAATGTTGGGGGTGGGGAAATTAATATTAATGGAGGTGGGAGGTTTTCACTACTTTCCCATTAATGGGGGTGGGGGAGGAGGAAAGGCTTACAAGAAAATCTCTCTAGATTAGCCTTCAAGATGCGAATGTCCTTTCCCTCCTTACATCTTTGGGCTCCTTACTATTTGGAGAAAATGTTCAACTACATCCACTTCTTATCCAAATAATAGCCAACTCAACCAATTACCTCAACTATCAAGTGCTATAGTTCCCAACCTAGGAGACAATAGTTGGGAAGCAATAGTTCCAGGAAACTATAGTTGCTGAACCAGTAGATAACTATGAAACTATAATGGGGGTGGGGGGTTATATTGCTACTACTAGCTTTGGACCTAGCTATGTGATGGCTTATGGCTCTATGTAATCTATTCATTACTGGTGCTTCTCGATCAAGTAGATTTGGAATTGCACCCGGAATTAGTCTATCCACTTGGTCAACAGACTATACCTATACCTATGGCTCTGCTACTGGGTATGCTAGTGCACCTGTCCTTGCTTCTTATGGGTAAACAATAGGCTCTACCAAAGCTATTGATGTTGGGTCATATAATGATGGTTGTTCAAGGTCATCCACTTGAGAAACTACCTTTCCAGGTATTTTCCTTGCCCTAGCTCTTGGCTATGAATCTTGATCTGTGTCTACCTTCGCTACTGATGCTGGGTCTCGATCTAGGACTGAAACTACTACATCTTTTTGATCTTCTTGTGCTTCCCCCTCATGAATAGTAGGGAAGAATCATCTTTTGTTTGATTGACTTTTGGAGAAACCACTGCTGCATAGCTTGGCTGAGAATGGCTTTGCTAGAAAAAATAGTGGGTGAGAACACTTTAAGGTTGTTTATGATGTCTTAGCCAATGGCACTTCATGGCTATGGGTTTGGTACAGGATCTTTCTCCTGATCACAAGCATCTGAACCATGAGTATCAGGATCTCTATTACAATCATAAGAATTTGGACCTCAAACTGGACACAGAACTAGAACCATGGGCTCTGCCCTAGCTATCTATGCCTTTGATGCCTTAGCAAGCTGGCAACTATATAGGTAGGGGGGCTTTCTTTTCCCAGCATAGGGAAGGATGCTTGCTCAAATGCCTCTGCCATTGGATCTACTATAGAATCTACTGGATCCCTTGCTGAATAGTAGGGCTAGATCAGTTATTGCTACTGATGCTAGTGGTACTACCTCTGCTGATGCTGGAACTGCTACTACTAGGTATGGCTCTTAAGTACTTGATTGCCTTGGTGGTGGTCCTTGATCTATATGCCAGTGGTGAACCTGCTACTCCTTGGCCTTGATCTACTTCTGGATCAACAATAGAATCTATAGGTTATGAATCAGGTGGGTGGAGATGCTACGATGTCTCGATCTTGATCTGCCCCTACACCTACCCATAATTTCTATAGATCGAGCCCACCTGAACCACTTCCCCTTAGAGATTTCAAGTTGAAGCCAAATAATTCAACTAGAAATATTTGCATGACCCACTTCAGTGGCCCCCCATCATTATATTGTAGTCATGTTACATATAGAATATTGTTTGGTGTTTGGTTTGGCAACAAAGCCTTCAATTCAAGTTGAACATAATTCTTTTCGAGTGCTATTCTTTGCGGAGCCTCTTGAAAGGAAATCACAAGGCTATAGGTTCCTACCCCTGCGCTCCCTTTCCTTGAGCCTAGCTTGCCTAAAAACTAGGATCAACCTAAAGAAAGCCTAACATGGCTTATAGGTGGATCCAACTGGCTAACCACTCCTCCCCCCCACCCAAAGATGATTAGAAGTTGCATGGGCTTTTGATCAACTACCCTATTCATCAAATACTAGGGGCCCCTATTCATATGCAGGGTGGCCCTATTATCAAATTATTCCCTTGCCCTGGCTGAGCTATGGTAGTCTTCTGGTATATTATTGGTCGGGGCCCACCTTGCTTCCCTAGAACCCATACTATTTGGTTGGGATCCACTAGCCTTCTATTCCTTATGAAAGTGGGTTGATGCCATGTTGTGGGAGGGCCCTGGCTGGGCATGGCCTAGGATTAGGCCACTGGCCATTACTTTCCATCCAACTAGCCCCTATAGAATTTTAGGGCTTCCCAGCAAGTAGAGAACGAGAACACCATGGCCCCCCCCTTATAGATTATTGTAGGGGTAGGGGATTCTAGACGTAACATGGTTTGTGGGTGGGAACTATAGGAAAATGCATGCAGGGTCCTTAAAAGCCTTTTATGGCTCTCTTAGTATGCAGGGGAGGAAGCCTTCCACCCTACTATGGCAAAGGGCAACAACACTTTATCTTCTGATGTAGGCCCCTACAATAATATACCTCAATTTTCTATAAGGGGGGGGGGGGGGGTTCTATTCGGTGCACCTTGGCAACACCCTACTATTATAAGGGGCATAACAGTATCTCTCTCTGTGAGCCTATATGTTGTTGCCTAGGAGAAAAACATGAAAATTTAGTTTCTCGAAAGTAGACAAAGAGGTATATAAATAATCTCATGGCCATTCATCAAGATATGGCTCTATAGATAGTAGGGCTTCACATATAGTAGATAGATAAATGGATAGATAGGGCTAACCAATATTTGATTCATATTCTTATTGACCAAACTCACTCATATCCCTTGTTGTCGGTGCTTAGGATGATCTCCCATGCACTGGGTTCATATTGGTGTTGGAGAACCCACCTCATACTACAGTACGAGGATGGGATGGAACCAAAAGATATATATAGGGGTGGGCCTACCTTATTGAATGGGGTTTTTTCCTACCCCTATTTGAGCTCACTATCTCCCCCCACCCACCCCATGCATGTACCTTAGTGAAAAATACCAATACCAATGACCAATGATGGCTACCAATAAATGTGTATAGACATATAGGGCTTATGCCATTGAGAATAGTAGAGCTCCCAACTATATCGCATTTCAAATGTGGGGATGAACTACTCTAGTTGGGCCAACTAACCCGACCAATTGAGATCACATGTAGGGAACAACTATATCCACCCTACTTTAAGACTCCATCCCTCTGTAGCGATAGTGAGTGTGGTTGCTGGAGCTGGTTAACCAAGATATGCGATAGATAGTATTTATGGGTTCCACATTTATTTCCCATTGGCGGTGGCCCCCACCACTACCTACCAAAGTAGTGGTAGGGCCCTACTATTATAAGGGAATCAATAGAAGAGTATTTAAAGAGAGCGAGTCTGGGAAACCACTTTTTTGCAACCCTTAGAGGTTGAGGTGGACCAGAGAAAGTGAGCGAGGTGTCCTAGCCACAAATCCCGCTTATCAAATTTTCTATCAAGGTAATTGACTAGTAATATATTACATATTAAATGGATTTCATGACCGACTTCCTCAAAGTGGAAATAGGGGACATGCCATACTGGGCTATTGAGTTTGTTGGTGGTTTGTAGTGATCACAGGATTGAATCAATGGGAATGGAAAGCCACTCATTCGACCTGCCAATCCTCTTTTCATTCCATCTCTGACCATATCAATAATGTTTCACTTTTTCCTACAAGAGCACCTATGAATATCCAGATGTTTATAGACCATAAGACCATCCTAAATGCTCACTTCATTGGGATCTCTCTTTAGCTTTAGTCAAGTTGAATCGATGCTCTCATCTACAAGGGAGGGTAAGAACCTTTCAATGTGAAACCAACCTAAATCAAAGGAGTGATGATTTAGCCCACACTACAACCTTGTAGATGAGAGTGGGTAATCTATTACATTTGACTATATTCAATTGAGCTCTTTAAGCCTAAGGAAATAGAGTGGGAGAGTGCTCTCTATGGATTGAAGAATGTCAAGAAGGATCGAATACATGGAGGGCTCTCACTCATCTCATGGGGAGATAGCCATGCCTTTTTTGTGTGGTGATGTCGGCACTCTGAAAACTACATTGATTAATTCCTCTTAAGATGGAGCTTTGGAGGTTGAGTGCATTAGAAAATACCCCAAATAGCATTATATGAGGATCATCCACTTAATATTTATAAAGCGAGTGTAATTATAAGCCAACATACATCTTTTTTACATGGGTAATGGACAACCTCTCCATTCACGAGAGATGGGGAGAGGAGAGTGGTTTAAATAGAATAAATGAGTTTTCCAGGGAGTAGGTAGATGGAGATTAACCAGTAGCTCCCAAGAATCCATTGAGATGCATGCCTTCAAAGAAATGCGTAAGGAAAGCCAATGCTTCTCTTTTCAGTATGCTACTCTGCAAGGAGTGCTATAGTTTACGCTAAGATTTATCAATCATCTCTATCATAGAATTTCCATTTTTTGTACGGGACTACTCTTTTTTAACACAATCTAGAGATGAAACATAAAGAATTTTTATGTTATTTAGTTAGTCTTAGCAAAAGACTTAGCTGGCACCTTCACAAGTACCTGAGAAAGGTTGAAAAGCCCGATCTAATAGAGAAAGGTACAGGGTACATCAAGGGTCAGATCATCAAAGGTACTGGGACCTTTTGTACATTGCACCATGCCGAATCCATGAATTGAATGAGAGTGGGAAAAGTAAGGGGGGCATCTATCAACTATAGAAGGGGCCCTTCTCTCTAACAAAATATGTATTTTGAAAAGCCCTATCTAGAATGCTATTCTCTAAAAATTCTCTATTGTGAGCTACTTATTCCAGCATTGGCGAACAAATGAACTCTTGGGGCCTTTATCTATTCCCACTCATCCCTTGGAACTAGCTAATGGTTGCTCCCTCTACTTGTAAATGAAAATAAGTTGAACTCTCCTTTCTCTAGCCTTCTATATCCTACCCTCCCATAGCTAACAAAACAAGATGGGGAGAACTAGTAAACTAGTGCGAAACTAGCTTATAGAATGAGGAAGTGGAAAAATCTTTTTCCAGTTCAAACTTGGGGACATTTCATTTCTAAGATGTGTATAATGCTAGTTATTCAAGCCAGCTATTCAAGATGGCTATTAAAGCTCATAATTTCCTAATCGTCCCTATGCCACCACCCACCCTCCCCATTTCAGCTTTCATTCATTCAATAAAAGTAGGGGTAGCAAATGGGATGAGATACTAGGGTAGTTAGTAAGCGATGAGTGCTCATCCTTGAGAGATCAACTATAGAATAAGGTTGATAACCTTTCTCTCACTATGTTTGAACAAGGGATAACCTTGCTCTCACTATGTTCACCCTTATTCTAAAGGTTGGGATAACCTTGCCGAATAGTAGGGCAGAGTTGGATGATGAGAGCATTCTGAAACCGATGAAGGCCAAGCATGCTGACTCAGTAGCCCTACTATTCTAAAGGCCCCTACCATTCTATATGGGAGATCAATTTGTGGCGTATCCGACAATAACCTAGAAACATCTTTTCTCTCCAAACTCGATAGTGGGATATTCACATGCACTTGGATTTGATCTAGTTCCTTTACCACTTTAGCTATCATCCCCTCCTTTCTGACCCCAATATCCAATTATTCCACTACTGGGAAGGATAGAGAGGTAGTTGAACCAACAAAAAGACTATGGATTTTTGAATGGATCATGAGTGCATGAGAGGTAGGGAAGGATGGGAACTTAATCATGTATTATTGATCTAGCACTTGCCTCGCGAATAGTAGGGCTATGCAAGGGTGGGCCCCTACTATTCTATGGGCCCCTACTATTTGGCAAGGGGTCTTCTGCCTTCAAATAGTAGGGGAGTGAGATTGATATCAGGCCAACAATCCACCTAATCTATATGAGATGACCTTATCTCGACAAAATGAGCAGGTTCAATGAATGCCTACTCATGCCTTCAACCTCAAAGTTGAATAGAGATAGCTTCTTACTCCCACCCAACCTTCCTTTTCCCCAACCCACCCAATATCTTCTCCCCCTATAGGTAGTTGTGGGTGGGTGGATATAGTTGTTCATCGGGGGGCTATAATTCATCTGCCTACTATGAGATGAGCCCGAAAGCTATGAATCATCTTGGAGCATCTAGCTAGATTCAACTATAGTTAGTTTTTTGTGGCTTCCCCTAAATCAGTAGCAGCTTGAATCAAATCATTTTATTAACTGATCAAATCTAGAAGATGAGAGACACTTTCTTAGCTTCTTTTCTTTCTAAGAAGGAAACATGAAGAAAAGATAGTTGACCTTTATCAATTCTATACATAACATGGGTGGGAGGAAGGCCCCTACTATTCTATTTGCCTTCACGGGTAGTTACTCTTCCCACTCACCCTATCCTGACTCAAACTATGGCATGGCCATAAGTAGCTAGGTAGATAGCTACTCGAATAAACCCTTTCTTCGTACCCCCTCCCACTAGAATGAAGATGGAAGGTCTTGATGGAATAGAGATCCCACTGGTATAGAAATTTCATGTTGTATGTGTAAACCTTCCTAAACACTAGTAATTAGATTCTCTACTTGCCCCATTCTATTCATAAATAGAGATTTCATCCTTGTATTCACCCACCCATAGATGTGTGTTACGTACCCATAGAATTGTAGGGTTATCTGCTGCATTCTTTCAATTATTCGCTACCTTTAGAATAGTAGGGAATCACTTATCCGCTACTGAACTACCATTATCCGCTACTAAAGTGACATTATCTACTACTAATGTTTGTCAAATCTAGTTAAGAAAGGGGTTGCTACATTCTAATAAATGATATGCCCAGTTGTGAAGATGTGGAGATGTTACATATAGAATTGGCATTTTGTCTAGGGGCAATTCTCATTGACTTCCTATGGATGCTAAAAAGATGCTTATTTTTATTGAGCACCATTGGACGCTTTCAAACTTGGCTTGGTTAGCTTTGGGAGAATCTAATTTGCTACTAGAGATTCCTTCAAGGTGGCTGAGAAAGACAAGATAGGTAGTTTTGTCAGCTCACTAACACTCTTAGGCAAGAAAGATAGACAAGAAGGTAGGCTAGGCTCCTCTCACTCATGCTTTGAGTTACCCTATTTTAGATTATTGTAAAATAGCTTCCTTTTTGGCACATACTAGAGAGACTGACTGGCCTTACTATAGGGATTGACTGATAGACTAACAAGCCTTTATCCTACACTTGGTGTTGTTGGAATGGAAGCTGCTAGCTAGAAGCAGTATAGACAGGATAAGGATAGTAGGATTTCTACTACTAACCGAAAGGAAGAAGGATCAATACTGGGTGTTGCAAAATGATAGTGAGTATAGTATTAGAATAGTCGTGTGATTGAACAATTGACTTCTGCAGCAAAAGTGGCCAAAAAAAATGAACAACCTCCTAAGCGAGTTCGTGGGTTGAGAAGCTGTCTCCCATGACTTGTACTAGTTGTTGGGTTGAGATGCTATGTACGAACCTGAACCATCACTAGCTAACTATCATAATTATAGATTCTTCTTCCCATCACCCTAGCCATCAAACCGAGCAATCTATCCAGATGATCTATCTCACCTGCCAAGCCCAAACCAAGCAATCTATCAGCTAGGGCTTTCTTCACTAATGCTCTAAGTTAGTCCAAAGGGTTCTATTTTGTACCAGTTGGTTACACTGCTTTGAGGCCACTTTGATTGCAAGAAACCAATCGATTCAAATATCCATTAGCTAGCAAGCGCTGGTCCTTTCTTTCAAATAACATATACAAGGCCAAGATATGACTGGTCTGCTCATGTCCAAATAAGATAAATACAACAAGGGGTAGGTTGTTGGTCCAATGGTAGTCCTGATCTAATTCATGAGGCCACTGAGTCCTAGTTTGATAGGCAAGTCATGAGGCTATTTGCAAAGGTTGCTGGTTTGTTAAGCCACTCTTAGGTAAGGCTCGTAATAGTAAGATGTCACCAATCTTAGGAAAGGCTCTTGGTTCATTAAGTGTGGGTTGGCCAGACTCCTCAAGTTATCACCTCAGCAGTAGGTATTTGCTAGGTCCTTCCTTTAGCTTTGGGTCTTCCTTCCTAAAGTCCCCTTCACAAATAGTAGGGGCTTGGTCTTTCCTTCTCCTCAAGTTGTGAAGTTCTCTACATGGTAGACACCTATCCTATAAAGTACAAGCCCATAACAAAAGGTCAAACCATCTCTGTAGGAGTTGTCCTGACTTACCACCACCGGGGGGGTCTTGGCATGAGCATGAGGTCCCCAGCTACCTAACAAAATCAATGAGGAAGCAATTACTCTAGCAAGCTAATGCCTATAGAATGGTAGGGGGTGGGTGGCCCTATTATTCTATTCTTCATAAAGACTGCAGGATTTCATCAATTTGGTATTGAGTTCGAGGATGTTTACCCCACTCCTCAAGGAGGGAACTTGGCAGGTCTCGGTATTGTCTCATAATAAAGGCATCTACAACAGGTTACTAGATTCATACAATTGAAATAGGTACTCTATTGATAGCTACTCTAGAATTGTTCCATCAAAATAGCACTTTCCCCACACCCCTCTCCCCTTGATGATTGCCTCTGAAATGTTCCATCATAATAGTAGGAGTTAGGGATCTCTCACACTCCTATCTTCCCTAGATAAAGACCTTTGAGGTGCACCATTAACAGGCACTAGATTAGCCACCAGTTATTATCACTCCTATCTTTCCAAGATGACTGCTTCAGAGTTGTCTCATCTTAATGGCATTAATGGAGAATCTCTTACTAGGCTATCTCCCCTAGAGAAAGTTGGAGGAGCTACACCGACCCCCTTCAAATAGTAGGGCAGTAATGTCAAGTTGTCTATTCTCAATCTATTCCCCTCGATAGTTGCTTCATGACTATTCCATCACCATAGCATTTTCTCTTGGTATTCCCACATCTCTCTCCCTAGATGGTTGCTCTCTCACCACCTCGTCACCCTAGTAGTAATCTAGGTTATTCTCCAGTAGTGTATCCCCATGAGAGCTGCTCTAGAAGTATCGTATCACCATAGAATTTATGAGGGTAGGGATGGCCTGGAAAATCCAGGCTAAGCTGATACAAAGTGAATGGAGACAAGTTATGTTATGCCTATTCTCCCATTCTGAATACCCCTACTATTTTAAGGGAGCTTCCCTATAATCTCGTATTACGGCTCTCTCATCCCTGTAGGGGGGTTTGTGGGATTGACACAAGAGGGTATGGATGGCTATACTGGAAACTCCAAGCTATGGTTATATGAAGTGAATGGATACAAGTTATGCCTAAAGATGATTCCTTTTAAGCTTTGTCCATAAGTATCTTCTATAAGTAGCCATAATGCAACTATGAATCTCATGGATAGTTTGATCTTGGCTTAGGATGAACACTGGCAGCATGCTTAACACATGCAAGTTAGATGGGAAGTGGTTTTTCCAACAGCAAATAGGTGAGTAATGCATAAGAACCTACCCAAAAAAATAGCTAGAAATGGTTGCTAATACCCCATAGGAAAGGAGCAAAAGGAGGGTCCAAGGAGGGGATCGTGTCTAATTAGTCATGTTGGTGAGGCAATGGCTTACCAAATGATATGTAACTAGCCTAGATAGCCACACTGGGATTGAAACACAACTATAGCTCCCATACTATAGTTCCCAACCATAATCAAACCCAACCCCCCAAATTAATCAACCTGCCACCCCCCTTACCCCCCTCAAATATGCCCTACTATTATAAAGGGGGGGCTAATCTACCTCATAGATGAATCAGTGCCCTATTGTTCTAAGGATATGCCTATTAGAATAATATAATAGGCCTCCATGTAGGTTATCCCTGCATGCGAACAGGGAAGACCTACATGCAAATAGGGAAGACCTGCATGCAGGGGCTCCCCCTACCCCTATTATTTGTAAGGGTCAGGGCTCTATATTTAATTCTATGGGGATAGCCCAGTAGGCCATAGAATTTGAGGGGCCTGTGGGTGGATATAGAGGTGGCATTGGGTGGTGAACCTTATCACCAATGTGCCAAGGTTTGGTAGACCTTCTCGCACCTAACTACCGGGCATGATATACCCACAATTCACCCATAGTCTACTAAGTAGTTCTTCCCTCACCCTAGAGGCACTTTAGGATACACACCAATCTACCAATGCTACTACTCTCCCTTGGACCCTCTACCAAGGGAATGACATCAATACCCCAAAGCTTCTCCCCTTCAGCCCTAGTTTTCCAGAGTAGAGGGGAGTCCATCATCAAGAATAGGCTGGGGACCGATAGTTGATTCATATGTAACATGCCCACTACTATACGAGAAATGGGAAAAATAGGGTTTATTCCTCCCTCCCACTCAAAACATAACTTATTGGAGGGGGGGTGGGCCCCTACTATTCTATGGGTCATCTACTATTCTAAAGGGCAGTGTCTGATTCACCAACTAGGTCTGATGATGGAGAAAGCAATTAAGATGATACTTCGACCTGAGCTCTGATCACTCTGGTCCAGTCAATCCTAGTGCAACTTCTGCATGAACACCTGGCTATCCCTCTGAGGTAAGCTATGGTCAAACACCTGAATTCTATTCACTCTCATTAGAAATTCATAGCTGGTATTGAAAGAAGTAAAATTATATCAGCTGCTAGTTCAACATCATACCCAGTGGTTGGTCTACATTGGGACAATGGACATTAATGAACTGGCCAGAGCTGAACTATCACCCTGTGCATTCACATGCAGGGGTGGGAGGGAATTCTACTCCTGATGGCCTCCATAAGTGGCCCTATTGCTTTTATAGTTGCTCCAAGTGTAGAAAGGAATGAATTGGCATGTGTCAATTCAACCTACATGGTTGCTTCCATAGTGATGAGAATCAGCAGGTAGACCGAATTCATAAGATGGATGACCCAACCCAATTTAAGAACTCTAGCTCCTGGCTAGGAAATGAGAGTGAGATACCTCTCACAATATAAACAACTCCCCCTAAAGATAGATAGATCCCTCTACATGTATTGATAGACAGACCATAGAATAGTAGGGGCCCTCTCCATGCATGCACCAACTTCTATAGTATAGTAACCTCCTGGCTAAGTAGGGACCAATTTATATACATCACATGGTTGGTTGAGGATAGGGATCTACACAACTTTTATGCCTCAAAGCTTGATGAATTGTCTCTCTCTCTCAAATTATAGGCTAGCTCCCCTAGCCCTACGGGGATTTGACAGGGCCTTAAAAAGCACTCTAGGGTCCAGTTCAAAGGGTGTAACAATTATTATTCTATATCATCATGTTACGTAGTAATATTAATAATCACCATATTGAAGTATTATACCTTTTTTGAATGCAGTGAGGACAAGGAGGAAGGGTAGGTTGAATGACAAAGTGAAAATGCGAGATAGGTATTCCCATTAATGTGAGATAGGTATTCCCATCATCATATAGGGCGACTCTTAGGAAACTACACTATCTTTTGGTGAGTGATCAATCGAATTGGGCTGCATTTGAAAAGCCTCCTAATCTAAGGATAGTGAGTCTGGCTAACACCATGTGTGAGAAGAGATTAACATTGAGTCGGTAAGTAGGACAACCTCGGTAAATGGAACTTCCCTACCTGGGAGAATAATGGGGTTCAAGCTTGCCATAGAGGAATACTTCTATTATAGATTTCAATGTTATATCTGAGGGAAATTTTTTATCTCCCAACCCTCCCTGCTTACTGTCTCAGGGCCGAAGGTATAAAAGTTGGGTTAGACCATGCGGGATCAACCAATAACTACTACTTTAAATAGTAGTGGTAGTGATCATTTAAGACACTTCATTGTGCAAAGTTGGTTGCCACAACCCCGGGATAGGGGGAGTCTAACTTATGCTAACACGGTTGGTCCTAAGTCACTATGCACTGGTCACTTGAGGGTACCCTCCATCCTTGATGCTCCAAAAACCTAGGGGTGGCCGCTATTGCTGGGTGGATTAGGTACACCTAGGCATAATTGAGAATGAGGACTAGAACTAATGTAAGGGTTGGACTATTGACCCTGTTAGCACCCTGCAAAAATTTCATGTCTCTAGCTTTTTTCTTTTAGTCTCTGCAATTATTTTTGTGTCTCTACCTACAACCCCTACAAAAAGTTTTCAAAAATATAGCCGTTGGATGCTTAAATTTAAAAATACCCTAGCCCTGTTCTAATTTTATGTTACCTTTTTGGCCCATTTAAAACCTTTTATCTGCATGTGACTAATTAAAAGACCATCTTTAGGTTCGCGGTTAGGTTTTCATGTGTCGGTGGGGTCCCCTTTAATATTTCCTAAGTTCCCTAGCCGCTTAATTTTCCTAAGTCATGAGCTTTAATATTTTCTAATGTTTCAGCTTTGTATTTTCCTAGGCCCCTCTCTGACACCATCTCAATCTGATGGTGGGTGTAAGTTCTTATGGGATGTGTTAGAGACATCAAATCATGGACCGACCATTGATTCTTCCATGGTTGCGGCATTTCAAATAGGCAGGTCCACCTCCACGTATGCACAAATGGCGGTTCCTTTTTGGCTGAAGAAATGATGATATGGCAAGGTTGTCAAAGGGACCTATGCACAAAAAGAAAAAATGGTATGTCCACTTGCTAGATTTTGCGATGTGGTGATCCCTGATTTGTTGAAGTATCCTATGCAGTAGGGTGGGGTCAAGCTTTGCATCATCAATGAAAGATTCATGATTGACGGCGGTCTTATGATCTCATGGAATATTTTTAGCCTATGAGATCATAAGACAACCATCTAATTCTCCATGTGTTCAAGATGTCGGTTGTGGGTCCACATGCTAGGTGTGATGATTCGGTGTTATTTGATTGGTCCATGGGTGAGTGACTATATATGCTGTCAGTGGGACTTGAGTTGTGGGCTTGTCAGAGGGTCCTAACATCCGTAGCTGATCAACGGTTGGTGTAAGTTCTCATGAGATGTGTCAGGGCTATGAGATCTTATTCCAACTATCGATGTTACTTTATTCTCAGGTGGTAGTATTAAGGTGGGTCTGATTGCCATCTAGTTTTTATGTGCCACGGTGTGTTGAGTTGTCGATCTCTCATTCGTCAGCATGGTGATGAGTCAAATCTTGTCAGTGGGGCCAAGGATTTCCAATTTTTGGTGGGTCCTAACATGTCAGAGGATCAATGGATGGCATATGTTCTTAAGGGTTTTTTCTGGTCTATGCAAACTCAAGACAACTGTCGATCTTCTTGTGCGGGCCCAATTAAGTTTCTCTGGCGGTTTGGTGGTCCTGATAAAAATATTTAGCAGCCCAACAAAATTTCTTCATGTTCATTGGTTCGCATGATAAATTGGTGATTCTCTAAATGTTTTAGTGATTCAGTGAACATGCACTCGTGCATTCTCTAAATATTTTGGCGATGACATAAAGTATTCCACAAACTGGTGAAAGGTCTTCAGTCGCTAGTTCACCAGATAAAGTGGGACCATGCTGCTAGTTGTGTTGAATTGGTGTCTTCTCATTCGTTGACGAGGATGGTGACATGGATTTGTTAGAAGGGTCTGAGGTGGGTTAGATTTACATGTTAGTGGGCCCTAAGGTTTTAAAGAAGTACACACGGTGGAAAATTGGGTGGATTGCATACCTTCACATAGAGTGTGTCAGAGGTATAAGATTATCAGATGACCGTTCGATTCAAAGGGAAGTGTTGAGTGGGTACGAGGTGCCATTTCATCGCTGACATGTAGGATTTTCATTGGCCAAAGACTTTCCAAGGGTCCCACTTTTTGTTAAGTCATAAAGCCCATGAAGACATGAAGATCAAATGGTTGTGACTTAAAGTTGACCTCAGTTTAAATTTTAACCACCGATTTCCTGCTGGCGCCATGATAGTGACCGTTTGTTTTCAAATTCAAACTTCTGAGCGGGTTTTCATGACAGAAAGGACTAAAATTTATGGTTTCTTCAGCTGATTTTGATTGGTTTGGTGGGTCCAGTGGTTTTAGTTTGATCCAAGGGCCTATTAATTATTGCAAAGACTTTTGTGCCATGTGGAGGTGTGGTTTTGTGCTCGAGAAGTGTTTGCAGGTGGCCGATTAGATTGATCTTCATGGCAACTCCTTGGAATTCTATACTGAGCTCACAAATTTTCATGATTGCAGATTTGTCTGAGATTTGTTTTCTCTGGGTTGTCTAATTTTCCTCCCCTACAATAATGTTAATGTAATTCTGGTTGGTTTAGTAGTTGAAACCCTAACCCTACCCTAGTCACCCAAAGCTTGATGCATCCTATTTAGGATCCCAAGGTGACTAGTGGTATAAATTTTAGGTTGTTTCATTTTGAATTGGTTCCTTCTTCTGCAAATTTTGGAGGAGAATTGGTTCCGAGAAGGGTCATTTTCCTATAGATTTTCTCCTTCTCTCTGCATATAGGGTGTTCTTTCTTCCCTTGCTGGTTTAAAGAATATAATGCATATTTTAATTGATTTGTCTTATGTATGAGGATTTAATATATTCTTACTATTACCAAGCTATCTCCACTTGAATTCTAAATTCATTAATCATACATCAAGGGTATTTGATTTTTCTATTTGTATTGCCTATGTGTTTGCAAGTGGAGTTGTCTTCACTGGGATAACTGGTTTAGAGTTAGTGTTCATGTATGTATGAGATGAGGTATCAAAGATATGTCATGGTTGTCTTCCAATAGATGTTGGTTAATGTATTATCTATTTATAGGTCTCTTCTAAGGGGAGGGTTAAAATCCTTTGGATGGGTAATAACATACTTGAATACACAGGTGGGTTGTTAAAGTGAGGTTTGGTCATGGTGTGTGATTGATGTTTGGCATCAACACATTGAATATATTGTTTTCTTGTTTCATAGCTATCTCTTGCAATAGGGTATTTGACTCTATGGCCCATTGGATAAGGCACTGGTCTATGAGAGACTTAGGGTATCTCAGGGGTCCTTTCAACCCATTAAAATCATTTCCTTTAAGTTCCACCCTTTCCCTTTCAAGTTGTTAGCATAGGTCTCTAGTTTTCATACTCATTCCATGCAAGTAGGGCTATTGCATGAGATATTGGTTTCATTGAGGTACAAGATACCTATAGGGGTTTGAGAACTATTCCACAGTCAGTTACCTATAGGCCTATAGTGTGACACAAGCTATATGTGTGTGCAGATGAGGTATACCCACCTGAGTGATGTGGAGCTGAAAGTGTAGAAGGATCTTTCTTTGATCCTTGTCAGTTGGCCTTTTTCCTTGTCAGATTTAGAGTGTTGAGTGAATGTGACACTAGCCCTATCAATCCTAATGTCAAGCTAACCTTTGGGGAAAAAGAACACCAACAGACCCAACTGCCAAGGTGGATAATTTGGGGGGTGCTATCATATGGGAATGGAGGGAAAGATCCTGATTCTCCGTTGATGAATGTCACTAGTATCTTCCCGCTCAACCTCCTAAGTCCACTAGGATGATGAGGCCATAGAGGACTGTGGAACTTCAGAATGGTCATGCTTCTAGGATCTAACACTCTATGGTTGAGACCTAGAAGTACCTAAAATTGGGAAGTAATGGGGATAAGCATTGACCCACTTAGAGCTAGGAGATAGCCCACTTGATCTAGAGGATCTATAGATCAAAGGCTTTTAGTTCAAGAGACTCTTTGCAGTGAGGTCCACTTCAACTATTTGATGCATGGTAGATACCTTTTAGACATAAATATCAGTGGGGCATTGAATGCCAAAAAAATGCCTTTGTCATTGTCCACTAGACTTCCCTATGTACCCATAGGTTGGCCGATACCCCCACGCTTAGGAAACTATCATTCTCTAGCCCTTAAAATCAACATTCTATTTCCTGAATCAATATATTGTCTTTGGCTAAAAAACAATAACTACTAAGCATTGGGTCCCTTCAATCATCCCCCTTGGTTTACCTAGGTTGAGCTAGAGTTTCCCATGCAATATATGATAATCGACATGGGAGGCCGGGATAAAACTATCCACAGGAAGAAATTAAAGCACCTACACCACATGGGGTCACATTCACTTTCTCCCTATTCCAATCACATGTGAATTGAACCCATACTTCCAAACACCACTTTAGTGACACAGGGAAGGCACCAGGCTGATCTAGCTAAAGAAACTTGTGTCCCTTCAAGCTTCTTTATAATATGCTTTGGCTTCTTCCTCTCCTACTTGTTGCTTAAGAATGTGCCATTAATGACTTGAAAATGTGAATTGGCGGGGGGGCCTTTTGAGAAATCTAAAACCCTACTATCGATTCTCTATGCCACAAGCCAATTGATTATATACGTAACATGCCCGATTGCACCATCCCTACAAAGAATAGTGGTGTAAGAATCCAATGGTCGACCATTATATCCATTCCTGGTTGCTAGTATAGTTCTCTGGATACTACACATCGAAGGTAGGGAAATAGTGTCCTCGATTCTATGTGTAACATAAATTTCATTCGAGAAGCCCCTACTAATTCTAAGGGCAGCAGATAAATAAGTGGATAAGCAAATAAAGAAGTGGATAATTGAGTTTAGTAGTAGATAATCAATTTTGATCAGAACTGGGACAGCGCCCCTACTATTATAAATACAATAGCCCCTACTATTATGGCAAAGGGGAACAGTGGATAAAGTAGTGGATAAGAATACGGGGAACAATGGATAAAGCAGTAGCCCCTCTAGTCCACTCGATAAGAAAAAATAATAAGAAACACTTTGTCACCAGCTCCTCGGGTAGTTTTGACTACTACTTTTAGAAGGGATTCTCTGAGGGTCATGTATAGAGCTTGTGGAGATGTATGCGGGCTTTGGTAATGGTTTTGCTTCTGGTGTGGATAATTGATAGGCACCAAAACCATATGCGGACATGACAATGTATGGGTCTGGGTTCAAATTGACCAAGTGAACCCTCATCTGAATGAAATGAAGGTTATGTTTCAATACTTACTTTTGCGATCGTAGTTCAATTCCCATAGGTTATCTTGCTTACCCATTATTGAATCAGTTAGTACGAGGAGCCCGACCTAGTTCGCTCTCATCACACTAACTATTGAAGTACTCCTATCAATAAGTTGGGAACTTGGACAACTACTTCTTCCCACTAGTAGACTCCCAGGGATATAGTTGGTGAGGTAATCAGAGAAATAGACTGAATTCAGTTAGTTAGACTATGACATGATGTGGCTGAACTTTCTTAAGCATCTAGCTCACCATTTCTCACCGCCCACCCGCATACTTGATCACAGAAGCACCAGCACTAGAAACACTACCATACCCAAATTGAACCCACCTCCTGGCTAGATAGTAGGGTGTGGTGGCTGGAAACACCATGGTCCATATCACATCATGAAGCATGAAATGAAAGAAAATTAGTTCTCTTATCCATCGAATACCATATTGTTCTCATCGAATGGATATCTAGGGTGGGCCCTTAGAATAGTAGGGTCAAGCATAGATAGAAAGGAATATTTACAACATTATTACCCACATAAGCTAGTTGGTGGGTGTATACACCCAAAAATGGACACCTAGACTATTAGCCCCTTTTGCTAAATCATCAATTGCTTGTTCTTGATCAAATCCTAGCTCTATCATTTATTCGATTATTTTCTATGGGCTAACCATTTTATCCTAAGTCTTTATTTATTTAAAAGGAATATTTCCTCCCCTTTTAAATAAATAAAAGCCCCCACTTTTTATCTTATCCTAAGTTGCACAAATAAAGCATTATTCTTATTTTATAAAAAGGGAAAAAGCACTTTTTGTCTCATATGGACATAAAAGTCAACTCTTATTTTCCCATTGGAGGATACTTGTGCACATGGATTGCTCCTCTTTCAAGCTCCACCATTGATTAAATCTTTTGCCTCTTAATCTCCATGGTCCATTTCTCCTCATTTCCTATAAAAGAAGAGCTCTCTTCTTCATTCTAGATCCCCAACTTTTTATGCTAACTTTCTGTTGCAGGATTTCTAGGTCACTTTGGAGCTTTTGAAGATTTGGAGCATTCTTAGCATCTACATCTCATTCTTGCATTCTACATCTCATTCTCGCATTCTTAGCTTAACTTCATATTTATGCTTTCTTAGATTAGCTTCATTTCTATGCTCTAGATTAGCTCACATAGATTAATTAGCTTGGATTGTAACACTTGGTCTTTCCTTTCATAGCTTAGCTTGCATTTCTATTTCTAGCATAGCATTGCATTGCATTTTCATTCTTGATTCTTGAGGATATTGGCATTCTTGCCCTTGTCTTCATTGAATCTCCCATTGCATGGTTTACTAGCAAGGTTATAGGCTAAATAGCTCTAGCTGAGAGCATTCTTAAAACCCTTGCACTCCATGCCTAGGGAGCTATGGATCAATTTTTGAGATCTCATTCTTGACTATTCTTGAATGTAATGATCCATAGAAGTGTGACACAATTTTAGCACACATTTTTGGTGCCCACCGTGGGGCTGAGTAGTCTAGCTTTGTCCCTTCTTTTTCTGCATTTTCGTCATTTTTCGTCAATTTTTCGGCAAGTTTTCAGCTTAATTTTTCATCTCTATTTTTTTGTCTCAGATTGTCATGCGATACTTTCCAGAAGTATCGCACGATATACCTCTGTATGCGCACGCGATACTTTGCCTGTCAGAAGTATCGCCTAGCTATAGTAGAGAATATCGCCTGGTCCCGGGCGAAGTATCACCTGGTGTCGGGTGAAATAT
Source organism: Chamaecyparis obtusa (assembly GCA_027943335.1). Lineage (NCBI taxonomy): Eukaryota > Viridiplantae > Streptophyta > Pinopsida > Cupressales > Cupressaceae > Chamaecyparis > Chamaecyparis obtusa. The sequence goes on from BSBK01011757.1 coordinate 19,264, forward strand.
CATGTGGACTGATAAGTATCACCCCAGTATAATGTGAAGTATCATGCGATACTGTGTTTGTACCTAGCAGTGACCTATTTTTGAGTTATTTTATCCATCATGCCCATTTTTTTTATAAATTTTGCAAATGGTATCAAAAGTTTAAGTGTGATATATTGTTGGAAAGGTCTTTTTGAGCCTAATCCAACCATGATGGTTTCATTTTCAGATTTTATCATTTGATCAGTTATTTTTGCACATTATCTAATTTTTTTCATGTACTAATCATTGTTAGATTTTGGATTTTAATTCTCCTAACTCTTGTTGGTCTAACAAGTTATGGTTGTAGGTGCTTCTTGCTTGAAATTTGCTAAAATCGCATGTCAAAGAGGGCTACTAATGGTTTTTGCAGGGTTACCCTAAGCATAAAAACCAAATCAAGTGCTTGTTTAATTGCTTTCTTTATTAAGTGCGACATATACTAGTTGTTTCCTTTCATAGGCACTTAATACCTTTTTGTAAAAATTTTGAGGTGGTAGGAGAGTATGCTCTTCACCCTTGTGGTGAAACAAAAATCTTGACCCATCTTGGGATTTTGAAAGCAAGGGGGTAATTGAATCTTTGCTTGGTGTGTTTGGGAGAGATTCTTGAGATAGGGGAGTATGCTCTTCACCCTTGTGGTGAACCAAAAACCTTGAACCTCAAGAATTAATCCACTCTTTGTTTAGCTTAGGATCCTTTAGCGGGCCTGCTCTTGAGCAATCAAGAGGAACGACCCAAGTGGGGACAACCTTGTCATCATTTTCTCTGGTGGTGAGTGATTCCAACTCACTATAATCTCAAGGCTATCAAGGACACAAAACCTTGGTAGACAGTACTTATCTTCGCTTGATGTGAGTAACTTGTGGGATTGTGACCATGAGGAAAGCATTAAGCAAGAATGCTTAAGGTACTCTTGAGGCCATGAGGTCCTAGTCCTTTATGAGGAGCAAGAGGGGTGCTATGAATGGAAACCCTTACTATGAACCATTAGATAGAGGCCACCCTATTTTAGCCGCTTAGCTTCTTGGTGCAAGGATTGATCCAAGTGGACTTACCCAGATCACCCCAAGACAGTCACCATATGTGTTCCTTTGGTTGTTTTTTTTGACACTTCCATGACAACGCCAATATCTCTTGTGGGAAACCACTTGGTGTGAGGCAAGGGAGCATCAAGTTGTGGGCCATGTTGCTAAGTAATGAGCCTTGTCCTTCTAGGTAGTAATTGCTTGAATTGTCTTCGATTGTACTATACTAGTGTAAACATCCTCAACATTCAAACAAATGGTAGCATTCATAAGGTTCTCTATTTTGATATCACAAGTGCTTATCTTGGCAAGGTTGCTTTTGCCCTTGTTTCAAGTGTTCTATGACATGTTTGATCCTATACTATTTGCAAACCTGTCTTTTATCTACTATTACTACTTGTCAAACTAAGAAATTGCACTATCCAACCTTTGAACTTGATCAAAATGCTTTAAAACTAAGAATTTTATGTTCACTGGTCAAAAATTCATACGAATCTGCAACAGTATTGCATGCCTTACTGAGAAATATCGCGCGATAGTTCGTGCCCTACTATTTTATCGTGCTCTTTGCTGAGGTATATCGCGTGATAGTTCATGCCTTCTGGGCTATCGCCCTGCTAGCCTGGAGTCTATCGCCCAACCATACTACAGTCTATCACCTGGCTTAAAGTGAAGTATCACCCAAACTGAGAAGTATCACCCTGTCTGCCTGGAAAGTATCACCCAGAATCTTTTTGCTGTCCTGTCATTGCTGCAATTCGGAGTGGCTAAAATTGCACTTTACCCTATCGTAGAGTGTCTGTTTTTGTTCTTACCTGAAACTAGTTTGTTACCTACATGCTTAGATTTATTCTAGACTAAAACAAATGAGCTAAAACTATTGGGTTTGAGTTTAACGAATGATACTCTTGATCACTTGTCGCATCACGGTTACCTCTCTAGCTACTTGCTTATTGAGCTTCTTGCTTGTTGCTCGGCTTTAGTCAATTGATTGTTGTAAGTTCTTGAGCACTTTTGATGAGCCATCTCTCTATTGTTCTACTTTGACAAGTGATCTTTATTAGCTTTTCTTATCTCAAATCTAAGAAACTTTGTCTCATTCTATTAGTCAACCAACATCTCTTTTCATGTCGGTTACAACTCGATCTCAATTTGAGCAGGAGAGTCATCCTCCATTCAATTATACATAGTTACCTTCTCCAACTAGACGTTCAAAAGCACCCATTAGCAACAATAGTTCTAGTTCTGACCAATCTGAGAATTCTAAAGCTACACCATGGTATAAAGGAGGTTTCCTCTTTTCCGCATTCAAGACCCCCAAAGACATAGACAGTGTCTCACTCACTTTGACTGAACAAGAAAAGTTTCAACTCTTGCAAGAACACTTTGAGCGTAAGGATAATCAAGCGTGCTTAGACAAAGAACACAATCAACAAAGGATGGATGCTACTAGGTGCATGGCTTATAGAGGGACATTTCGTGAGTAACCTGAGACTAGTAATCATGAGCATAGACCTCTTTTTAACAATGGCAACAATGACAACAACACACCACCAAGATCTCCTCCAAGGCCAACTTTTGCTATGCCTTCTTCACCACCTAGACCTCCTCCCTCTCAACATGAGGTAGAGGCTAATGATGAGATTTCTAGTGAGGATCTTATGAGATGTGAACAAGATATGGATTTCCAACGAATGATGCATAAGCTTTTAGAGCGTAATGGTGATCAATATTTTCAATATATGACTTCTAGAGGATACAAGCTTCCTCCTGGCTATGATGTTAGACAAATTGTCCAACAAAGAGTACCAACTGAATTGGAAGTCCTTCAAGAAGAATTACGTCGGAAAAATCAATGCCTTACCCAAATGGCATTAGAAAGAGAGCCTCCAAAGGTCTCTTTTGTAGAATCAATTTGTGCTCTTCCTTTTGATAAAGATCTATACATGGTCCCATTTCCTAAGGATATTGAGGTTCCTAAATATGACAAGTATGATGGAAATGGTGACCCTCATGACCATGTGCATCATTTTTATGCTCTTAGTATGGAATTTCTTCATGAAGACACATATCTTCTACGCTTATTCCCTCGAAGCTTAAGAGGCCAAGCTTTAGAATGGTTTGCAAAATTGACACCACCTCTTAAGACTTTTGATGAGTTGGCTCAGCGATTTACCTAGCAGTACTCTTACAACATCCAACAACCTGTCACTATGATAGATCTCGGTAATCTAAGACAACATCAAGGTGAGCCATTTGCAACTTACTTACAATGTTGGAGGTCATTGTATTCTCGATATCCTCGTTAGCTACCCGAAAGAGAAAAGATTGACATTTTCGTCAACACACTTGTGCCTGAGCTATTTTATGATCTAAGGAAGCAACTATTCTCCTCCTTCCATGACATGGTTGAAAGTGCATATCGGATTGAGGATGTAGCTATAAGAAAAGGGGATATTGTTATTAATAAAGATGCTAAAGGCAATGGTAAAGACAAGAACAAACCTTGGAATAAGAACAAGTATGTTGTTAATGATGGGGTTGTTGATGCTCCTAAAGTTAAAGAGCTCGCTTTCAATCTCTCTAATGCTATCTATGCAGCAAAACAACAAGAAGCTAGCAAAACTCACAATGCTCCTAAACCTTAATATGCAGATAAGCCTAAGAAGTCATTTTGAAAGCGAGTCTATACCAAGTTGGTAGAACCTTACAATGTGATCCTTAAGACTTTGGTTGACAATGGATATCTTACACTTCCTGATAAACCTGGTAAATGGGATCTGATAAATAAGCCTAATTGGTGGAGAGAGGATCATTACTACCATTATCACAGAAACAAGGGACATCCAACAGACAATTGTTTTAGGCTTAAGGATGATATTTAGGATCTTATTAAGAACGGCACAATCTCCACTGATGGCTTAACTAAAAATTCTGATCACACAGCTTTCAAAGATCCTCTACCTAAGCATGATAAGGGGGAAACCTCTCAAACACATAAGAAGAATCATGATGCAAAGATCAATTACACGTATCCTTCTAATACGTTTGTGATTAACATGGTAGAGCCCGTTGAGAGTGTTCTAATGATGAGGTCTCAAGATGATAATAACACCAATCATGGTAAGCCAAAGTTAGTCTTACAAACACGTGGTAGTTCATCTTCCTGAAGTGAGACACTGAATGCTGTTACTAGAGGGCAAGCCAAGATTGTCCTTAAAACTGCGCAAGATCCCAAGCAAGCTTTGCCTTCCAAACAAGTGGCTTCTTCAGCCACCCCTAGCTATGATCTTGTCCAACATTTGCAAAAGACACCAGCACAGATATCTATCCTTGAGTTGCTTCGGTTATCCTCTTCGCATAGAGAGATTCTTGATGAGGCTCTACGTACAACACATGTTCCCAATGACATTGATCCAGATCAATTTCAGGCTATGGTCAACCACATTTCATCTCCGCTATCTCTCTCCTTTTCTACAGAAGATGACATATCTATTTCTCACCCACATAATCTAGCTTTACACATTGAAGTTCTAGTCTACAATACCCGAGTCTGCCGAGTCCTGATAGACAATGGTGTAGGGTTAAATATTGTTTCTTTCAATGTCATACAACAATTGGGTTTGTCAGAATTGGATGTGGATTCCAAGAAGAAGATTACTATAATAGCTTATGATGAAGTGGAAAGATCTTCCAAAGGTCTTGTCACGCTGCCTATCCGAGTGGGCCCTATCATGAAAGATATTAGCTTCCAAGTATTGGACATCCCACTCGCATATAACATTCTTTTGGGTCATCCTTGGATCCATGACATGTAGGCTGTTCCTTCCACTTATCATCAGTGCATCAAATTTCCATACAATGGCACTGAGGTTGTGATTCTTGGAGACCATACTATTGCTATCAATGCTCTTACTGCTACTAAAAAATGTGTTCCTCATAATGAACCTTTTGTTGATCCTAGTACGTCTCTAGCTGCTGCTGAGAAATCACTTAAGATGATGAGCCTTGGTATGGGTGAATATACACTGGGTTCCTTTGCTTCTATACCTATTTCTCCTAGGTCATATGGGAGACCTTCTGATCAGATGAAGCCTTCCACTTATGCTATGGTGATCTTTGATACCTTTGTCCCTTCATCTGTTCCTTTAGAAGCAGAAAGAGAAGAACAAGCTATTCAAGAGTGGATCTATAGAGAGGATTCTAGAAATACTCCCATGCTCAGTAATTTAGACACAGATACAGATGAATCACCACTACACACTATGGCTCAAATGGGAGATGATCTTCCTTCTACTTCACTCCTTTGGGGAGAAGAATGTATATCTACTGATGATATGGCTGAGGCCTCTATGTCTAGAACCTATGTGCCTAAAGAGTCATTGCACTATGATAGACAACATCGCAACATTGCACGACTGCTACAAAGAGGTGATCTCTCACATAATGACATGAGTATCTCTACTTCTCGGCATCTTAAGCCTCTTCCAGAAGATCCTCCCATGACAGATATGGATGTTGATGTGGTTCATACCTCTTGTAACCCACCTGACGTGGTTGATGGGTCTTGTGTGGGGTCTGATGAGTTTGTTCCTCGTATTGCCTTAGTGGACCACGCTGGTTCTTCTATGACAAGTCTAGATCTAGCTACTTTTGGAGCTTACTCTATAGGGTCAACCTCTTGTGTCACCAGAGATTACATCCTTCACATAAATACTATTGAACCAGTCACTTCATTTCATCTCACATCAACACCTGTTACTTCTTCCACCAAAGAACTAGCAACAAAAAAGATTGAATCAGCAATCAAACATCACGGTCATCAAGTCAAAAGAAAAGAGCAATGGTCAGATGGAGAAAACCACATTGTGGTGGTATCCGCACCTAAGAAAAGTAAAAATAAAAATCTGCTCAAAAATAATGATTCTCAAATAAAAGATGACAAGCTGATTCTCTACAAAAAAATGATGCACTACATCAAGCATGATCTCATACCTATTATACTTCAGCCCATTCCTAGAGCTAAGAACAAAGTTGGTAATGCCTTGGTTACTTCAACATCCATCTTACAAATGAAAAAGCATAAATTTCACTTCGATTTCCTGGTGGATGAATTACGCTATCCTGCTCACAAATCTTACAATCCTACCATCTTTTCATATCTTCCACCTCATATTCCTCTTGCAAATCCACCACGCCATTCCTTCCGCCATCCCTTACACTTTGCCTTTGTCTCTGGTGACTTGTATAGGAAGGGTCTAGATAGAACTCTCCTTAAGTGTCTAGAAATAGAGGAGTCAGAAAAAGTGCTAACTGAAATCCACGATGGCATATGTGGATCACATTCTAACGATCCTTCGCTAGCTCAGACAATTCTTAGGGCTGGTTATTATTGGTCGAACTAGTTGAGACCTCCTATCATCATAGTTGCAGCATTTGGGCCTGGGGCCTATCAGTTCTCTACATCAGAGGAAGCAGATTCTTGATGCCCATTTCTGTCTGGGGCATCCTTTGTACATATTTTATGATCCTGAAAAAATACCAAAAAAAAATTCATATATGATGCTAAAAAAATCCTAAAAAGCATAAAAAGTCCTGAAAAAATTGCAATAAATCTATCAAGTGGTGAAAACCTAGAAGTAGCCACTACTTGAGACCCTTGCACCTATGTCTATCAATCTTGCGTGGTGCTCATTCGCTCCACTTCTTGCTTTTTCTCTCCTAGCCTGGAATTGACTCTTGTCTTAGTCTAGGGGGCATACATTGTTTTAAGCTTATCTTGGGTCTCTTTGTGCATCTGGGTTTCTGGGGCAACTTGGTTCTAATGGTGTTTTTTTAACACCACCCCAACTATGTTTTTCAACACTACCCTCATGTTGAGTGTTCCTCAACACTTATCAGATGTCCTACCCGTAGTCTAGATGATGCAATATTTCTCACTGGAAGATGCGATACTCAAAGTTTGACTCTATGACCTACACACACACACTTGACTCGCTGAGATTTGTTTGACTTCATTTCTTTGCGTGCTGTCTATGATGATTTCTTTGCTGAGTGTTCTCCCCCTATGATCATTTTCAATGATGCATAGCTAGAAGATTGAGGGAATGAGAACATGTTTTATTGCTTTTTCTGCTTGCGGGTATATTTTGTTGGTCCTCACTATCATGAGCATTTATGCTGGTCTTACTTGACACTATGGACCTACAAGGTATTATCCTTGCCTATTTTGCAAGTGCATGCTTATAGTCATCTTGACTTTCTTGTGTCTCGATGCGAGCATAATCTTGCTATATCAAACTTAGGTAATCTCATTGCACTAGTCATCTTGACCTACATGTCTTTGGTGCCTAGGTGTGATTCCCAAATTTCTATCTGATATAGATCATATTCAAATCCACATAGTTATGCTAGTGTGTATTGTATGATCTTGTGACACTAACAATAATGCTCAATGATGAATATTAGATGTCTATTGGCTTTGTAACCTTGCAAGTAAACCACTTTTCATGTAGCTTGCCTTCTTAAGTTCATGTTAGTTAGTTTTGCATCTTGCATATGGAGAGAGCTCTCCTTTATCTTTCGTGGACTTGTTAATCAACTGCGCTCACCTTTTGCTTCTTCCCGATCATGTCTTTCACTTCTTGTCTTTCATATCACATCATTTTCCTTTCATTTCAGGATCCAAACCAAAATCCGAGTTCACCTTGATCACCCAAGTCATCTTTTTCCTTCTCCTGTGCAGTTGGCTAACCTTTTGAGGCCTGATCCTTCCATCTTTGCTGGGGCCTTCTTCACCTCTTCATCCCCATCTCTTTCAAACTTCCAATCTTTCATTCACTTTCAATCCCAAGTTCCAATTCTTCCCCTCCGTGGTGTTTTCAAGTTGAGGGACTGCTTGGTTCATGCCCCAGGTCCCATGTGTGGGGCATATCTTCACTGCTTGATGGTTATTCTATTCTCTTTCTTCAATTATGATTTCTAGTGATTTGATCATGCTACTCTTTCTTTTTCTTTCCCTCTACTTGGATTTCACTTTCGATCTAGAGGGGGCAGACACATCATATCTTATTGGCTATCTCTTTCCTAAGTGTTCAGTACTATTGCTACTAGGCTAACCATGTAGGATTTTCTATCTCTCTGCACTTCATTCTTTGGAGTCAGATCGCTATTTGTTTGCCTTCTTGGCTATCTCTTGCTTTCTTGGCTGATTTGAGTTGCTTTGTGATCCCAAATTGATCTCACATTTCAACTTCATTCTTTGACTGCATGTGTTCCCAGATCGATCACACATTAGTCAAAGAGGGGCAAATGTATACACCCAAAAATGGACATCTAGACTATTAGCCCCTTTTGCTAAATCATCAATTGCTTGTTCTTGATCAAATCCTAGCTCTATCATTTATTCAATTATTTTCTATGGGCTAACCATTTTATCCTAAGTCTTTATTTATTTAAAAAGAATATTTCATCCCCTTTTAAATAAATAAAAGCCTCCACTTTTTCTCTTATCCTAAGTTGCACAAATAAAGCATTATTCTTATTTTATAAAAAGGGAAAAAGCACTTTTTGTCTCATATGGACACAAAATTCAACTCTTATTTTCCCATTGGAGGATACTTGTGCACATGGATTGCTCCTCTTTCAAGCTCCACTGTTGATTAAATCTTTTTCCTCTTAATCTCCATGGTCCATTTCTCCTCATTTCCTATAAAAGAAGAGCTCTCTTCTTCATTCTAGATCCCCAACTTTTTATGCTAGCTTTATGCTGCAGGATTTCTAGGTCACTTTGGAGCTTTTGAAGATTTGGAGCATTCTTAGCATCTACATCTCATTCTTGCATTCTACATCTCATTCTTGCATTCTTATCTTAACTTCATATTTATGCTTTCTTAGATTAGCTTCATTTCTATGCTCTAGATTAGCTCACATAGATTAATTAGCTTGGATTGTAACACTTGTTCTTTCCTTTCATAGCTTAGCTTGCATTTCCATTTCTAGCATAGCATTGCATTGCATTTTCATTCTTGATTCTTGAGGATATTGGCATTCTTGCCCTTTTCTTCATTGAATCTCCCATTGCATGGTTTACTAGCAAGGTTATAGGCTAAATAGCTCTAGTTGAGAGCATTCTGAAAACCCTTGCACTCCATGCCTTGGGAGCTATGGATCGATTTTTGAGACCTCATTCTTGAGTGTTCTTGAATGTAATGATCCATAGAAGTGTGACACAATTTTAGCACATATTGGGGGACAAGGGTAACAATAGAAAAGTAGTGCCCCTCTTTAGACTAGTAGGGATTTTTCATCTAAAGAGAAACTAAGGCATCTCAGGTTACAAGGTTTGCCACTTATCGATTAGTGGTGTGGTAAGAAAAAAGACCAACTTATACTTTGTGGTTTGCCACTTCTTGATTAGTTGTTTCTCTCTTATACCCTCTGGGAACTGATTAGTTGTTCCCTTGCACATAAAATGTGAAAAAATAAAGTGAACACCTACTATCTATTGTCCCTGATAACATGCAGTGATAACCTGCATGCAGGGTGGGAGGGACTATAGTATAGGGTGGAAAGGAAAGAAAAGAAAAGGAAAGGGATATGTGGCATCGATAAAGATGGACAAAGGGAGGGATAAAGAGCCATAAAAAGATGCTTGTCCCCCAAAAATGTCTTAGTCATCTATAGATGTTCATGGTGGGCCCCCACCAACAAGTAGGGGATCAAAGATAGGATAGCTCCAATGGGATCGGTGCACCAACCTGTCCATTCTCTCAACTCATCGGGGGAGGGATCGGTGCACCCACCTTCCCTCGGTGACTACCCACACCAAACTAATGCATTATTCTTTCATTGGATGTGCAAAAAAGATTTAGATAGAGGTTGATCTCTGTGCATGCAGAGGTGATCTTTATCTCTAGTTGCTCAATCAAGCCCTTTACCACAAAACCTAAGCTGTTATGAGAGAAAGTATATAAGGTCAAATGATTGATGAAAGAAGTCAATCTAATCCACTGGCAGCCCATCTCTCATAGTTAGTTTCCTTGTCAAAAGTAGTAACACAATGCCTTTTATAGGTCTCTCTATTTTTGAATCAGAATTGGTTCTAGACTAAGGAGGATATACATGAGTGAATCCTAGAAATTAATTCATTATTTATAGTGTATGGACCATTCCTAATTTTATTTCATTCAATCTATCTAAAATAAAATAGGGAGTAGTACCCCATATCTATTAGTTGCTGGTCCTTAGTTAGTTGCTTGATAAATACCAACGATAGGAAGGAACTACATAAGGCACTATTTTGCATTAGAAGTGCCAAAGCCCCTACTATTCTAAAGGGGTTGCAAACTTATTAATTAGGAGCCAACTATCTGGGCTCTAATTGATTGGGAGCTAATCCATCTATTAATCCACCTTTCTCTCTACAAGCATGCATGGAAGGAAACTTCCCGGTCCTACAATTCTATGGGAACCTATTTCTAAACTTTCAGAAAGAGTATATATGGGGCCTCCTTCAAATGCCATTGCCTAGACTATCCATGACCAATAGATATTCTTATTTACTATTAGATAGCCAAGTTCAAAACATAGAGATTCTATACCGCATTAAGATGAAGACGATAACCAGGTTCAAACCAAAAACCAACATCAAGAAAATGAATGAGTATGATCATTAATAGCCGCTAGCTTCAAATGAATGAGCCATGTATGTTGTGTATTAATCATTTCATTAGCTACAAGTCAAGCCATGTATCCCACTATAGGTATAGGAATCATTAGCTTTGGAATGTGTCATTGAAAGGTTACAGGTCAAGCTATGTATCAGGAAGGTGGGGCTGGCTAAATATCATAGTTTCAAACATGCTTTGTGCTACACCAAGTCAAGACTAACCCATGTTCTCTTCACTGGCATACCATCGGTTTATGCTTACTAGTCTAGTTTTAGAGGGGTGGTCTAATCTTTCATTATCATCCGCTATAGATGCCAACTATAGAAAGCAGGGCCACAACCCTACAATAATTGAGATAAGGGGCACACAAAAGTTCTTCGATTATGGCTAGATTCTATACGCTCATGGGGTTGGGTGGGGGGCATAGTAACCCACCCCACTATAGAGGATAGGGCATAGAATGGTAGGGGTCTGGTGAATATGAATTTCAAATAGAGGGGAAGGCATTGGGAGGGGTGAATATTAGCCCCAATGAACTATAATACACCTAGCTCAGAAACAAAGATAGGTCACCAAAATACAATAGGGGTGGCATCATGTTATGTATATATCATGTAGGAGGAAGCAGGTTGATTAGATTCTCCCAACCCAACTAAGCGAGGGCACCAAGAACCTGATTCACGATTGTTGAATCAAGGATCCTTTATCCAAGTAAAGAATAGGGAGGGCTAACCCCACCAATAAAGGGAACCCAACCAATGAAGATGAGGAGCTGCACCCCAACTAATGCACTCGTAGACACTCACAATTATTCAAATGGGGTGAACTATACATTTATGAATGCCAATCGAACATCGATTGATTGCATTATCTTGAAATGGGAAAGCAGCCACTTCTCTTGAAATGAATGGTTGTTCAAAGATAGGTAAGGTCAAAAACAACAACTGATTCAAACATGACTCAATGGGGGATGAATCTCATAATAGGAAGGTTGGAAGCTTAATAAAGGTAAGGGTAGTGTTTTCTTGTTCTAGTTAGAGTTCCCAATTGTGACATTTCATACGGAGGGCACACACTCAACACCCCTGAACTTCAAAGATAGGTAAGATCGCGAGGTTCACCAACAATGAAGGTCATGTTATAAAAATAGGGAGGAAAAATAGGGTTGGTTCAGAGGTAACTTAGAACAACCATACCACAAAAAATGAAGGGAGAATCACCATCTAAAAAATGTAGGGCAATGAGTTGTAGTGGTTTCTCCCGTCAAGGAGTCAAACATCCATTGCAAGGCACAATGAAGGAAGGGTGAAATCCCGAAGTAAGAATGGTGCAATGAAGCTAGCTCTTTTGATAATGATCTTGAAATGCCAGGATCAATTAGTTGCTTCTGCAATGCTGAAATCAAGGATCAATTAGATAACCCCATAGAATCAATTAGGGGTAACATGTGAAAAAGTATGACCTCGCTGGAAAACTACTTCCAGTGCTATTGCCCTCATATTCAAGTGTTGAGGAAATGGGTAGATTATTGGCCTGCCTATCAGGTACTATAGTTTTGATAGTTATCAATTCTATACATAACATGGGTGGGCCCCTACTATTATAAGGGCGGCTCCATCTACTTATCTTGGCCAATGGATCAACTTTTGCTGGTTATCCCAACCTTGCCGACCTTTATAATAAGGGGGTGAATGTAGTGAGGTTATCCCTTGTTTGAATGCAGTGAGCCCTACTATCTATAGGCCCATCATCTAAGAACATAGATTTCCACCAAGGTTATCCCGTCATTTGAGAATGCAAATTTTTGATGGAGAAAGAATAATCTCCGGAGAATGTCAACTGGGCATATTTCGTAAGTGCACTACAGGTAAAGAATACAGTTATTTCTCTCAATTCTATACTTAACATGAGGGGGAGCCCTTCAAATAGTAGGGTGGGCCCCTGCATGTTATCCCTGATAATATGCAGTGATAACCTGTTCTTTCCTTCAATCATTTCTCTCCATCCCAACCTGACACAACTAGTCCAAACCGCATCTCTTCTCTTGCCCTAGCTGCGGCATATAGTTCTATTAGGGGCACCCAATTACCATATCTTCTTTCTTTCCTCTGAGCCCCCACTCATAAACCTTATGTAGGGGGTAGGGGTTACTTTTTCTCAATTCTCTAGAAACTAGAGCCCCACCCACCCTTCTCTGATGCATATATCCACATACCATAGAATAGTAGGGGCCACCCACCCCGACTAGTAGTCTTAATTGATAGTTGACATGTTACATATAGAATCGCCTAGCTGAATGGTAGGGAACACCCACCCTCCCTTTCTTTCTCAAACTCCCTTAGAATAGTAGGGCATTGAAAAATCTATATATCTAGATGGCAAATTGTTTTGGTCACTTGAATAGTCATATGAACCAGACAATGATGTTTGAAAGGGCTAACCTCAAGGGGCCCCGACTTATTAGAACTAATTGAGAAAGGTAACTTTGCCAGAACTAATCTAATTTAGGGGTGAACCAGACCCCACCCTATTCTATGGTGGAGGATATAGTAGGGGTCCACCCACCCTACATGCATGCTGGGAATTAGGGGGGTATAGTTCTCCCACCCTGGTCCTATTATCTATGGGCAATCTGTAGAATAGAAGCGGCAGTGGCAATTTTAGTAAACTATTGACAATAAAAGGTTAGGGCCACCCAAATATAGATAGATATCCTCTATGCAGGGGTAGGTGAACTTGCGCGGCTATTCATAGGAATAGCACTTCATAGGGCCCAGGTGGGGGAATAATAGAATAAAGGGCTTCTGGTGTAGAGGGTGAATTATAGGAGCTGGTGCAGAGGTGGAAGCAGGGAAGGATGGATTGATCAATGGGCCCTAACTAGAATACTTCCCAATAAGCGGTAACTTATTTTTTTCCAGGAGGTCATTCATGTGAGCCCATCTACTTGCTCGGGATTGAACTAAGAGTTGGTTTTCCAAAACAACTTGCTTGGGAGTTCCTTTCTCCCTACTATCTATAGGGGAAGTAGTTCATCAGCCTATAGCCTATAGTCATGTTACGTATAGAATCTCGAGCCACCCTGAATGAACAATTCTATGGGTGAGGGATAGTTACTATTACCACTTTCTCCTAGAGGGCATGGAGAACTCACTTTCTAGTGGTTGGCCCTCAAATTCTATAGAGGCAGGTGTCCTCCCATTAACAAATTGATTTCTAGAAGGGCTAAGTAGTTTAGATCCATTGCCATCAAAGGCGGCGTAACTAGTTGAATAGTTGGAGGATTCTAGTTTTTGATGAGCAAGGGTTTTATTTCCCATTGACTAGTAGGGGCTTCAAATAATTGAGAATAAGGGCCTTCCTATCCTTTGTTTTCTACTCCCCAGTGATAGGCAAGTGCTACCATCCTTTGTTTTGATTGGCTAGTCAAGATAGTTGTTTGTAGTCCTGGGCTTCCATTTCTTAGGGCCTTCACCCCCAGTAGGAAGTTAGGAAAGTTTGTGCTTGTGCCCTTCCCCTCCTTCTCCATCGGCCATTCTACCTAGGCAATCAATGCCCATGGAATAGTAGGGGCCTCCCACCCGACCCTTAGAATAGTAGGGCCTTTTCTTCTCTGCTTGGTGGTGAATCAACACTGCTTTGCTAACCATGCCCTTAGAATAGTAGGGGCCCACCGACCATAAGGAATGTATGGGCGGTTGTGAAGCTTTCTTGGAGATGCTTTCTCTATGCCCCATGCTTTCTCTCTATTGTGGGTGAGGGGAGAAATCAAGTAGTTATCAGATCTAACCCAGCCAATAGATCTATGTTGTCATGGTGGCTGGATGGAGGGAAGGGCAGTTCAATGTTTATACTACAGTAGGGTGGAAGGAAGGGTGGCAACTCCTTATAGATAGTAGGACTCCCAGCTCAATCACATATGCATCCTCCTGTCCCATTATTCTATAGGCAACTATCCTCCACCCTCGCAAACCCCACTGACCATAAGGAATAGAATGTATGGGTGGTCGCGAAGTGCATGGTTGGTCCCCCCCTACCAAATAGTAGGGTGGCTATGGATGGTGGGGTTGGGACTGATCATATAGAACTTTGAGGGTGTCGTGGATCAGTTTGTTGATTACATTATAGTATGGAATGGATTGGTTCATTTCAATCTAATGGAATTCCCATTCCATATTATTTGTTGTTAACTTGTTAAAATAGATAGAATTCCCCCCCACCCCAAACAATCAATCAAAAAGGATGGAAATACCCACCAATAGTTACTGACAAACATTCTTTCAGAGTTACAAACATTCTAGCAGTTATTGACATGACCAGCTTACTGGATTATGACCATTTATGTATGCTCTAGAAGACCAGAGTAATTTTGGCTTGCTTACATGCTAATGAAGGTACAAGTAACTAACATGAGGAGATATCAGATGATACAACTGGTGGATAAGACCGTAGAGTTGAGTCACCAATTGGACTATAGAACATAGAAGCTGAGTCCAGACTATATCTCTATATCCATATCTATATTGTATGAGTAGAGTAGATGGAGAAAAGAAGATCTATGGATATATTGTAGGCACCAATGCCACTCTCTATTCACCCACCCCACTCTACATCAAAAAGAAAGTGGGAATCCAATAAATCCTTCTCTTTAGCCTGGTCAGTCAGACATCTTTCCAATCAGTCTTTCTCTTTGGCCTTAGCTAGCTACCCCTCCCCTTAGAATAGTAGGGCTATGGACAACCTAAGGCCCCCCTACAATTTTATGGCTCCTTGATCACTATAGAGGGATAGAATGATCAAATGTCATTGAGGCTAACTCCCCATCCATTTAGCATGACATAGAAGATGATTAAATGATTTTGACATTTTCCTGGTAGGCCCTACATGTTGTTTTGGAGGGGGGCTATAGGATGGGGGGAATCGATAGGTAGTTGGGGCGGGCATCAGTTGTATCATGTATGGAATAGATGGTGGAATCACTATCATCTATAGCAGTGATGCGATGAATATCATTCATTAGCTATAGGGCATGATACTAGACTATCAGTCATCGGCTGTAGTAGTGATACTGGACTATCAGTCATCAGTTGTATCATGTATAGAATAGATGGTGGCTTATGGATGGTGGAGCCTGGAACTACCCCTACCGATAAGGCTCTAGGATCCCTACTATCCATAGGGGGCCCCTAGGAAGTGAGTTCATTGTTGGTCCGGTCCTGACTCTTCTTTTTCCTTTCTCGGTAGGGCCCATACCTATATAGTGGCTAGTGGGGGCGACCAAAGACATAGAGCTGGGTGGTTTTACAGGTTGGATTTCTCTTTGGCATACCCTATCTATCCTATCTAGTGGTAGTTGTAGGCCCCATCTATTCCATCTATTCCTGAGAGCCCTATGATAACCTTTAGATAGATAGAGGGGGCCACCCAACCCTACTATCTACCTATCTAGGGGATGGGCTTAGTCTTTCCCTACAACTATAGTCTTAAAAACTGGGCTCCGCCCTATCTCTCCTCTTTGGTTACATCCTCTAGCCAATCTTGATTGGTGTAGCCGTGACACTATTCCATCTAGAGGCCTGTCGGGCCCTCCCTAGGGGAAGGTTGCTTAGTTCCTTCCCTAGGTGTGTAGAAGCCATAAGGTAGTTCATCAGGATTAGCAATATCACTGAAGAATGACAGCCTTATTCATCTCTGCATGTTTAGTGAGATCCATGATCATTACATATAGAATATCAATTGATGGGTCTTCTGTGGAATTGGATTATCCATTCATCCCTAATCAACCAAAAGCTGCAATGCCAATCTTAAGACCACAATGCCTTCTAGGAGAAGAGGGAGGAAGAGGTCTTCAAGATCTAAGATCTACTGGAGTGGGGTGGGAGGTTCATTGGTGAAACTAAAATGCTCACTTTTAGTTCAAAAGAATTCATCCATCCCTTGAGCCATGGATCTTAATACGTATGATAATACGAATCCCTACCTACAATTAGAAATATTGGAGGGGGGTTGGGGCTCTCTTAAGAGAAAGGCAAAGAAGTGGACTTGGAAGCTTTCTAAGCTAACTCCACAAAAAATAAAGGAACTATAAATCATGGCATTCATCCCCTACCTCCCAGTGCCGGAAGTAAGAATGAAACAAATAAACAAATCTAACTCACTGCATCCATCACTATCTATCTTTGTTCCTTCTTCAATTGATTAACCCCACTCCCTATCTATGGATTAGCTTTACTCTGGAATAGGTGTTGGAACTGGTGAGGTTTGTCAATTCGTTGACTTTAGGAAGGTGAGGGTGGGCCTTCAAATGGATAGATCCATGAATCTCCCAGAAAATTCAGCTTCTAATACTTTGAATAGGCTCCAGATCCACTTGACTGGGCTGCCCCAAAAGCCAACCAATAATGCATGCCCAAACCATTCCATCATCCCAGGCTTGGTTGTTTCAGAAGAAGGCATTGGCATTTGAAAGAAAATCTTGGCAATCCGACTACTTGTAATTTGATTTGGGAGGGAAGTGGGAGCTTGGGTGCATCATTTCATCCCCACCTTGGAGTATTTGGACCCTTTAGAAGGGTAGGGCTGATAGAGTGACATCAAGGCAAAATCTTGGCAATCAATCAAGCTAATGGCCATCTGACTTGCCTCTTTTATTCCCTCCTCCCTAACTGAAGTGTTCTTGCCATCCTTTCTCTCATGACTTTATGAGTGCTTTGTCATTCCTAGGTCAATATCACCAAAAGTCTTTGAATGTTGCCCCCATGCATGCCTCAGTTGTCAATGTTCAGTCTTCCCCTTTTGCCACCATGAATTCTATACGGCCCGGAGGGAAATCGACCACAAAGAAAGCCTCTTCAGAATGAGAATGAAGAGGCAATCATCTGGGTCTTTTGATCTAAGTGCCCTCCCTATTCTCAAAGGGCAACCATATTTTATTTCATTCATGCTAGACCCTATCTGAACTATGGGGGCCAGAAAGATCTATAGGGGATCAAATCTAGGGCGAGGACCTAACTATCTCCCCATCTCCCTCTATCTATATGGGGGGGTGGGGACTCGATTGATTCAGTCAAGAATTGAGGAGTCAGCATAGTATAATACAGGTCAGGCCCTACATCTACATGCAGTGTAGGGTTTATTAAGGTTGAGGCCCTGAATACGGGGGCGGGGTGCATGTTCATGAGGATCTAGTGAGAATAGGCCTGCAAGGGGGCCCTACTATTTGCCAAGGTGGCCCTATGACTTATATGGGCTCCCTACATGTAGGCCTATTATGAAAGGGTGAAGAATAGTAGGGGTAGAATAGAACTATTCTTTTTTGGGGGGGTGCTACAATGACAATAGGATGTAGCTAGATCTGCCTTCATAAACCCCCCTACCCTGACTATTGAAATCAATCTGCAACTCACTGCTTATAAAATCCCTCTGCATTCATGCATTGAAAACTATAGATTTAGAGTTCCATTTCATTCAAATTCCCTACAATAATATAGAAGCGCCCCCCCCCCCTTTCTAATATAGGCATGTCCCCATAAATATTATTGGTAGGGAATTCCTGGTGCACCAGATTCTATACATGACATGGTGTAGTGGGATAATATTAGCTAACCCTAGCACCCTACTATTCTATCTAATCTCTCCTCATGTGCATGCATGCAAACACCCCATATTATTTGAAGACCCTACAATTCTATAGGCAATTGCACTCAAAGATTCTATATGTAACATGGGAGGTGCTAATAGTAATTGGGGCTTTCTAATATAGGCATGCCTAGGTATATTGTTGGTGCATGCTAGCATGCATGCAGAAGGCCCCTACTACTATAAGCCAAGGGGCCCCAGCCCTGGCCCCCTACTATTGTGTCAGGGCAGGGGAAACATCTATAGAAAGTTGGGTCTCCCTATTCACCGCACTATAACTAGAGTTCCCACCCATTAAACTACCATATAAGGCCCTCTGCATGCATCTACATTTCAATAGAATAATCTAATAGTAGGTCCCAAACTAATAGATGGGAACCTCTACATGTCTTCAAACCTAGTAAGTAAACCCTTGACTCTCACCCATAGCCATAACTATTTTGAAGGGCCCCTTATTTAGATTATTGCCCCACCCCCTATTATAGATGTAGGGGTGGCATCTTTCATGCCTAGCTGAATTCTAGTGTGCCCTGATCCTATCATTGGGTATCAACCCATACACATTAGATGGAATAGCATTAGCTACTAACCCCGGGGGCTAGCGTGCGATTATAGACCAATGACGTATGCTTAGTTCAATCAATTTAGGTCAGTTCTGATAAAATGGATCAAAGCTCAAGTGACTCATCAAAGTGGTCAACCAAACACTCTAGGATGTTGGGCCGGATCCATATCCATTATTCCGGTCAGTCAAAATTCCTATGAACCCTACCCGGCCTAACAATAGATTGAAGGGTGGAAGGACTCAACCCAACCGCCCCTAAAGAAACAATAGGCACTCGACTAACCATTATTGGGAGCTTTCTTCGAGCATTTAGAACCCTACCAATGGAATAGAGGCATGCCTATAGTTTTTGTGGTGGTGCATCGGCTCCATAAAGCGAGCCCTTCTATCTAGAATTCAAAACTTTCAACTTTCAACTTTCTAATAGTTGTTGTTACTTCATTTATGTATTAACATTACTTTCTTCCAAGAGACAGGTAGGGTGGAGAGGAGTGGATCCTTTATTTCACCTCTATCTTGATCGATACTACTGATGGATCTCTGGATGCAAGAGGTCAAATACCCTTAGTCCCTCTCAGTCAGGATAAACATCAACATAGATGGATGGAGCTTCATAGGTAAGTCACTCTGGGTGCTACCTTCCCAACCAACAAGAATCAATGAAACAAGAAATCCAAACAATAGAGCTAAAGTCCCCTGGTTCACATGTTCTTGGGGTGATCAACTACAGATAGATACTTCCCAACCAATCTAGCCAGGGACCCACCCCTATCTAGGGCTCCTAGCTAGGTAGGGGCCTCCCACCCAACTACTATTCCCAACCCACCCTTAGGCAGAATAGTAGTTCTATGGCCCTACTATTTGGCTGGGGTAGATTAACTACCATAGAAGTTGAGTTGGCCGATGTCAAAATTAGGCACGAGGGTGAGTAGTGGGATGGGATCCAACTAGAACTATATAAGGAGGGGGTGGAGGTGGGAGTGAACTAATGGGCTTCAGGTTTAAAGATACGTAGATGCCACTATAGTTTAGTTGGTGTTGTTTGATGAGAACTATAGTTGCTCAGGTTGAAACCAAAACAACCTGCTAATGCATGCTTTGGCGAGATGAGATCGAAGGATAAAAGAACTCCCCTCCCTCCGTAGCTATGTCCTACCGATATCTCTAGCATAATATGACTAGCTAATTTGTGAAATGTGAACTCGACCCCTAGACTCCGGATTGATTCCCAAGCAGGGGGTTGTATCATGTATATAATAGATGGTGGCATCACCTAATATGACTCATATCAGTCATCATTTGTATCTGGATAGATGGTGGCATCACTACTATCTATGTAATATGATGACCCAAGGGAATTATAGCTATTTGCCATTTTAAACTATAGGCGCGGTTCTGGGTGGGAGGAGACTAAGGTAGGGTTGGGTTGGAAACTAGAATCTCCCAGGAGAACTAGAATTATTGTTGGGCCCCAAATAATAATAGTATTTTTATGGCCCCTACTATTTGGAAAGGGGCCCTTATAACACTGACCATTGAATTAGCCAAAAAAAGGGCAATTCTATGGGGCTGGACTTCCTTCCGGTTGAACGAACTAGTCTAATAAGGGTGGGTAGTGCCGCTAAGCCTCCAATAACCTCACCTTCACTCCATTTAGGTAAGGGATAACCTCACCTTCACCAGGGCATAGATTAGTGGGAGTTAGGCCAATCTAACTTATCTACCTTCTTCTGCACCACCTTTAGGAATCCTCATCTTCTCTATCCCACCTACACCCCCTCCTCGAACAAAGAAGTTCCCACCAGATAGGCTCGTTAGGCTCCATCCCCCTGAGGAAGTATGATTTGGGTGGGTGCCCTAACCATTATTCTAGAGTTCCGGCTATAGTTGTTAGCTCCAAATAAGTTAGGCAACTATTGGAATTCTCTCCCTGCTTCCATCCTTGTGTAGGAAGCTCTATCCATTTCTTGTTTCATTCTCTAGGCCTGCAACCGATTATTCTTTAGTTAGCTACCCACCCTCATATTTAGGTTGGATTGAATCCCATCCTATCCTACTAGTGGTAGAGCCATCCTTTCTAGCTCCTCTTAATTAATCAGTGTGCTACCCATCAGAATAGTAGGGGGCCATCCGAGGAGCCTACCTAATAGTGTCCTCTTTCTTGTTGCCCTGGCAAATAGTAGGGGCTAACTTGG
Organism: Chamaecyparis obtusa; assembly: GCA_027943335.1. Classification (NCBI taxonomy): domain Eukaryota; kingdom Viridiplantae; phylum Streptophyta; class Pinopsida; order Cupressales; family Cupressaceae; genus Chamaecyparis; species Chamaecyparis obtusa. The sequence goes on from BSBK01011757.1 coordinate 40,379, forward strand.
GAGCTTTCTTTCCTATCCTACCTAGCAGCTAACTTTCTTTCTTTCTTTCTTTCTTTCTTTCTTTGCATCCATCCAAATAATGATATGGAAAAATGAAGAGGAAGGCTTCAACCTCTATAGCAGGGAGTTCTAGCCCAGCTTCAACCTCACTACAGTGGAAAGCGGGGAGTTCTAGCTATAGTAGGGAGTTCAAGTGCCGTACTCTTAGAGAATGGATGGTCCAACTAAGAAAAGAAAAAGGAGGGATGGTCCAGGAATGGAGAAAAAGCATTACTCCTTGATCAGAATTAATAAAAAGGAGGAGTGGCAGGGGTGAATGCAGGGTGGCCCTGTAGGTGGGTGGAAACGATGGCCCAACCAAATAAAGGAGTGGCAGAGAGATGATACTTCCTTCTAGATGGAAACTCAACTAGATTGATGAATAGATGGGCCAAGTGGTGCAGCACCCATTCGAGTGAAAAAGGATGGCCAGAAAGAGAATACTTTCTTGCCTATAGAATAGTAGGGCTTCTCGATAGACCTTATCTTCCCTTCCTTTCGGAGTGGGTGGGAGGCAATAGTTGGCCACTAAAATTGATCAAGCATGAGAATACTCTTTCTTGAACTCCTTTCCCACATGATAGAAACCATGATGGAGCCATAACCATAACTTCATTTATGTGGAGGGTAGTGATATTGTATCTTGAATTCCCTTACGAATGAACTCTATTTTGAGCTGGCCCGGAGGAGCCCTACTATTATAAGGGCCTTACTATTCTAAAGGGAGGCATCAATTCAAAAAATGGGTGGGCCTCCTTGCTGCTTTGTTACTTTAAGCCTTCCTCCCAGCCCATTAGAATAGTAGGGCCTCCCTAACTATCTTGCGCTGGCCCCTTATTAATTAGTTAAGAAAAAATGAATTGTGAAACGAGAAGAGGAAGGTTGATTGAGTTCACTACTTTCGGATGGATAAACATAGTAGGGGGATCTCTCCCACTTTTCAAAGTCAAGTTGTGCTTTGGATCAATATAGTGGATGGCCCCTACTATTATAAGGGGCCTGATTCTATATGTAACATGCATATACTACACATGGGTGGGAACTATAGGGCTAGACTAGATTCTAGATTCTATATGTAACATGAGTGCTACACTTGGGGAACCCCAACAACTATTATAAAGGAAAGGCAGCCTTTGAATTCATTTCAACATGAACCTTACCCATAGAATATGGTGGGGCCTCGGAACCCCGTACTATTTTGAAGGGTAGGGTAGGCAGGTGAAAGATAGGGGGGCCCACCCATCCTGATAGAGGTGGAGAGCGTGCCCAACCTTCCCTTTATGATTGATTGATCAATGCTAACAAAGTTGAAAGCTATCTATAGAATAGGAGGCTAGAGTAATAAATGGAATCAACCCCTACTATCTATACGGTGTGTTGCATGGAATCACATTGGCAATATCTCCCCAGGGTGCCCTAAAATTCTATGGGAAATGAAGGGATTTTTATCGCTATGGCTGGCATTGAGATGATGACAAAATAATGGGTAGAGGCCCCACTAATCAAAACATCACCCCTTCTACTAGAGAGTAGCATCTCCTATGGAACTGCTTACTTAGCTACCTCTGGCTCCCTCTATTCCTCTGTCTCTCTACCTATATGCTTCTACCCTGGGTGGGGAGATATTGTTGTTTTGATCAAAATTATTCCAGCCCTGCCCTAGAAATTCTATGACCCCTACAACTTATCTATAGGGGGGTAAAGGGGGGGTCAGATGGAATTATGTCCTTAGCAGTTTTAGTAATAATCCCAGGCTAACCTAGCACTTAAAATAGTAAAGGGGCGTGGAGCCCCTACTACCTACAGTTGGGTTGGCCCACCACAACATGATCCAAGGGTGCCCCTACATGCAGGTTATCACTACATGTTATCAAGGATAACATGCAGGGGTGGATGGGAGGAATGTAGTAGCCCGACATGCATTTATTGGGGTTCACACTAGATCATAAACTGGTGACCAGTAGCTACTATGGGAAGTAGCGTGCATCAGGCTTGCCTATTGTAGATAGATTCCCAAGCTGAATCAGTTCAATTGGTGCCTAGTGAATGGATCTAGGTGGGTGGGAGGATGTTTTTCTCTGGAACAACTCGATGCATGTCTAGTTTGATAAGGAAGGTAAATGAAGGTAATGTTAGCTATCAAAACTTGTTTAGTCATGGAGTGCATAGTGGTTCATTCCTTCCCCCCGGTTTGGGATTTCACAACTGACTAACTATAGTTGTACCTCAGTTGTAGGTGAATAAAATGGTGCTAGCATAGTAGATAACAAGGACTTAGCCATTGAATGTCTAGTTATGGGGCCTTGTGGGCATGCGTGTCCCTGTCAATCTTCACATCTAATGAGTGCTTGCTACATGGATCAGTCTACCTGATGCTTTTCTCATTCTTAGGGTGTCTCCCCATTCTACCAGGGTGAGTGGGCCCCTACTATTGGTAGTAGGGAGGGATAGAAGCCATGGGAATAAAGGGATAGTAGGGATAGGAGACTATGGCGGGATACTAATTCCTTCCCCTATCTAGACCCTGAACTCTTCTCTTGTCTCAGAGGTCATGAAAGAATGGGTGGTTCTGAGCATTGAACCAAAGAAAGAGATGTAGGCGGGGAAGGTGGGTGAGAAAAGCAAGGGAGGGAATCTAGGTATACATACTCTGTTAATGAGTTCAAGAGGAGTTCCCTTTCCACCTGCCCAACTACCCTGGCTTATGGTAGTCGATCAGCAAGGTGGTAAGGTGCCATCTACTATTCCCATCATAGCATTGGTCGAGTGGCTTTAAGTAGACAATCCCACCTTCACCTATTATTATAGGGAAAGAGTCGTAAGTCCAACAAAACCAAGTTCAATTTGTTTTTGAGAATTCTAAACTCTCTCTCTCCCAGCATTCAAGCTATATATTCTAGAAAGTAGGCCTAAGGGAGAGTGTTTTGATGCCCTTACATTGACTACTTCCTGCTCCCAGGCGTCACCCTTCTAAGGGTCGGGCCCCCTCTCTGAATGTTTGGGATTTCTACATGCTCGACCTCCACTCTCAACTATGTCCTACCATCCTATAGTTCCCTCCCATTGCACTTGCCCCTACTATTCTATGGCTAGTGGGCTTTATTCACTCCAACATTTCCCCCCCCAAACTATCTCCTACCACCCCTGGGTTGGATTCTCTGTTGATTAGCTGAGATAGGGTTTGATTATCTGTTGATCATGTGAGTGATTCTCCAAGCTTGACTCCCTGAGATAGATTTTGATTCTCCAAGATAGGGCTTTTTTCCATGAGTGGCTGTCTTAATGAGAGTCAGTAAGGGTAAGGCTATTGTGTTACTCACCTGAGAGAAATTTAATTTTTTGAAAAGGGTTTACCTCATCATCACTTCATTTAATGAGTGCTACCTAGATAATGAATGAGATTCTCTTTTCAAGCTATAAAGTAGATAAAAGTCCCATTCATTGTCTTGCCCCATAGAATAGTAGGCACCCCTTAGCCTCTTCCTCCCACCAACTATATCCACCTGAGTTGGGGGGATAGATATAGTTGGTGGGAATTCCAATTGCTCACCCAACAACCCCTTTCAAAATAGTAGGGCCTTTATAATAGTAGGGAAAATTGGCCCTATTATTAGATTCTTCTAGTTTCCCACCCACCCTTCTAGTTAGACCTCCCACTACACCGGCCCCTACTATTCTATGGGAGGGATGGGGGGGAACTATAGGGCCATTAAGACATATTAGCTTTTGATAGGTGATAGAATCTAGGTCTATCTGGGGAGGGCGAGGGGGAAACATCCTTACCTACAAGAAAATGGCAGGGGGGCCGACTGTAAAGAAGAATGTTTCTTTGTCAGTTGTTCGATGGCCTACAAGAACTAATCTATAGTCTATGTCACATATATCTAATCTAGAATAAAGGAATAGGAAGAGTGATAGAGATTCACAAGCTTGCTAAGGTTCTGGCTCATGGGAGATTAGATTAATCCTTCCCAAAAGATACCTCTTATACCTATAAGTGAAGTGTTGGGATCGACGCAGATAGAACAAGAAAGATGTGGAGGGGATGCGAATGGATGAGATTCTGTACTGACTGACACATCTGATTGAAACAAATATCCACATGAGCGAGGGTGGATCCTATTGCCTTTCCTTGACCAGTAACTATTGCTGATCCATTCCCTTGTATCCGAAACCTTCCATGCCTGACCCGTTCATGAATTTCAAAAATGTATGTTCCTAATTATACAATAGAGGGAATGGTTATTTATTGTTTGTTGGTGTTTGTCCACCCAGGTCGAGAAGCATAAGCTAGGAATGGAATGAGTAGTAATTATATCACTACAATTCCCTCCCAACCGAAGGACAAATTCCCTCCCACTCTAGAATTCCCTCTTGACTTTATTTCTCCTCCCACCAATAATAGAATAATAGGGCTCGATTCTATATGTAACATGAATAATAGAATAATAGGGGCCGGGCCCTACTATTCTAAATGAGGGAATAGTTGTTGAATAGTAGGGCCATAGAATAGAATAGAATAGGGCGGGGCATCTACATCTATAGTTTTGATAGGGATCATTCATCTTGCTGGTTCATATGACTGTTGATGGGCTTCTAAAATAGCCATCTTTCTCACTGCTTTTTATCCTCTTTTCTAGAACAATTGATTGCACATAGACATGCATTTATGGTTTTAAGCATATGAACTTGTGGTTTCTATGTATATGTTATAGATATGTGTGTGAACATAAGATGGAAATGTGGATACTTCTAAAGACATACTATCTGCTTAAATTCATGGACATGAATGGTGAATATAATAGCTATACATGTTAATGGATGTTTCCTTGCCTAAGCTATGTTTTGGGTAGTTACCTCCTGTAGCCGTAGGATTTGCAAGAGTGATAATTAAGACTTACACCTTTTCCTAATATTGATGATGTGGATATATATGTATATGGTTGGATATGTGTGTATTGATTGTTTTTGCAGGAGTTGACTGTGGATATTCAAGGACCAACATACTGGCGCGGGAGTCATCAATGCCAACTTTCGATTGTAGAATCTTCACAAGAAAGTCAATACTTTCTATTGCATGCATGCATAGATTTAGTGTGCGCTATATTCTAGGATTGTTCATGGTCAATAATGTTTCTGTTGTGAAACTTTATGAGTTGTAACCGATGCTCATTTATGAAGTGATCATAGATTTAGGAGTTAATGGTAGTTTCATTTTAAATAATCGACTGTTGTGACTCTTTTGGAGTTAGTTGAACAAACTGGTTTTTAATATAGAACTCTTGCATACTGTTTCAATCAAGTGTAATCATTTTATGGATGAATAGAATGTTTAGTTCAAGATTGCATTATTCATCTTGATTGTACTTCTCATTCACTCATTCAAGGGGGCCCACTTGATGAGTGAATTGTTTTGTTAGTGTAAAGTTCATTTTCCTGTTCATTTATATGTTTTAGAACTCTGCTATTCCTGCAGCTACTAATATCAGAATTAGCAGCCTATTCCTATAGCACAGTCAATTGGAGTAGTTCCTAACTGTGATTTCTTGCTTTGATTAGAATGCATTTGCTTACCAGTTTTAGTATAGTTTTCCTGAAGCATAAGCATTTGAATTCCTTAGATAGATTTAGAAAAGGGAAGGTTTGAAGTATATACTTTGCAAATGCCATTCCAAGTTTACGTCCTTGGTCGATAATTAAATGAGACCAAATAATGCATTTAGGAATCATTTGGGGTGTCCAATCCTAAAATAGGTAGTCCATTGCTTTAGGTTTCTGATACCATTGTTTGGCCATACATTTTTGGTGCCATTGCCGGGGATGGTGTTAATTCAAACTTATCCTTGTAGTTGTAGTCTTGGTTTTAATCTAGTACTTAAGTAAGTATTTTTATGCATAGAAGGAGAGATCACCTTGGGAGATTTCTTCCCCGCAACTACCAAGGGGAGCCATTTGATTTATTTAACCCTCAAATTAAAGAACCTCAAAGTGAGAACGAAGAAGAAGAACCCTTTGAAAATCCATTTGCTAATGCTCAAGAGCATATATCCTCTTCATCATCTAAAGAATCACTACATTTGAATGACCTATTTGTTGAACCTGAATACCCAGCTAACCCACTTGTTGTTATCATATATCAGCCACCACCACAAGGTCCTCCTCCCAGAATGGCTGCTCAAGCTCCCTTTCCTTTTCCTATACCTCAACAGCAAGGTAACCAAAATTTGAAGAATATACCTACTTCTGCACTTCCCAAATTTTATGGCCTCCTTACAGAAGACCTTGAGACCTCTCTCTTTGAATTTTATATTCTTTACCGGAGTTATGACTATACCACTGATGCCCACAAGCTGAAGTTGTTTCCATCAACTTTAAAAGAAGCTACTTTGAGATGGTTCATGGGGTTGGGTGCTAATGTTGTTGCAGATTGGAATGCCATGCACAGGATGTTTCTTTTGAAGTACAAACAGTACTATAGAGGTCAATTTTTGAGAGGTGATGACATTTTTAAAATGTCTCAGAGGGAGGATGAAACATTGGAGGATTATGTATCTAGATTTATGTTCAATGTGTAGCATAATACTCAACACTAGCTAAATGAGGTGTCTCAGAAGCACATTTTCCTAAAAGGTGTGAATGATGGAAGTATTGAGGCTCTAGACCTAATGGAAGGAGGTGATATCACATAAAAAGTTTGGGCTAACATAAATAATATATGTCAAAATTATTCAAGGGCCACTTTGAAGAAGGGTAGGGGACTTAGAGACCTACCACATAAGTCCAATGGTGGTTCAGGAGTATCCAAATTGGAGCTGTCTAATTTTCTATTTGACTTTAAGAAAGACATCATTAATGATGTCACCACTTAGCTAGATAGTATGCAAGTGAGGAGGAAGAAGGAAGAGTCAGATGCCATGCTTGCCGAGTTCTATTCTCATTGTAGAGAGAGGAAGAGAAACTATAAATGTAAGACAGTTGCATCTGTAGACATCAACCCAATGCCTACCGAGTTCAAAGCCATAGATGAGGAGAATGGAGAAGTTTTCTATGTTGCTCAAAGGTGTCCATGGGCTCAGAGATAAGGTATGCCTCCAGACCCACTGAATAATTTTGGTTATAATAATAATAGTTATTGGCCAAACCAAAATACCCGAAATTCTACTCCTCAAGGTCAGAATTAGAATCACAACTGGTCCAATCAAAAACCATACTATAACCAAGCCTATCCACATCAACCACCATTTAACCCATACCAACAGTAGTATAACTCCTATTAGTAGCCACAATAGAATAGCCAATGGCCACCTCATGGTAACTGGCAACCACAACCTCAGTGGGGACCCAATCAGCCTAATCAGCAACAAGCAATACTACCCCCACCTTAGCAACAAGCTATTATGTCACTACCTCCTATAGCAAATAGCAACCCTCAAAAGCCAACTCAACTTCTTGCTCAGCCAACTCCAAATCCCAATAATAAGCAGCAAGCTTATTCCTTGCACGTCAATGATATCCATCTTAGATCAGGAACTACACTACCTGCACCCAAGGAGCCCATAATAACTGAAGTCACCGATGCTGAGGGTATACCTGTGAACCAGCCTGTTGATGTTCCACCTATTGTTCAAATTGCACCGGTGCCTAAGAATCCTCCTTATCCACAAAGATTGTCTCAGGTTGTTCCTCCAAAAGAAAATCTTATAGCCACTGATTTGATTGATTAGCTCAAGAAAATGATAGTGTAGATTCCCTTATTGGATGCCCTTAAAGAAATTCCACTCTATACCAAAGAAATTAAAGAAGCCTATATCAAACAACCTGGAAGGAAAAAGAAAGACCCTAATATTGTCCATGTCTTAGGCTAGCTCTCTGATCTTATGCTAAGCAAAGTTGTCATGCCTAAATATTTAGATCCAGGAAGTCCAGTGGTAACCATTTACATTAATGGTACCCAAATTTAGAATGTTCTAATTGATTTGGGAGCATCAATTGATGTTATGACAAAAGAAGTTCTGTTGAAACTTAGTATTATTGGTTTGTAGGACACACCAACAATATTGTAGTTAGCTGATAATTCCATAGTCAAGCCTGATGGTATGGTTGAGGATATTGTTGTTACTTTGGATTCTTTAGATTACCCCTCAAATTTCATAGTCTTGTCACCCAAAGCTACCCTCTAAGGATATCCATTAATTCTAGGATGGCCTTGGTTAGCCATGACTGATGCTTGCATTGCATGCCATTTAGGGAAGATGACCATATCAGATGGAATAAATACCAACAAGTTAACCCTGTATTCTCCAGCAAAACCCCAAAGTGAACTTGATCAAATTGTCTAGCCAGACTTAGGAGATGCTACCCTTGAAGTCAGTTCTATGCAAAAACTCATGGTCATTGAGAGAAAACAATTCATGGTATCACAAGAAGAAGATGATATTCTAGTAGCAATCCTTACCAACCAATATGGTTCTGAGGAGTCATCTTGTGATGATCCAAATTATTCCCTTCAAACAATATTTCCCAAGCAACCCACATCTCAATTTCCTGTAGCACTTGATTATCTTCACACTTTGCTACCTCATGAGATAAAGAATCCATCCATGGTAGAAGTCCTGATGTTAGAAAAAGTTAAGAAAGTTGAAATTGCTTCAGGAAAGGAGCTAAATGTTAATAAAAACCTCACTAAACCTCAGATGTATAGTCTTCTCAAGCTTTTACATGATAGTCATCAAGCCTTTGCATGGGATTACACTGACATGAAAGGCCTAGATCCTAAACTATGTACTTACAGAATATATATAAGCCCAGAATACAAGCTAGTAAAGCAAGCTCAAAGAAGAATTAACCCTGCTTTAAGAGACATAGTCAAGACCAAGTTGCAAAAGCTTCTTAGTGTAGGTTTCATTTATCCTATTTTTGACAGTCAATGGATTTCTCCTCTTTTCATTGTTCCAAAGAAAGGAGGAAAGTAAAGAGTTTGTGTTGACTATAGAGAACTTAACAAAGCCACTAAGAAGGATCACTTTCCACTACCTTTCATTGACCAAGTGCTTGATAATCTTGTGGGTAAAAAGTACTTCTCATTTTTAGATGGCTTCAATGGATATAATCAGATACAAATATCACCAGAAGATCAAGACAAGACAACATTTACCTACCCTTGGGGAACTTTTTCCTATTCAGTCTTGCCATTTGGATTGTGTAATGCCCCTGCTACTTTCTAGAGAGCAGTGCTGGGTATTTTTTCTGACATTGTTGCTGATTGTGTTGAAATTTATATGGATGACTTTACAACTCATGGAACCACATTTGAAGAAGCACAAGCTAACTTGGAAAAATTTCTTAAAAGATGTCAAGAATATAATCTCTCTCTTAACAGTGAGAAGTGCTATATGATGATGGAGGAGGGATTAGTCCTAGGACACTACCTTTCATCCTTTGGAATTCAGGTTGATCCTACAAAGATTGTAGTTATAAACACACTTCCCACACCAGCTAAGAAGAAGGATGTCAGAAGTTTCCTTGGCCATGCTGGTTACTACAGAAGGTTCATAAAAGACTTTAGCCAACTTGTAGCACCATTATATAATTTGTTGAAGAAAGAAGTTGAATTTGCATGGACAGAGGAATGTGAAGCATCATTCCAGAAGTTGAAAGATGTTCTAACAAAAACACCTATTCTCAGAGGACCTGATTGGAAGTTTCCATTCCATATCCACAGAGATGCATTTGACTATTCTATTGGAGCAGTTCTGGGATAGAAGGAAGGTATTATTGAACATGTAATTTACTATATTAGTAAAAATTTGCAAGGAGCAAAATTGAATTATACTATTACTGAAAAAGAGTTGTTAGCAGTTGTTTATGCATTAAACAAATTTAGGCACTACATCACAAGCTATGAAGTATTTGTTTATACTGATCATTCAGCTATCAAGTACTTAAGGAATAAACCTACCATTAGTGGTAGATTAGCACGCTGGTTACTCCTCATTTAGGAATTTGATGTAAAGATAATAGACAAACCAGGCAAGGCCAATGTAGTGGCCAATTTCTTGTCATGACTGCAAGTGCCAGATGATCCTGCAGCAATTGATGATAGTTTTCCTGATGAGTACTTGTTTTCTATCGATTCTTTTAATCCATGGTATGCAAACTTAGCAAACTACCTTGTTATAGGGAGAGCACCACCTCACTTTTCTCCTAAACAATGCCATCTATTAGTTGAGAAGAGTTTTAACTTCTCTTGGATCTCAGGCTTCATGTTTTATATAGGACCAGACCAAGTCACAAGGTGATGCGTTTGAGAGGATGAAACTTATGACATCCTTCGGGCCTGCCATGATGAGCCATGTGGAGGACATTTTGCTGCCAAGAGGACAGCCTACAAAATTTTAACAATAGGATACTACTGGCCTACTTTGCATAAGGATGCATCAAAACATACTCAGCCTTGTGATAGGTGCCAATGTATGGGACATCCCACAAAGACTAATGAAATGCCTCTACAACCACAGGTAGTTGTCACACCCTTTGACAAGTGGGGTATTGACTTCGTTGGACCTATAGAGCCCTCTTCTCATGGTAAGTCTTACATCTTATTATGTCTTGATTATGCAACAAAATGGGTTGAAGCCAAAGCTATGAGACATGCCAGAGATCACAAGGTTGTTGAGTTTCTTTATGAATGCATATTCACCAAGTTTGGAGTACCAAGGGAAATTGTCATAGATCAAGGGGCACAATTCACCTCTAACCTTATCACAGAATTGATGTAGGAGTACATGGTGCATCATGGGAAATCTTCACCCTACCATCCTCAGGCCATTGGTCAGGCTAAAATCACAAACCGGAAGATAGAATCCATTCTCACTAAAATAGTAGCTGTGCATAAAAAGGATTGGGCTACCTGTCTTCCTAAAGCCATATGGGCTTACCGCACCACATGGAAAACCACCATAGGGTTTACTCCTTTTGAGTTGGTATATGGAAAATATGCCTCTATGCCAATTGAGTTCTAGCATAAAACCCTTTGAACTGCTTTAGATATGGATATAGATATCACCAAAGCACAACAAGACAGGTTATTGCAATTAAATGGATTGGATGAATACAGGAAGTCTACTCTCCACAATACAGAGTTGATATAGCAGCAAAGGAAAAAGTGGCATGATAAGTTCATTCATGATAAGAATTTTTCTATTGGAGATTGGGCACTATTATATGATTCAAGATACTAGAACACACCCAAGAAATTTCATACCAGATGGCTTGGGCCTTATGAGATTATATCAGTATTTGAGAATGGAGCCATACAACTTTCAACCATTAATCCTGTTAAATTCAAGTTACTTGTCAATGGACATCGTTTGAAACTTTACCACAAACCTATTAGCCATGATGAGTTCCTAAAGCAGTTCCAAAGCACCACTGAAGCAAAAGATCCTATAGCCAAGGAATTTGGGTCTTCCACCTAGGATTCTACCAATTCTTGATTCCATTCAAGACCACCATAATAAATATTTCACATTTCGGGGAATACTTTCTCCATAATAATTTTTCATCTCATCTTCTCTCTTTTCCACCCATCCACTACATCCCATCACTTCAAATATGCAGGTGCAGTTTTTTGAACAACTCTTCCTGCAGCGCCTCCAGGTTTGTGCCACATATACTTGTACATATATTATTTTTATTCATTCATTTTTAGGATTTTGTGTCATTTTAATTTTTCACTCTTGCTTAACCTGGCTTGATGGGACCCATGCCATTACTTAGTTGAGGGGGGGAAACTATTCTATTTTTGAAATTTCAAATTAGCATGTAAAATTAAAGTTCATGTCTTTGAAATATGTCTGCGACATGACTTGATGATCTATCCTTTTGTGATTGCATCATCACGCTTAAAGTGAATTAAAGATATTAAAATCTGACCTTGATTTCTAATGATAAGTCATGACATGTTTAGGGTGGTAGCCTTGGAACATGTGAGCTTTTATGAGATGTTATGAAAAAATTATATCATTAGATTTCATGCAAAAATCTTTAATTCATTGAATCAAGTTGTAGTTTGTACGTCATCTTTTCTTCTACAACATCTTGTTCCATAATGCATTGAGGTCTATGACTTGCCATTGTCGAGCTCCGTGAGAATTGTAGTTTTGCAAGTTAAAAATTTGATTGAGTGTAGCAATGGGAGGTGACCTTCAAAGGCATGAACCAGTGGACCATAGGGTTTTGCTAGATGATACGTCCCCTTGTGAAATGTTTAGAAGGAGAGGATGGCTAGATTATTATTTAAGCCTTAAAGGGTTTAATGAGGAAGTCACTCTGCAATTTTTATCTACCCTGAAGGACAAGTTTGCAGAAGTCAAAGGCTTGAAGATTGAATTCACAGAAGATGTAGTAGCTGAAGTGACTAGTTTACCTCAAGAAGGTGAACAATGGGTGAAAGATTTTGACCTATGTTCGTTGAGAGCACAGTTCACTTTGCACGGTGATCCTCAGTTAGAAATCGACAGGAAGCAAGGAACCTAGTGATTATCTTTGCCTCTAGAATTCATTTAGCTGACCACATTTTTTATTCAGTACTTCACCTGCGAGGGATGCTACAAGTACTTTCTTGCTTTGCATTTCAAAATTCTCAGTCATCTTCAACACAACAACAGACCGGTAAATCTTTCTAGCTTCCTATTTAACATTGTGAAAAAGAAAGCTTTATTAGTCCAGTCAGGAAGCAACTAGTCTATTTCACATCATTACTTAATAAAATTAATTTTCAAAAGGGAATTGAATAGACAAAAGGTTGGGACGTGGGAAGAATTTTTGCAAATGAATGAGGTTGAACCTAGAATAGTCAGCCCTAGAGGTCATGGTGTTGGCCGGAGGGAGAAAACATCTTCTGGGGTTTGTAAAATTGTTCAAAGAATTGAGAATGATCTTGAAGCCTCTCCTTCCATTTCTAGGTCACCTAGAAAAAGAACTTTTAGTGTTGGAGCCTCTACTTCTCAGAGGAAGAAAAACAAAACTACGGAAGCTTCCAATATTCTTGAATCTTCGTCATCTGTAAGGACCAAGTCCACATTTAGGAAAGATAAGAGTAAAATAATGGAGCTAGAAGAGGAAATATTAGAACCTCAGCCTAGTGATAATATTGATAATGTGGAAGAAACCCTACATTCCCCTAGGGAAGAGAATTCTGAAAACCCTCCTTGAGAATTTTGAAAACCCTAGTCACTAAGAGAAAGAAATAGAAGAGTCCTCCAGACTCATCCATACCCCCTATGAGGAGAAGTAGAAGGATTTTTGAGAAAGATGCTGAAGCATCTATTCCTATTATTAATATTGAGTCTTCTAAATCTATGGAAAATGAGCCTTTGGACAATTCCTCTTCTGAGGAATTGAATCATCAACCTGCAGCTAGTGACACAATATTGACAGAGCACAGTCCAGAAATAGAGGTTAACCCTGGAGTTAACTACATACTAATAGATAGTGACAAGGACTCTAAGGACATAGAGGAATATGTAGATAATTCTACCGGGCTGGATGTTAGTATGAATTTAGAAGAAATTCCTGACTTTGGAAATGAAATTATTGAAGAAGTACCTCAGTAGAGCAGTTAGGATAGGTTAGAAACACTAGCTAAGGTGGCAGCTAATGTTAGTGAGGAAGCCAATGTAATAAAGACAATTGTTGTGTGGAAGGGGAAGTCCTCTGCACGAAAGGAAACAATTAAAATTCCTCACTTTCCATCTGGATGAGTGGACATACTCAATGAGGAACCTTTACCCCCACCAGATTTGTCTAAACCCCTTGCTGCAGGGATAAGCTTATACCAACAATTGTTATGGGAAAAGACACAATGGAATTTAGAAAAGGAAAAATTGAAACGAGTCATTAGTGAGCAGAATTCTCAGTTGGAGTAGAAATTAGATGAGATTGAGGTATTGAAACGAAGGATTGATCAGATTACAGGGTTAATTCTAGAGCTGATGGAATGCAGATCACCATCTCCGGTGTATGCATTATTCCTTAAAGAGCAACTTGTTAATTTCAAATTAACAAGAATTGTAGAAGGCCTTCCATATCAACTCCTCATGAATTTTACTATGCCTTTCAGTCTGCCCCAATGACTCTGAAAACCTATTGTGTGAATTGTACTTACATATCCTAGCAGTTCCTGATGACACAGAGTGGAATTTTCTCCTCTATGTAGGGGATGTATAGTTAAGAGCAGTTATGTCATGGATGCAGAATGAGATAAGTAGAGAACACTAGGTTGCACCATACAGGGACAAAGAAAAGTCAACTCCTTTGATGATGAGGCCTGAAGTTCAGCACTCTAGGTGGACATATTTTGACTAGCTTTCTATCACAGCAAACATTAGTGGAGCCAATAAGATCTATCTAGTGTGAGAACAAGCTTTTGCAGACTGGGACCAACATTCCTCACGAGATGTTGTCACAACAATTAGTGCCTCTAAGAAGAGGTGGATAAGGATGTCACATGATCTTAAGTCAATGGAACCTCACTCACCACAAAACCTAACCCTTGCCACAAGAAGAGTTCCATGGTATATTATGTTGGGAAGGACACTCCTTAACCGATGGTTTCCATTAAGGTTTCAACCTCCACCCTTCAGCAATTGTTGGTGATGAACGATAGTGCAGCAGATTATGACATGGCCTCTGAAGTCCAGCGTTGGGAAAGACTCAAAAAGACTTATGGATACTTTGATTATGTTCATGATGAGTCTGGGCAAAGAACAACTAGTGATTTGAGGGTCTGTGCTAGGATTCAAAACTTTATGATTGCTGGGGACCAGCAATAGTTTAGTTGGGGGAATGATGGGCTTCTAAAATAGCCATCTTTCTCACTTCTTTTTATCCTCTTTTCTAGAACAATTGATTGCACATAGACATGCATTTATGGTTTTAAGCATATGAACTTATGGTTTCTATGTATATGTTATATATATGTGTGTGAACATAAGATGGAAATGTGGATACTTCTAAAGACATACTATCTGCTTAAATTCATGGATAGGAATGGTGAATATAATAGCTATACATGTTAATGGATGTTTCCTTGCCTAAGCTATGTTTTGGGTAGTTACCTCTTGTAGCCATAGGATTTGCAAGAGTGATAATTAAGACTTACACCTTTTCCTAATATTGATGATGTGGATATATATGTATATGGCTGGATATGTGCACATTGATTGTTTTTACAGGAGTTGACTATGGATATTCAAGGACCAACATACTGGCGCGGGAGTCATCAAGGCCAACCGTCGATTGCAGAATCTTCGCAAGAAAGTCAATACTTTCTGTTGCATGCAACACATAGATTTAGTATGCACTATATTCTGGGATTGTTCATGGTCAATAATGTTTATGTTGTGAAACTTTATGAGTTGTAACCGATCCTCATTTATGAAGTGATCATAGATTTAGGAGTTAGTGGTAGTTTCCTTTTAAATAATTGATTGTTGTGACTCTTTTGGAGTTAGTCGAACAAACTGGTTTTTAATATAGAACTCTTGCATACTGTTTCAATCAAGTGTTATCATTTTATGGATGAATAGAATGTTCAGTTCAAGTTTGCATCTTTCATTTTGATTGTACTTCTCATTCACTCATTCAAGGGGTCCCACTTGATGAGTGAATTGTTTTGTTAGTGTAGAGTTCATTTTCTTGTTCATTTATATGTTTTAGAACTTTGTTGTTACTGCAGCTACTGATATCAGAATTAGTAGCTTGTTCCTGCAGCACAGTCAGTTGTAGTAGTTCCTAACTGTGATTTCCTACTTTGATTAGAATACATTTGCTTACCAATTTTAGTATAGTTTTCCTGAAGCATAAGCATTTGAATTCCTTAGATAGATTTAGAAAAGGGAAGGTTTGAAGCATATACTTTGCAAATGCCATTTTGAGTTTACGTCCCTGGTCAATAATTAAATGAGACCAAATAATGCATTTAGGAATCATTTGGGGTGTCCAATCCTGAAATAGGTAGTCCATTGCTTTAGGTTTTTGATACCATTGTTTGGCCAAGCAATTGTGAAAGTGACCTTTCTCGATTCCCCTAATAAACCATCTCTCCATTTTGAGAAAGTCTGGTTCATATAACTATGAAAGTGACCCACTGTAATTTAGCCAAATATCCATTTTGAGAAATTCTAGTGAATATGACTACCTACAAATCTATAGGGGGTGACCCATTGGTGAACTAGCAGGGTGATTGCCTACTATTCTATGGTTTCCTACTCTTCTATGGGGCATGTTACATATAGAATCTATCTCAAGCCCCCCGCCCCCTGCATGCATTTAGAATATTAGGTTGCAATTCTATATGTAACATGAATAATAGAATAATAGGGGTGGGCATTCCAGCCCGCAACACTTCCAACAGTTTTCCAACAATTTTTTACAGCACCCTACTATTCTAAAGGGTAGTAGAAGTGCAGCACTTCCAATAGTTTGCCAGCACTTTTTCATGAAGAAATGTAGCAAAAATGCAACAGAAATGCAACACTTGAATATGAGGGCAGCAACCAATCATGAATAATATAATAATAGGCCACCCATGGTATGTATAGAATCTGGTGGGGTGGGAGGTTAGTATGTAACCTTCATGGTTGTGAAGGTGAGGCCCTAGTGAATAGTAGGGGCCTCCCACCCACTAACTCTAATTGGGCTCCCACCCAAATCAGCTAGCCTCCCACCCCGGTCCACCCACAGCTATAATCCACCGACCCATAATGCCATATCCCCACCCACCCAGGTAGAGGTGAAAGCAGCTAGCTAATAGGTTCATTTATTTCAACATGCACTGCCTCTAGAATCAATATTACCAAGCTTCTCACTCATCTTCATGGAGTGAAGGTGAGGAGACAACTTGAATTGAAGGATTTGTTGCCAAACCAAACACCAAACAATATTCTATACATAACATGCCCATAATATAATTATGGAGGGCCACTAAAGTGGGTCATACAGAGATTTCTAGTTGAATTCTTTGGCTTCAACTAGAAATATCTAAGGGGCAGTGGTTCAGGTGGGCATGTTACATATAGAATCTTGCTTGGTGTTTGGCCCTCCAAAGAGGTCATTTATGAATTGGCGTCGAGGTCAGGCATTTATGCGCTTGACCCCCTTGATCTATTGATGCTCTAAGATTAGATAGGTGGGGCACTTAACAACTAAACTAGACTGAAGTGGCTCCTCGATGGGTGCTCATGCCCTATATCTATAGAGACCTTCCCCGAATAGAGGGTGCTCTCCTCTCACTCTCTGGGTATCGGCACTAGATCTAGCAGGCTACTAGTAGCTTCAAGCAACAACATCTACCTCCCACCTCCCCACCCTATAGTAGCCCCCCACCCAACCCCATCTATCTCCCCCACCCCAGAGAATGGTGGGGCCCTCCCAACCCGCAATAATATGAAAGAAGGGGGCTGGGTGGGTGGCCCCTACTATTATATGGCAAGGGGTTGGGCAAACCCAACTATTCTAGTAGCGTAGGCCTCAAATATCTTATTGTAGTTGGGATGATGTTTCCTTTTTTTATACTAGGGCAAAAGCCTTCGCATTCTTAAGATGTGGAGATGGGACATAGTATTGAACCTCACTACCTCTTATCCTCTCCTTTCATTTTTAGAAAAAAGAGTAGGGTGGGCCGTTGAGATAGGTAGATAGGGATGCCATAGAATAGTAGGGGCCCGGGAAGTACGAATAGAAAGTAGCATCAAATGCAGACCTACCTAACCACCCAACCCTAAAATTAGATTATTCGTCCCACCCTATCATCTACCATTCTTAACACATTCTGGGTTAAATACTATCTGACACATAATGCAAAAGGACTTGTCATTTCCAATTAATCGATAGACCACTAGCGACAATAGGAGCTTGAATTTAGACTTGATAGAACATAAGCCTTGATTGGAGAGGGAATCAAGTGGAACTACCCATTTAGAAAGAATAGGCCAACTGGGTTGGGTTCAATGGCAATGGGGCACCAAGCAATATAAGAGGGGGGGTGGTTGCTAGTTTAGGCTAATTGAAGAAACCTCCATTATTGCGGGGGGGGTCTGGAGAACCTTAGCCCCCCATCCCGTTCACATGCATGCAGGGTGGGTGGAAAGTAAGTGGAGGACTTATCCAACAGTAGGCTAACATTCATTAATGAAGGGAGGGCCCGCCCAATCTATGTGGCCCTATAGAATGGTAGGGGGGTGGGTGGGAGTCATTATATAGAGGGGGTGGTTCTAGGGCATTCTAGTTCTTTGGCAGTGGGTACTCAACTCTAGAGACTCAACCTAGTGACTCAACCTAGTGCTATTGTAGGGGGGTGATGGCTGCCATAAAAATTAGAGGGGAGGGAGGGTGGTACTCATCTGAGTGCTAGTACCCAAGTAGTTTGAGTAGGGCTAGTGCATAGGAGATTAGTTTAGGGAGGGGCTAGCCTATAGAATGGTAGGGCACACCCCATGCATGCAGTCCTATTGAAAGGGGCCCCATGCACCCCCCCTTCAAGTGCATGTAGAGGTAGATGATTGTAGGTCAATAATAGAATAAAGGGCGGTGCATGCATGCATTGGTAGATGATTGTAGGTCCCTTAGAATAGTAGCCCCCCCAACCCTATAGGGTGGGGGTTTCTATTGCCACCCACCCCCTACATGCAGGCCTATTGAAAGGGGCCCCACCCACCCCCTTCATTATAGAAAGGGAGGTATAATAGTAGGGCTTGGCAATAGCAAATTTGAGGGAATAGATTATAGATGTAACATACCCACAATAGCCTATAGAATGGTAGGGTAGGCCCACTCTTCCCATAACCATCCACACTCTGATATTCTTCCATAAACACAACACAAGCTGAGAAGAAAAGTTTCAGCTTGATTCTATACGTAACATGGGTGGGAGGTGAGTGGGTGTAGTTGAGAATTCTTTCAAATTGGGGTGGGGGGGATAGCGAATAGTTATGGTGGGTGTTCATGCCCCTACTATTCTAAGGCATGGGGAACATGTGGGCTAGTTGAGCACACACACCCTGCCTTAGAATTATAGAATCAACTAATCATACCTCCACTATAGTTCCCATCATGCATGTAGGGGGGATGGGTGGATTAATTGTAGGGCCCCTACTCTTCGTTATCCTACCTACTCACACCCAGCGGCCCCCTATCAATTCTGTGGGAATAGGAGTGACCTCTTATCAATAGCTCTATGGGGTGCGGATCAAGTTGAAGGCATTCGGGGTGGGGGGCTAGGTTCTATAGTTGGTTCAGTCTAGTTTATCCCTACCTCAATAAAGGGTAGCTAGGGTGGGGGGCATGTTATGTATAGAGTCAAGTTCAGAAATGTATCGATCCCTCTATTCTATGCCTTCGCCTTCACCCCTACTATTCCAGGTGGGCATATTACGTAGAGAATAGATGGAATGTATCCTCAGATCACTTCAGTCGATTCAATGCCTGGCCCTTCTATTCTATTATTATCATACTCAGCCTCGCACCTACTATTTTCAATGGGGCACCGACCATTTAGCAGAAATAAAGCCCTACAGAATAGAGCACTGGTGCTCGAAAATGAGTAGAAAGTGGGGGGGTGGTGTGGGGGGGATGAGTGGTGATGGGGGGGAGAGGGGGGTGGGTCCCCCCAACTTTCTATCTATAGTTGTTGAAGGAAGTTGAACAACTATAGATAGATAGATAATAGTTCTTCCTCAATTCCTGCCCCCTAATATTCTATGGCCCCTACTATTCTCAAGGGGTCTCTGGTGCGCATCTAGCTCTAATGCCACTGGCTCTGCCTATGCCTTTCCCTCCCACACCCCTACCTCCACCTCTACCCATGCTTATACCTTCCCCATCCATGCCTATGCCAAAATGGCTACCCTTAGAATAGTAGGGGTCAGGCAGAACGGGGAGGGGGGCCCCTACTATCTATAGGCTAGTGGTGGGCGGGAGCCCCTACAATTTTTTTGGAATCACCTTGCTAGCAATAATATGAAAAAGGGAAAAAAAGAGTAGGGGGGTGGCCCTTGTTCACATGCAAGCCTATTCTATGGCTAGCCTAAGTCGGTACACTAGATTCTATATGTAACATACCTACAATAATCTGAAAGGGGGCCAATAGAATAGCCCATAGAATTTTAGGGGGGGCCCGATGAACCACAACTTAATTAATAGTTGGCCAGATGTATAGAATCTAGCGGCTAATGAACAATAGTCATTTGACCATGGGTGGGAGGCCCCTTCAACTAGTAGGGTGAGCATCTAGTAAGGAATTTGGATAGTCAAGTTGCCCACTTAGAAAAGGGTTATGTGTAGCTAGCCACAAATGAAAGCATGGGTAACAACAACCTTTTATCGATAAGGAGTCAGTGAGATAAATGTATAGTTCAACAAGTCATGCTAAAATGGTAGTTATTCTTACTATAGTAGGGGCCCATGAGTAGGGGCTCCTCACACTCCCTTTGTCAAGACCTATTAGCCCTACCATTCTACATGGGGATTCAAATGGCTGACCATAGAAAGTTGGTGATTACTATCACCCCTACCCCTCATTGAGAAGTTATTCTACACATAGAATTGTAGGGGAATAATAGAATAGTAGGGCCCCTTACCTTAAAGGGTGGGGTAGGGGTAGGGGTTAAGATTCTCTATGTAACATTAGTAGGGAAGATTCATCTCTCATTCGTCTCTCATTCGAATAATTCTTTCAAGGGGCCTAATCAAGATTCATCTATCATTCATCTCTCAAGATTTGAATAATTGATTGAAAGGGCTTCAAGATTCATCTCTCATTCTTTATCATTTGTCTCTCAAGATTCATCTCTCGATTTGATGATCCGCCATAGAATTGTAGGGAACCAAAAGGCATGAAAGCTTAAATTGCCTACTAATTAATGATAACTTAAAGAAAAAGCCATAGAATTGTAGGGCATTTAATGCCCTCCCTACTATGCCCTATTGGAATAAGGGAAATTCTAATGAATGAAAACTTAAAGCAAAGGCCCATAGCCCTGGCAAATAGCAGGGCCCCCCCCTTCTATATTATTTTGGGCCAAGAAGAATGAAAATGAATGAAATACCCGATCGATTCTATGGGTTTGCTAGTTAAAGTTGAATTGTAGGTAACTGCCCTATTATTATATGATTCTAGAATGTTGGCAGGTTCAAGCTGGCCCCATAGAATTGTAGGTTACCACCCTATTATTATATTATTGATGAAAGCGAGAATTCAAGTTGGCCCCATAGAATTGTAGGGAATCGCCCTATTATTATATTATTCCAGAATGAAAGAAGGATTCAACCTACCCCGCTATCAAGCCCCTACTATCCTATGGTGTAGGGGCATGTTACATATAGAATTGATAAAGGTCAATGAAAGAAAAGTCCCGAAACCCCCCTTATAATAGTAGGGCATAATTTGATGGGGGTAAGGGGGTAGGGCCAGCCCTACTATTTTAAGGCAAATGAATGAGACAGAAATAAGCAACCCTACAACAAACATTTTAGGGGGGTAAGGAAAATGAATGAAATGGGAAATACAAATGGAAACGTGGGAGGTTTATCATGGATCTTTAATAGACTTTTTCTCTTGTGAAGTGATTTTGCAACAGGATGCTGGATCAAGCTTTCGATCTGGAAGAGATTTAAAGTAGTGGCTTTGGAACTTGGTAAACAGGATCACGAGAAATGGGCTATGGATCATAAGGGGCTCATATCAATTGGAATGGAAAGGTAAATGATAAGTAAGAAGCTAATAAGTACCTTGATATAGATTGAAGTAGCCATAGAATTTGAGGGGCTATGGGTAGACATATGGAATATAGCATTGGGTCTCAGCTTTGGGTTTTGGGGTGTCGATTGGGTAGTGAGGATCTGGGGTTGTGGTACTAATGTAAAAAGCATTGAGCTATGGGTCTCTCAAGCTGGTCTATTGATTAACCAATTGAGATACCTTAACCTCCTTACCAAACCTTCCATTGAATCACTATACGAGCTGCAAAAAGACTACTAACATGCCAGTTCTATTTTCTGTCGAGGGAACCAGTCTCGGTTTAAGTTTCTCTGGATCCCGTACCAATTCTAGTTATAGTTCAAGTTGAACCCACATTATTGAACTTAGCATCCCTTTTGATTGATTTAGACCCAGATCTTTCCCATATAGATCCATACGCAGCACCCCTTCTAGTAGCAATACAAGTAATTAACCTAGCCCCTAAAATTCTATGGGCACCAAAATCATATAAGCTAGAAGTAGAGCCCTTATAAATAGTACGGCCAGGAGCGGATTCAGAGCCTATTGAAGCACACATTTAAGAAGTAGCACCACCAATGGCAATTGTTGAAGCACTAGTAGCACCTATTAATAGTAGCAGAGGCACTAAGATCGAGATTCAGTTTCTAACCTTAGTGAGCTAGATCCAGTCCCAGGCATAGAGCCTATAGATCTAGAGTGAGTTACTAACCTAGCACTAACACTAGTACTAGTAACATCATAGGTAGAGGTTGGAGTAGTAGAACCATCAATAGTAGTCCCATTGGTTAACCCAACACCACCATATTTCCCAGCAACATCCCTTCACTTAGTTCCAATTCCTGATCGAGTACTAGCATCAGCACCACCACCATCAGCATGGGCAATTCTAGGTCTAGCTTAAGCAGTTTATCCACTAAAATAAGAGCCATTGCCAGCAATAGTAAAGGCAGGAGTAGAGATAGTAGTTCAAGATCCTTACCTATAAATATGATTCAAACCCGGTGATCAAGATTCAGTTGTTGGAAGCTAATCCAAACCTGGTGATCGAGATCCAGTTGTTGGACCAACATATCGACTAGCTTTTGTCCTTGTAGTTGTTCTAGCTATTGCTTTTGTTCTCAGATGTGCATAACCATTTTTTCCTCACCTTCCTTTCATCGGATGAGTGAGAACCTCACCTTCATGGAATTTAGGTAAGGGATAACCTCACCTTCACTCCATTCAGGTAAGGGATAACCTCACCTGAATGGAATTCAAGTAAGGGATAACCTCTCTGTGTTCCTTCCCTTCTCTGCAAAGCACAGTTCTAGTCCGGAGCAGTTCCAGCTATCAAGGTAAGTAGCATCATAGATAGAAGCAAAGCCTACAATAGCAGGGGTCTAGGTGGTTTATTTGATTGTTTCAACAGTTGTTTCAGTTGCCTATAGATAGTAGGGGCAAATGCGAATTCTATTTCTAAGTCCTTAACTCAAAAGTCCATTACCAGATCCACAAGCACCATCACCAACAATAGTAGCGGAGGTAGCAGCATAGTCAGTTGCACCCCTTGATTTAGTGGTTTTTTCTTCTCTAAATGATTCTTCTATCATCTATAAGGCAGAAGTTTATACGGTTGATTCTACAACAATAGATTTTGCAGTTGGTTCAACAAAAGGTAATTATGTTGATGTTGTTGATACTATAACTCTAATTGACATTGATGCTATTTATTTCAATCTAGCAGTAGAATTCGATCCAAGACCAGCAATAGTAGACCCAACCCTACTATTCTAAAGGGACCCAGAAGTAGTAGATTCTTCTTATTTTGATCTAGTCACCTATAGATAAGTAGGGGCCACCACCAGCTTGACCAACATCCCTTTCATATCCAATTCCAGGTCCACTGGGTCAAGATCCAAAGTCAAACCTTAGTGATCATGATCTAGAGCCTACTGTTTGTGATGAAGACCCAACAGTAGATCTAGTAACACCAGTAGCATAAGTAACATAGTAGCATAAGTAACGTAGGCAAAGGCATATGGAGCAGTTGGTTCAGTAGTAGCATATCTAGTAGTAGAGACAGCAGCACATATTGAACCAGCACCACCAAGGGAAAGGGAAGAAACACCAATTGCAAGAGAAGCAGAGGTAGTAGGGGTAGCATTCCTTCACCCAATTCCAGTCCTAATGATTTATCTAGTTGACTAAGAATTAGGAGCACCACCAGCTATAAGTAGTGACCCACCAGCCAACATTAGATAAGTCAGCCAAACCAACAAGCTACCTTGATCCAGCAGTCGTTGATTCTTTTGAAGCAGATGAAGCAGATCCTGCAGATTGAATAGTCAACCCATCATCGGTAGATTATGCTATTGATTAAGCAGTCGCCTATAGATAAGTAGGGGCACCACCAACACATCAAGATCAAAACCTAAAAGCATAAGCATAAGTAGACCTAGTAGACCCAGTTGCCTATAGATAAGTAGGAGCCTGTCAAAGAAGCTGTTGATTTGGGTGATTCAATTGAAGATCTTGAACCAGTTGCCTATAGAATAGTAGGGGTGAACACCACTAGCACTAGTATATAAAGCACCACCAGTAGCACAAGCAAAGACATAGGTTGGGAGAGAAGAAAAGGTAGAAGTAGAGTAAGCATCAGTAGTAGTTCTAGCACCAGTACCTGTAGCTAAGCAAGCATCATAAGCAACAATAGATTCTGCATAAGTTTCTAGGTTGATTCTACTATTTAAGTATATGTTGTTAAAGTAGTTGATCTCGTGGATTCAGTCTATTTAACAGAGTAGCATGTTCTGACTTTTGGGACATTTCTAGTAGATCCACCACCAGCATAAGTAATGAAGGCAAAGACATAAATAAGCACTTGTAGATCCAGTCGATGGACCCCTACTATTATCTAGGCAGCATCTATGGCAGAGGCAAATCCTATTGATTATGTTGATTATGCATCAACTTCTGATCTTGATCTTGGTTATGTTGTAGATTCCATTGATTTTGTTGCCCTATGGGAAAGTGACCCAGTTGAAGCATATGTTTACCATGTTGTTTAAGCAGTAGTTGTTTAAGCCATTCATTATGTTCTTTATTCTGATCTTGATCCAACATCCTTATTAGTAGAACTGACATAAGTAGTTCTTGCATCAGCATACCTAGTAGCATATCTAGGAGCATACATAGCTTATCCACCAGTAGCATTTTATCCTATTCTGGGTTTTGGTACATAGTCCTAGCCAGTAGCATGGGTCATAGTATACCTTCCATCTTGAGATCCAGCATCAGTAGCTTGACCAGCAGACCTTACGACTAGTGATCGAGATCCATACCTTCGTGATGCTATTCCAAATGCTAATCTTTGTGATCTAGACCTATAGCTAGTAATAGTAGAGCTAGAAGCACCAGAGGCAACATAGTTAGTAGATCTAGTCAAAGCAAGGGTGTATGAACCAGTATATTCAGTAGTTGGTGATGTATATGAAGCAGCCCTACTATTATAAGGGGATTATGCTATTGAATGAGTAGATTATTCAGATGGCTAAGAAGAAAGAGCATAGGTGGCTAGAGCAGTTTACTCAGTACCATATTCAGTAGTTTAAGCACTAACAATAGTAATAGTAGATCTTGTTTCTTAAGCAGGAGATCCTACACCCCTAGTAGATTCAGTTTTTTAAGTCGATCCATATCTAGTCCCAGCCATAGAGGCCCCTCAAATTCTATGGGCCTACAAAGGCATAGCTATAAGCAGACCTAGGAGCATAAGCAAGGACATGTACATGTACACCAGTTGGTTCAGTTGGTTAAGAACATGTTTAAGATTACATTGATCCAGATCCAGTCACCTATAGATAAGTAGGGACCTCCAACAACAGCTTCCCTTCGCTATGTTCTAGAACCAATAGATCGAGGAGTGGTTCAGGATGATCCAGTTTGAGTTTGGGCCAGATGCATCCCTTTAACCTTCATAATAGTAGGGGTTAGGGGGCGTTTGGATATCTCTGTAAAAGCTAGGAATGGCATTTTGGTAAGAAACCACATCTAAAAGTGTGAAAAATCCATTGGCATATATATGGCTGGTAAATTGAGAAAGATTTAACTAAGCATTTGGTTATCCCTTATTTGAACGGAGTGAAGGTGAGGGTTGGGAAGTGACATTTTTTATGTTTCACATATATGGAAAAGTGAGCCAAATCCCATTCTGGGTCGGGTGGGCATAGAGGCTTCGAAGCTGGGAGAGGGGTTTGGAAATGATAATAATTCATCTCAGCATGGGCACCTTAAAATTCTATAGGGGCCCCATAGAATTTTAGGGCACTAGTAAGATTGGTAATGAAACATGACTTTTTATGTCAGACATAACTGGGAAACTGTACCCTTATATTTCAATAAGAAAACCCACTTCAGAACAGAACAAATTGTGTTTCGTATATAATGGTGAATGGTAGGATTCAATTTCACTGAGTAAACCGATCTTGAAACATGCCCTACAACTCTATGGGGGTCTACTGGACATAGCTAGCAAAACTAGGATTTGTGCCATTTCTCATTTCATCCCCTCTCTCATTGATTTTCGAATGAATGCTCCCCCTAGTCTCCCTGCTTTATATGCTTCAGAATGAATAGGTGGAAGAGGGCCCTTACTATTCTATTATTGTAAGCTGGCCACAACTCAAAAATATAGGGTGACTCAATTCTAGAGGATAGGGGCCAAAGGCTCAGTGGTCAAAAAGAGGATTGGCAACAAAAGGTGTAGTTGTCAATTCCTCTCCTTTGGTTTGGTCAAGTGCCCTCTCCCTCCCTATGCTTGGTCGAGCCCCTCTGGTCCTTCGGGCCGTATACAATAGAGTGACTCACCTTAGAATAGTAGGGCCACCCTTCTCGCCCTCAAATTCTATGGGCAGTCGAGGGATGAAGGAACTCGACCTATGAAGCAACTTGAGTTTCCAAAACAAGAACAATGACAAAGTTTATTGTCAAGCATTAACTTAGAATATTAAGTACAGAAATTGAAATGTTATACAATCATTGTATCAAAGTTTCCAATTGATTAGTGATTACATATTGAAATAAGCTTGATGAATAACAAGCTAATACACAAAAAAGAGAGAGTGAAAAATCTTAATCAAGATCCTTAGCTACAATGCTTTCAATTGAGTACCCACTGACTACCCAGTAAGTGTCCCAAGGGTATATGTATGAGTACCCATTCAACATAGCCATATACAAATGAATAATATTAATAATATATTTGGTAAGTAAAGTTTGGAGGGAAAAATTGAATATAGGTGAAAAGAGAGGAGGGAGAGATTAGATACAACTAAAAAGAAAGGAAAGAATTTCTAGAACCGTGTCAAATTTTTCAATAAATAATTATTATATTGAAGGCATTTATTCATTTTAAATGCACGACCTGACTTTAGGAATCAATGGCTTATTGCAAGGGAGAGGTATGCAAGATGATTAGAGGAATTTTTTTCATTGGATTTAGTCATTCATGAATTTTCACCTTGCCTTCGTTTGAGAACTTCCATTCACATGCATTTTCCCTTCTTTTTATTCGTGCATTTTCATTGGTGTACTCTACAAACCTAAAATGGTAAATCATTTAATATATGTTTGTCATTTAGTAGACTATTGGAGAGATGTGCTTTCAACTTTCATTTTCCACACCTTACGACATGTCATCGATCTATTTTACCTACACATTAAACATGATTTGACATCTGTTTAATATTTAGAGCACTATGGTGTAATTTTTTGTGAGTTTGTCATCATGGCTAGAGCTGTGATTACCTAAAGGTGAATCTTTTACTAATCAAATGTGAAGGGCAGGTGAAGATAGTCATTTCAATCTACATGTATATGCATGTGGTAGTTTATCACCTTACATGTTCAACACAAAGCAAAGGAAATAAAGGGAAGAAAATCAAACTCGTTATCTCCTAAATTATTGGTCATCCTATTAGGGAAATGATTATGACAAAATGTAACTCTAACATTTTCCTTGGAATTGAAATGATGAGAGGCAGTGCACCGATAGATTTTTTTTTAATAAAATAAAATAGAAATAAAATTTGTGAGATAAGAAATAGATGTTAGAGAGATTATATATTTAAGTCTCCATGATAGACTCAAATTATATATATGAACTCCTATGAATAATCTTTCATGTACTTCATCAAAAGTAAAGAATCAATCCCTACACCACCCTCAAAGGGAGGGAATATATAAATTTATAATACCAAGTTAAATAAATATACGTATTACTACTTTTATTTATTTTATTTTTAAAAAAATGGGATTACCTTTTCTTAAAGTAAATCATATTTATTAGCTAAATATATAATGATATAAGTGTAATATTTATTATTTATATAATTATTCTCTATAAATATTTTAAAAAGTAATGAATAGAAATATTGATTGATATTTAATATAATTTTATAGGTCTATTTTATCAAGAAGATATAATAATAAATAATTATCTAATATATGACTAAATATGTATACAATTTTATAAACATGTATATGCATGCAATAGCTTTCTTCAATCCACTGTTATGGGCTTGGAAATGCTCCCATAGATTTTGCTCCTGCCACTTTTATTTCTTGGTCTTCTATCCACAAAATATTGATTATTCTAAGATGAAGAAGCATAGGTATCAATAGAGGTGTCTAGGACCTAATTACAGTGATTCTTCCCCCTCTTCCTTGTCAATACTCAGCTTCCGTTATCTAGTTTCTCTTCCTCTAGATTCTCACATGCGATCTTTTTTCATTTCGAATAAGGAGGAGTAGAAAATCCTTCTTCTATAAGATAATTTATCCACTAGGTAAGTCCAATCCATCTTTGTAAGAGTTCTATATTTCTTGTTATAATTGGTTTGTGATTTTCAAAAGCCCTTCTATCCCTTATAATTAAAATAGGCCTCTTTGAAAATACTAGCTCTATTGATTGAATGGAGCCCTCTTCAGAATCATAATCCTCAAGGTAAGAAACCTATAAATCGACATCCACATTCTCCATAGCCCTCTCCATATCACCCAAAAGATTTTTGTCAAACACTCATCTACAAATTTGCATGGCTTCTATTTTAGATATACCCATAACTAGAAGTATAAACACAAAGGCTACTGGAATGTCATTGTTTACCCTAAATTTATGATCTATTTGTATAAACTCCTTTGCCATAATTCTTTGCACCACTCTTACATTTATGTCATCGAGATATTTGTTAACTATTCTTCCCAATCTTTCATGAGTGACCTCACCCAGGAATGTCATTTGCCTCAAACTCTTGATTGGTAATATTATTCTACTAATCCATATAAATTACTTTCTTCAACTTTAAAACCTATTTATCATTAGAACTTATAATTATTTTGTTATATCAATTTATATATAATTAATGATATACATTAATAACACTTATATATATATATATATATATATATATATATATATATATATATATATATATATATATATATATATATATATATATATATATATATATATATATATATATATATATATATAGTAGGAGATTATCTTTTCTCTTCTTGGTGAAAAATACTATATTTCTGTTATAATATAATAGAAATACATGTATACATTTGAAATATATGTCTCAATACTATATTTCACCAACTACCCCTTTATGACAAACTAAAAAATATATCTACATTCTATAGAGAAACTGCCAAAACCCAAACAAGCAAGCTACATCCCCCACTAGAAGTGAAGAAAAAAATGGTTGAAACACCATATAGTCAAAGAAGAGATTTATACATCCTGACCCCTAAGAATGATATGGACTAAAAAAAATGGTCATTAACTGACACTATGAAAATTACAACATATAAACAAAACAAACCATTAACCAGGCCAAGAACCCTACCATCCCTCCTCTTTATACAAAGAAATAAAATAAACATTAACAGAAAAAGGACTTTAGCCTAATGACATCAACACCTTACCCTTGTCGGCCTCGTTCTTTACAACCATAGGGTTGTTAATCCAAAAAATACTTACCTCAAAGATGGGAGATGAAGTCCCCTCTATTTCTTGGCCTCCTTCTCCACCCTCATTGAAGCTTCTCGTTGTTGCAAAAACTTGACCAAACACTCTAGCCAACCTTGGCTTCCTCCCTTCTATCTTGATGAGAGCCATTATCACTCCAAATGATGAAGGGTTTAAGCCGATCATCTTTGGTCTCTGCTACATGCCAAAAAAATACCTTATACTTTAAATCCTTTTCCTAACACCACCATGTTTAACATATCCTCCAAACCCATAACCCAATCCTTCTCAATGCACTCACTCACAACCTAGTGGACCTCTACTTTTTTCCCTAATTTGAAACACCATGCCAAGAACATGGCCACAATATCCTAACTAATCCAATATTAATGTTTCAACTTCAAAAAATTGTCACCCAAAATGAGTCCAAGATATGCTAGAACTTAGGCTCATGAATCTTAAAATAAATTTCAATCTCTTCTTAGAATTACCCCCTAAAAAATCTAGTTAATGTTTCTTTATCAATACTGTGAAATTAGCCTCCATAATTCTTCCACTCCAACTCCTCACACAACTACAAACACAAAAACTGAGACAATCGATAAAAGGAAAACTCTTTATAGGAAAATTCTTGAGAATGATAAAGTCATAATAAATGGACCTAGAGATTTCCACCTTCCTCCATTCTACAAAATGATGGGATTTCTCACATTGGCATTGTACTACATCAGTCCTCTTCCCATGTAAGATCATCAAAATGATCCCAACATAATTTACCAGCATTGCACATTAATGAGACTGCCAATTTTGATAGCCTATCGACCGCTTCATTCCTCACTTGTAGATATGAGTAATCTTAAAGTCTTGAAATGTCTTCAATAAATTACATACATGTGGCTAGAATGAATTTATTAATAGTCCATGATAAAGTTGATCCTTGAATCGAAGCATTTACAACGACTAATGAATCTCCCTCCAAATATAATCTCTTCACCCTGAGAGTTTTAGCTAATATTACACCCTTGCAAGTTGCCCAAACTTCGACCATGTTTTTAATTACATCCTATAATCTCTTTGCTCCTATTGCTACTATGTCTCCATTAGAATTTCTAACCACCATTCTAGCTCTGGATGAACCTGGATTGCCTTTCATTGGTCCATCAAAGTTTACTTTCATCCACCCTTTCTCTAGAGCAACTCACTTCACATCTCTAGCCTCCCTAACCATGGGATTAACCCCACAAAGCCCATTAATGAGCATAGTGGGAGATTATATTAAACTTATTAGTACTATGCAAAAAAAATTATGTTTAGTTATAAGTAGTGCTTTAATTTTTATTAATTATATTTATGATGATGAAAATGCAGATGGCTAGACTTTACTAAACCCAAAACCATCTCATGAGTTGGGATGGAGAAAGAAGGATGATCCATACCTACCGCCTCCTTCGACTACTTCCTTGGCTGCTTAACAGTGTTTCTCTTCAGGGCTTGGCCCTTTTATTTTGATTTGTTATGATGTTGGGCTCTCTCATGTGACTATGTTTTTTTGGGGACTTTGTTTTTGGGCTCTGCCCATATGATTCTTGGGCTTCCCCCATGTGACTTTTTGGGAGATGTCAATTCCTCCCATTTGCTTAAGTGTTATTTTTATCTTTTGAGTTAATATAATTGATTAAGACTTTCATTCAAAAATAAATAAAATTACAATTTCAAACTATATATAAATTAAAGAAAAAACCATTTATTAAAAAAATAAAATAATTTATTAAATATAAAAAAATTATCAAATTATAAATAAATAATATTTTTAAATTTTTTTAATTAATTAAAATTAATTTTATAACATCATAAAAATACTACATTTAAATTATTTTTTTAATTACCAAATAACTCTGAATTGATATAATAGTACTAACTAATAAGAGTGATTTTAAAATACCATCAATCACTCTCTCTTAAAGAATAATAACATTAAATGATATATTTATGCAGATCATGAAGAACACAGATAGTGAAAATTTTGCAAAAATCTATTTTTGAAATTTGGTCAATGGTACATTTTGTAGGGAGCTTAAATGGAGACGCGCCAAAGAAAAAATAAAATAAAAAATGTCAAACTTTTTTTTCCAAATTCGTAAAAATAAGACAATTCAAATTTTTTGTACTTTTTGACCACGAAATATATAGATCATGAAAATTAAATAGTAAAAATTTCATGAAAATCTGTAGTATATTTTATTTTTAAAAATTATGTAGGGAGCTTAGCCCTACCATTAAATTTACCATTAATTTTGTGGATGATGTGAAGGCTGAAAGATGAGGTTCACATGCATTTGTTATGATAGGCTTCCCCAAAGAAAGACGCTCATTAATCTCAACAACTTGATATTACGGACCGAGCAATAACTATTTTTCACGAATATGTATTACGTCTTGTTCTGCTTTTTCTTATGAAACTGTTTTTCACGAAATATGTATGTCTTATTCTATTTTTCTTATGAAATTGTTTTTCACAGAATAAGACATATTCTTATTCTGCTTTTTCTTATAGAACTGTTTTTCACGGAATTTGCTCCTGTTATACCTTTGCTAGCCATTCAAAGTATCCGTTGCCGTTGTTTTCAGCAGTCACATTTACAGCCACTTTTTTACGAGGAAGGCGTTTTCTATATGAACGGTATGAGCTGATTACTCCGATCAACGGTTGACAGTATCTAAAAGAAGTGGACGACCACTAAAGACATCCTGGCCACTCGTGCATTCCTTGAAAATAAATCCAGACTCCACAAGTTTTGCCGGCATCCTCCTTGCCTGTGCCAAATTGGGAGCTTTGGAACAGTGCATAGGTATTTAACAGTGCATAAAGGAGAGAGGAACATTGTTAGATGTCTTAGTTGCAACTGCCCTGCTAGACATGAATGCCAATTGAGGAAGCACAAATGAAATGGGAATTATTTGTCAAGAAGCCTCAAAGAAATGTGTTCTCATGGACGACAATGGTGGCAGGATACTCACAAAATGGATTGGTGAAAAGGATTTATAAGCTTTCAAGAAAATAAAATTGTCATCAGGCATAAAGTCAAATTCCACAACCTGTGCCAACATCCTCCCTGTCTGTGCGCAAAATCATAGGGGATAAATCAGTAGACTATGTTGTGGAAAGTAATCCTACTTTCCAAGATCAAGGAAATGTGTAGTGAAAATTGTATAAATACATGATGAAGTATATAACTAAGATAATTAGGCGAAATGTAACTTTTATATATGTAATAATGTGTCTACTTTATTTAATGTAACATACCTTTTGCTTATTATTATAAAGCGTATATTTGTTTCAACAAAGATGATTATAAATGTAAGTTTGCATCTACAAGTATGTATTAAAAAATGTGTAGTGATTACAATAATAAAAAAAAAGAATATAATAAAACAAAGAGAGTGATGGAGAGAGAGGGGGAATATATACGAGTAAAATAAAGAAGAAGGAGAGGGAGAGAGTTAGTTAGAGAAATATAGAGAGGATGATCAAGATAGACACATGAAAATATAGAAAGAGGGACAAAGAGGGGGATATTAATAAAAACAAAAATATAGAAAGAGACATAGGATTTAGAGAATTAGGTAGATTAAGAGATAGATCTATATTTAATTATCTATTTTTGTCAACATTCAAAGATAAAATGTGTCCAAGAGAATCAATGACCAATAAAATATATCATTTGTTTAAGGACTCAAGCATTCACCTTTAAGACCTCTTAGTCATATCCATCAAATATAATACTGATATTTTGTTTTAGATGATGAAATACATCCACTCAACACAAAAAGGAAGTAGAAATTGACAAATAAAGTAGATGCACGATTTTCATATGATGATGGAGATATAGAATATGGGATTGACAATGGTCAACTCTAACCAACCATTTACCACACACTCTTTAAATTTGCAAAAAATGATCGCAATCAAATGTAAACCATATTTAACATATGTCAATTCACATCACATGCTTAAAATGTGTAATTGTGAATCGTACTCAAATTTAATGTATAACAAGCATATTGTAACCCACTTGACATAGAATATATAGAAGAAGAGGTGCAGAGGCGAGAGAGAGAGAGAGAGAGAGAGAGAGAGAGGGGGGGGGGGGGGGGGGGAGAAGGACAAAAGCGTAAATTCTTAGTTGACCTTCCATATCTATTCGGCGTACCCATTGGGTAAAATATATTTTTTACTAATACTTATTTTTGG
Organism: Chamaecyparis obtusa; assembly: GCA_027943335.1. NCBI lineage: Eukaryota > Viridiplantae > Streptophyta > Pinopsida > Cupressales > Cupressaceae > Chamaecyparis > Chamaecyparis obtusa. Next base: position 74,465 of record BSBK01011757.1, read on the forward strand.
GTAAAATGTATTTTTTTCCCCTTCCCTTCAATATAAGTTTTTTTAACTTGAAAAATTAAATGGTAGTGAAAGTTTATCATTTTCTTTTTTTTTAATAAAATTTTTAGAGATTCTTTATGTTCTTTTGAAGTAAGGCAAATGACTATAATTAGCGCTTGCACCAAAATAGGTGCAATAATTATTTTTAGGAAAATATATGTTAAATAATATATTGGAGGTTACAAATCAAAGAAATGTTGATATTAATCTATAGTATGTCATAGTAAATATAAGTCAATAGTTGAGATCCTCCTCATAAGTCTCTTATATTCTTCACTGTCTATTGTAGCTTTTTGACAACCTCTTATTAATATTTATTTTTAATATTAAATCCATCAATTTTATCTCAAGAAGACAATAATTTAAATTATTATCTATAAAAAAAATAATAAACTAGTGTAGAAAAGATGAAAATAAGATATTTTTGAAGACTATATTGTACTCAAAATTTTGTAAATTTTGAAATCTCTACCCTGTGTGGGATAGGATATTTAAGCTTATTATATGAATTTCCTATATTTGGTGATTAATATATTTTGGCCTAGGCCCTTGACTGATAAAAAAAAATGAACATATGATAGTTTTAATGGAAAAAATATTATATATTTTTAAACTTAAAATACTTCAAGTACACATCATTTATCATCAAATTTGGGACTACCTCGTACATACCCTACCCCTTGTGGGATTTGAACTTGTGACCTCTCATTCAAGAATACAAGTTCTCCACCACTAGGCCAATTCAGGGCTGCCAACTCAGTTTTGATAGTAATAAGCATGAGTTTATTCTATAAGTAATCATTTAATTGAAAAATAATTTCTAAATGTAAAATACTATGCAATCCAATGCTTTTGGAGGTATTGTTTAAGTAGACTATTGGAAAAATTGAATAGACGTCTCAAATTGTATAATATCTATATTTTATGATTTAGATATACTTATTTTGATTATTGTAAGATGATTATATTTTTAATTTTTAATTTTATTTATTTTTGGTTGATAATAGATAATTTTATTAATGTTTAAATAGAGTTTACATAAAGCCATAGATAATAGGTCAAATCTGTCCAACGAACCAACAACCTGATCATGGGCTAACAAAGTAAACTAAAGCACCAAGAGTGCCGAAAATGATAAATACAAACAAGTGCCATGCACGCAGTGGCGAAAGATATTCACACTAAACCAAACAATCCAACAGGTAAAAACCCACAACGAGGAGAGCCACAGTCTTCACAAAAGAACCCCCAAAAGACTAGGGTCAGCCACACACACCAAAACACCAAAACAGAGAGACACCAACCCGGACAGCCAATGAGCCCACTACCAATCATTCATCTGTAAAACCTCTTGCACATCATGGAAGATCTGAGTGTGACCGATGGAGAACTTCCACCGGCACCTGCAAACGAGGCCCCTCCAAAATCACGCGGATTTAAGCCTTCATTTTCTACCATTCAGCTCGACGCTCCACCAAATAAGCCTCCTTATCAACCTTTCCCAGCCACCTAATGAAAGGGATGAGGTCATGCTGCATGGCCTCCACTTGATCCTCAATGCATTCTAAAATATCTGTTCCAACCCCCGCCACAGCCCACTCCAAAACTGACTCCAGACCTAGCAAAAGATCATCTGCAAACAAAGATTCGGTCACCCACTTCACTGTATCAATCGGCTCACCAAGCTCAAGCCCCCATGACACTACCATGGAGATAATAGAGGTATTATCTCGCCGCATCCACCTAAACTCTTGGAAAAGGGGACCCATAACACTAATCACCGCTTCCACCAGATCACCCGATTTGAGCTTGAGGAGGCCTGCAATCCTTTCACGACTCGTCCTACCTGGAAAGGATTTCATTTTCCTCTTCATGTCCACTGAAATATTGGCATGCATCTTTGCTAGCAAAAACCTACACTCAAACACTGTGAATCCAATAACGCAAAGACAAGGAAGAAAGCCGACACTTAGAGTTGTGAAAAACACATCCCATCTTCCCATAAATATCCTGCGAAGAGAAGGCACAGGCCCAAATACCATCATCAAAGAGTCCTCTTCGACAGAGAAAACATCTAATCCAAACTGCAAACACCACTTCACATTACCACTTGATCAGCCCCCGCATGTGAAATATCACCAAAATAATAAAAGCCAACCCATACCACTACCTAGCGCCATCAAAACACAAACCTTCGGCCATCAACAACATTCATCTCAAGTTACAAGTCTGACACCATCAACACATCACTACATCGTTGGGAGGGACGTCACCACAACTGACATACGCCACAAAGGACACAACCTACCCAAAGAGCCAATGGCTAACACAAAAACACTCAATCCCAAGTGCCCACAAAAATAATTTAAATATTTTGAATATCTACCTCCAAAACCTCTACAACACTCTCTCCAGCCTGAGCAAAGTTTACCACCCATTTAGATAAAACATCAACATCTTTATTACCTTCCTGATAAATATGACTGATTTTAAACTCCTGGAAAGAGTCAAGAATCTTCAACACAACATTGATTATGGGTTGGAGGTGCCAAGCATCACTAGACCTATTCTTAAAAGCATTTATCAAAACAAGACAATCGCCTTCCAAATGAAGTCTCTGAACACCCATCTGAGCACCTAATCTAACCGCCAGCAAAGCTGCATAACCTTTTGCAACATTATTCGAACCTTCCCTCAACTTTTGAGCTCCAAAAGCAATTGTCAACCCATAATTGTCACACAAAATCACTCCATCACCGGAAGGGCCTGGATTACCTCTTGAAGTACCTTCAAAAATTGCTTTCACCCACCCACAATCTAGAGGTTTCTACTTAACTTCTTCCCAGACCCTTCTTTTTATCACAAGCCTGTTACTAGGTTGGAAACCTCTACACTTTAATCCTGACCATGCCCTCTGAAACCGCACATCCTAAAAAGTAAAAGGGGTGGAAGGAGGAAGACAAGATGTTCTTGCATTAACAACTTCCTCTATCAAGTGATTTATCCTAATTTACAACATTTCAACACTTTCCATCTTATCTTGGAAAAGGCACCTATTACACTCTTTCCAAACCTCCCAGATAAGGATAGAAGGAATGGCAATCCAAATGGATGAAAAAATAGACCTAGGAGGAGAGGATGGTCAACCACAAAAAACCTCCTTAAGAATATTAGGAAGAGGACCCTGCCATCCTAATCTCTTCCGCAGCATATCCCAACACTGTGAAGCTAAATTACATGTAACTAATAGATGATTTACATCTTCCTCCTCGCATTCACAAAGTGGGCAATGAGTAGGACCATAAATACCAAATCTTCTTCTCCTATTATCAGTAAGAATCCTCTCCTTGATGGCTACCCACACAAAATCACCTACCTTTGGTAGACAGTCCTTACCCTAGAGCATAATCGATGGCCAACTTTCTTCAGCCTCTGCCCTATCCAAGAGTTGATAACCCAATTTCACAGAATAATTGCCACTGCTAGCAGCACAGCATTTGATCACATCTTCAGAATCACTCACAATAATACTTCTCTCAATAAAAATTTGTCTCATACATCTATATTGCTGCTCATTGATACCCAAATCATCAATGCCTTTCCAATCCCAAATTTGCCCAAGGGATCCCAATTTACATTCCACATAATCACTGAGAAAAACACCCCATCTCACACAAAACATATCCTTCACTTCCTACATTCCTGGGATCTCTAACAGCACAGGATGACCACCCCACGAGTCATCCCAAAATTTAATCCTCTACCCATTCCCAACATGCCAAGATAAGTTTTGAATAATGAGTGGTCTACAACTAGTGATAAAGTTCCAAAATGCAGAACCCTTAGGTAGATTAGAGGTGGCAAAAATTCTATAGTTTTCCATAGAGTCAAGATACTTTTCTTTTAATACTTTCACCCATAGTAAATTGGGATTTCTGAGACATACACCAAACTAATTTATCTCCCAAAGCTTCATTCATCTTACTCCAGTCCCTCAATCCCACACCCACTAGTACATTTGAGGCCAAATTCTGACGGCCATTTGTCGGATTTCCAACACCCATTTGTCAGCATTTCGACACATGTGTCTGTCACCATTTTTGTGTTGGAAATGGAAATGGGAGTGACCATCGTTGGTATTCTGACATTAGTACCTATTGGAATTGGGCACATAAATAACAATTTTACTGTGACCGGTCTGTCAAAAAATCATTTTTATGACATTTTTTTAGTCAGCATTTTGACGAATTAGCAGTATCTTCTGATAGGACATTCTGTCGTAGGTAGAGCTATCCTATCACACATATCTATTAGAGTGGTGTCCTATTCAACAGTGACCAGTCAGTGTTCCGATGGTCGATAATATACTATCAACGAACCAACCCATTAGACGTATAGTGTGTCTATCAGAAATGCTTTACTAATTGTTGAAAATGTGACAGATTAGCATATTAAAAAAAACAAAGCTCAAGAGACCATCATAGTTGGTCTCCGTATTTGGTCCATATACCGACAAAACATTTTACATTACATTAGCTCATCAAATGAGGGGATTTTAAAGAATTTAATAGAATATTTTCATGATAACGTATATTATTAAGTTGACATTGCATGAATTTATCAACTCCGCACATTTGTAGACATCAAACACAGCGATAAAGAAGCATTTCCTCCCATGACCTACATTACTCAAGCCACGGGAGGGGATGCTTCTTTATGGTTGTGTTTGATGTCTACAAGTGCATAAAGTAGATAAATTCGTTCTGCGTCAAAATAAAATAATGTATATTATACATGAAAATATCATCCATTAAATTCTTTCAAATCACTACATTTGATGAGCTAACAAAATGTAAAATGTTTTGTGAGTATATGGACCAAGCACGGAGACAACCTATGATGGTCTCTTGAGCTCTTCTATCTTTAGTCCTAGCTACTCGGTAAGGGATGGAAGACTTATACATGTCCATCGTTGAGAATAATCACCGCCTTGCCTTTATGTACATTGCATAGTATCCAATATAAGAGGAGGTAGAAAATATGAATGGATAAAAGAAATGAATGATTCAATAAAATTATCTTGTTGTTTAACTTCTCATAATTGATCTTAGTCTTGGAAAAGTAATTTTATATGATCACTAGCACATTTCATGCATGGATGAGAAATAATATCCAAAGTTTCTAGATTTTGAGAAGATGTATGAGTGGAGGCCAAAAAAGGGATATTTGTGAGGGTTTTATAGACGTATTACTGAATCATCATCTCTGCACTGGTAATCAATCTGGAAACCCTCTCTGGAAAATCTCCACATCTAGAAAATCTCCACAAAAATCCCTTCTAGCCTCCACTACATATAGGTCTTCTTAGTATCTAAAAACTCTCCATCATTGATTCCCATCATTTTTCACCATCTTCGTGGACTGAGACCTTAAATTATTGAGATTCTCTTTGTTTCGAGAATAGTTTAGCATTCTCTACTTAACAGGGCCAACCACGTGAAGGTGGATGCTCATCTAGCCCCTCCTAGGAGCCTTTGATGACCCTCTATGACATTTTAAGACCTCTAAGATGTGTATTCTTATGGGTTGTAAAGGGTCATAAAGGGTCATAAGGGGTCCTGGGACACAACAGCTGAGAAACATAAATGTAGGCATCATGGTCAAAAGTTTTTGGAGACAACATAATTGAGTGGTATACCGAGATGATGCAAAGAAACAACTACTCCTCTGGAACTGGAGGAGTAGTAGTAGCTTTGCATCATTTGGGTATACAACTCAATTATTTTGTATACCCAGACGATGGAGAGAAAATCCTACACCTCTAATTCCAAGTTGACTACATCTGTTGCTCATGAATACAAGGTCCTCCAACACAAATGTATTCAATTTGGAATTGGAGGTGTAGAAGTTGCTCTCCATCACTTGGGTATACAACTCAATTACGTTGTCTCCAAAAAATTGTGACCATGATGCCTACAATTATGTTTCTCAACTATTGTGAAATCTACATTTATGTTTCTCAACTGTCATGTTTATGTGCATGTTTTTATGTGTTTGGGAAGATATCTTTCTAGCTTGGGCCTGGATCCTTTGGCAATTAGCTTCATAATAATGTAGATGAAAGATGAGCAATTAGCTTCCCAAGAAAAATCCCATAAATGAACTATATGTACCCCAATTCCTATGCCCTCTGTGCGTACCCAAATGATATATTTGAAACAACAAGGGTAAGGCTTAAAGAAGTTAATTTTACATCACTAGACAGATCTGTATATTTTATCCACAACGACCAAACTTCAAAGGATCCAAGCCCAGGTTAGAAATATGTCTTCCCATTCTGTTTAAGCCATATTCCTTGTTCTTGTCAAACTTCATTGGTACGGTAGGCATGCTCTTTGCAGTACTCTTCTTCAACTTGTGTTTGATGATAAGCATCTTCTTCTTCTTCCTAATTGTAGCCAGAGCTTCCTTTTCATCAGGATTCAACTCCACTTCCCCCATCTCATCATCCTTGTCACCCTCAGCTGCCATTGTAAGCCCTTCTTCCCTCTCCAGTTCTTCAAGCCTCTACAAGATATCTGGATCAATAAAGTCTGCAACATTGTGTCCATCCATGATCTCAGGAATATCATCTTCTTTCCACTCTTCATTTGCCAGAATATACCATAATCTTAAGACTCGTGACTCTTCAAATTCTCGTGTTTCCTTCAGACCTCCAAACATGTGTACTATGAGATCTCCTCCAACAAATGGACTTGTGATGATTTTCACAATAGTACATGTGTTGGAAGGAAAGCTCATAGTACTTCTTAGGCCAATTTGAATGTTCATCACTTGTGCATATAAGAGTTGATCATAGAAGGTATATGCATATGTGAAAAACATGCATATTTGACCAAACAATACTGGGAGCTAGACCCAACAACAAATAGATTTGTGGTGATTTTCACAATAATACATGTGTTGCTGGGTAAGCTCCCAGTAGCACTAAGGAAAATATGCATGTTTATCACTTGTGCATATGAAGTGGCTCTAAAGGCAGATATAATCACAAAATTATGCATACTCCTTATTTTGTTCTTGGGTTGATATTGTCAGACATGGTCTTTTTTGAATGGAATGACTCGTTACTTGTACATTGACTAGAATGTTGGTGGAAGAAGGATGATTTGTTTGTAACCTACAGATACACAGACACTGAACAACCATTTTTTGAACTCTAATTTTCTCAACACAAAGGGACATTTATCATAGCCATAAAAACATGATTGTTTTAAAATGGAATACACCAAGGAGTACCATTATAAATATTGACCATTTACAATCATGAATAGTTAACCTAAATCAAATAGCTCATTTTTTTATCGGCATGTGTAGTCTCTGTGTATATGAAAAATGAATAAAATATATATCAAGCTGAAATAAAATAGTGAATAAAAATTCATATTCAAGGCCTAATTTATCAAGAGCAACAAACATTAGGATGAAAGAAAAATCATTAAGAATATAGAAAAATCATTAAGACTAGAAAATCAAGTTCTAGAAAAATCATTATGACTATAGAAAATTCATTTAGACTAGAAAATCAAGTTCTACAAATGGACGGTTCTAGTGCTTTTCCATTACAACAATTGAGCATTCATCATTTGGTACTTCTTAGCGTATTCCATTTAAGCTTTTTAGCTATTGTGTTTATGTGCATGTTCTTTATGTGTTTGGCTTCTCTCCCTCACAAGGGATACGCCGATAGGTAATTGATTGAAAGCATAATGATTTGATAGTCTTTTTTCAGGATAGGCGCAATCATCCCACCATCCTTAATTAGCAACATTTTTTATATATGTCAAGTACTTATAATCAGTATGCCCAACAAACAGAGACCTAGTAGTAAAAGAATAAGGTTGCACATCCACATCCGTCCAAGTGCAACAACCTTCAAAGATTTGCAGCGGTAAAGAGAATCCCCATATTTTATCAGCCTAACATAGTCTTTGGCCACTTTGGCAATGAGAACCTCAAAATAGAGAAAAGAAATTTAGTAAAACCAGTCTATGTCGTTGTTTGTGAGGGTATAGTCATAATAAGTGCCTCTCAAAACTCTCCAAACATGTAAGATTGTCTTTAAATAGTTTATTGATCTCTTCTAAACATTAACCAAATCAAACCTACATTTGAATCCACACACAATAACCCAAAATGAAGGGTTTTGTATCCTTTAATGAATCTCAGTCACTAGTAATGCATGGACAGTCAAACCACTAGTCTCCAAAGCATTCAATGAGTGAATATGAATGTTTGAAAACTACTCCCAAAAATTCTTAAACATACTTTATTGTTTAAGAATTATTGGGACTGGTCCTTTGGCGTGTATTAAATAGAATAGAATTTTCAGCATATTATTATCATTCTTTTTATTTGTTGTAAACATGCCATTGGTTCAGTTTTAATCTACTAGTGTCATGCCCTAGCCCATGCTTTATCTCCATTATTTGATGTTATTCACTATTTTGAAATGTTGACTGTGGTTATCAAATGGAAAAAATAGAAAAAAAAAAAATTTAACACGAAAATAAATTTACAAAACTGAACCAATAGCATGTTTACAAAAAAGAAATAGAATGATAATAATTAATATGCTGAACCAATGGCATGTTTACAACAAAGAAATAGAATGATAATAATATGCTAAAAATTCTATTCTATTTTATACACGTCAAAGGACTAGTTGTATGAAATTGTCAATCACATAGAATTTCACTATTGTATGAGTGGATTGTGCAGGAACAATTAACATTAAAAAAGGAGAAAACTCTTCAACACATCTTTGAAACCATTGAATTCAATAATAAATTAAACCTAACACCAACACTATTCCTCCCATTCACTTCTACCAAGAATAAAGCATTTAATCCATTCAACATTACATATAATCATTAGACAGTTACATTTGCTGACTATGTAGAGGAACAATCATGACCAAAACAATCAAAAGTACTTTCACCCTTGCACAAGCTATTCCAAACTTCAAGTAAAATGAGAAATATGCTATATCAAATCATTCATATTCATAGTAACTATTCAAGGATAATGATTTGATAGTCTTTTTCAGGATAGGCGTAATCATCCCACCAACCTTAATTAGCAACATATGTGATATATGTCAAGTACTTATAATCAGTATGCCCAACAAACAGAAACTTAGTAGTAAAAGCATGTCCTTTGGTTTACTAGTCTACTTATAATCAGTATGTCCTTTGGTTTACTAGTTTAATATAGTTTAAGAATGGTTTGTTTCATGTTTGAATGTAACATTGAATAAAGCTTTTCTATATTAAGTACAATCTTAAGACTCATGAATCTTCAAATTCTCTTGTTTCCTCCAAACATGTGTACTATGAGATTTCCTCCAACAAATGGACTTGTGATGATTTTCACAATAGTACATGTGTTGGAGGACTACTCAAAGTACTGCTTAGGCAAATCTAAATGTTCATCACCTGTGCATATAAGAGTTGATCATAGAAGGTATATGCACAAGTGAAAAACATGCATATTTGACCAAGCAATACTAGGAGCTAGACCCAGCAGCAAATAGATTTGTGGTGATTTTCACAATAGTACATGTGTTGTTGGGTAAGCTCCCAATAGCGCTCAGGCAAATATGCATGTTCATCACCTGTGCATATGAAGTGGCTCTAATGGAAGATACAATCACTAAATTCTGCATACTCCTTATTTTGTCCTAGGTTGATATTGTCAGACATGGTCTTTCTTGAATGGAATGACTCATTACTTGTACATTGAATATAATGTTGGTGGAAGAAGGATTATTTGTTTGCAACCATTTTTTCAAATCTAATTTTCTCAACACAAAGGGACATTTATCATAGCCATAGAAACATGATTATTTTAAAATGGAATACACCAAGGATTACCATCAGAAATATTAACTATTTACAATCATGAATAGTTAACCTTAATCAAATAGCTCAATTTTTTATTAGCATGTGTAGCCTTTGTGTATATGAAAAATGAATGAAATATCAAGCTAAAATAAAACAGTGAACAAAAATTCAAATTCAAGGCCTAATTTATCAAGCATTAGGATGAAAGAAAAATCATTAAGACTATAGAAAAATCATTAGGAAGTATAGAAAAATCATTAAGACTAGAAAATCAAGTTCTAGAAAAATCATTACGACTATAGAAAAATCATTTAGACTAGAAAATCAAGTTCTAGAAATGGACGGTTCTAATGCTTTTCCATTGCAACAGTTGAGCATTCATCATTTGGTACTTGTTGGTGTATTCCATTTAAGTTTTTCAGCTATCATGTTTATGTGCATATTCTTTATGTGTTTGGATTCTCTCCCTCGCAAGGGATATGTCGATAGGTAATTGATTTGAAAGCATAATGATTTGACAGTGTTTTTTCAGGATAGGCGTAATCATCCTACGAACCTTAATTAGCAACATTTGTGATATATGTCAAGTACTTATAATCAATATGACCAACAAATAGATACTTAGTGTTAAAAGCATAAGGTTGCACATCCACATCCACCCTAGTAAGTATTAGAGCCTTTCAAATTTGTAAAGAACACAAACTGTGCAAATCAAATTGATATTTCATTAAAACCTATGTTCTTGATCAAGTTCTTAAAGATTAAAGCATGAAACCATCAAGTTATTCACCTATGTTCTTCATGGTTTGGAAAGTTGTGATGGAGTTATATGTAACCTTTGTAACTATAATCATTCATATTTATAGTAGCCATTCAAAGGATCATTTTTTCAATGAACCCTCTGACTATAGCCCTGTGGCAGAGAAAGGAAACCTTAAAATAGAGAAAGGAAACTTAGTAAAACTAGTCTATGATGTTGTTTGTGAGGGTACAATCATGATAAGTGCCTCTCAAACCTCGCCAAACATGTAAGAATGTCTTTAAATACTTTATTGATCTCTTCTAAACATTAACACATGGAGAGTCAAACTAGTAGTCTCCAAAGGATTCAATAAGTGAATATGAATGTTTGGAAACTTTCCTCTCAAGTTCCCCAACCACTCCTAATCGATTAGAGGGATTCCTTGAGTGTTTAGACACTAAAACTTTTTAAACATACTTTATCTGATATGATGAATTGTAATATCAACAAAAGTGAATCCAAACATTTCAAAACAGTGAATCGATATCCTTGAGCACAAGCACCAATAACATCAAATAATGGAGATAAAGCATGGGCTAGGGCACGACACCAGTAGAATGTGGTCATTTCAGTGAGCATTCATGATCAAATAAAATAAAATGCATTTGAAATTTGTGGTCGAATATGATGCCAGAGGCTCGAAAGATGTTTCTCATCAAAGATACCAATCAAAGATGAAGAAATCACATACCTTCTCTCGTGCTCAGCTTGCACGAAGGAAGATTTGATAGCCAAATCTTCCTTGTACCACACAAAGAACATGCCATTGGTTCAATTTAGCATGTTATTATCATATCAAATAAAGTATGTTTAAGAATTGTTGGTAAGTATAGGAATATCAAAGATTCTAGAAATATCCCTCTAACCAATTAGGAGTGGTTGGGGAAGTTGAGAGGAAAGTTTTCAAACATTCATATTCACTTATTGAATGCTTTGGAGACTACTGGTTTGACTGTCCATGCGTTACCAGTGACTAAGATTAATTAAATGATTTCCATGCATTATCATTGTATTGTGTATTTCCAATATGTTTGGATGCAGGGCACACCAAGAGAATGAAAGATCACTCACTGATTACATGATAACCCAGTTTTGAAGGGTCACTGGTTGAGGGCATAGTCAAGTTCTGGATGTTGATAGTGTTCGTTGAGGGAAGGGGGATTGTAAAATACTTGTTATCATTGTATTGTGTATTTCCAATATGTTTGGATGCAGGGCAGAATAGGAGAATGAAGGATCACTCACTGATTGCATGATAACCCAGTTTTGAAGGGTCACTGGTTGAGGGGACAATCAAGGTCCGGATGTTGATAGTGTTCCTTGAGGGAAGGGGTATTGTGAAAGAATTTTTGTCATTGTATTGTGTATTTCCAATATGTTTGGATGTAGGGAAGACTAGGAGAATGAAGGATCACTCACTGATTGCATGATAACCCAGTTTTCAAGGGTCACTGGTTGAGAGGACAATCAAGGTCCGGATGTTGATAGTGTTCATTGAGGGAAGGGGGATTGTAAAAGACTTGTTATCATTGTATTGTGTATTTCCAATATGTTTGGATGCAAGGTAGAATAGGAAAATGAAGGATCACTCACTGATTGCATGATAACCTAGTTTTGAAGGGTCGCTGGTTGAGGGGATAGTCAAGGTCCGGATCTTAATAGTATTAATTGAGGGAAGGGGGATTGTGAAAGACTTCTTATCATTTTATTGTGTATTTCCAATATGTTTGGATGCAGGGTAGACCAGGAGAATGAACGATGACTCACTGATTGCATGATAACCCAGTTTTGAGGGGTCACTGGTTAAGGTGACAGTCAAGGTCTAGATGTTGATAGTGTTCCTTGAGGGAATGGGGGATTGTGAAAGACTTGTTATCATTTATTGTGTATTTCCAATATGTTTGGATTTAGGGCAGATCAGGAGAATGAAGGATCACTCACCGATTGCATGATAACCTAGTTTTGAAGGGTCACTGGTTGAGGGGATAGTCAAGGTCTGGATGTTGATAGTGTTTGTTGAGGGAAGGGGGATTTTAAAAGAATTGTTATCATTTTATTGTGTATTTCCAATATGTTTGGATGCAGGGAAGAATATGAGAATGAAAGATCACTCACTGATTGCATGATAACCCAGTTTTGAGGGGTCAGTGGTTGAGGGGACAGTCAAGGTCCAGATGTTGATAGAGTTCCTTGAGGGAAGGGAGATTGTGAAAGACTTGTTATCATTGTATTTTGTATGTCCAATATGTTTGGATGTAGGGAAGACCAGGAGAATGAAGGATCACTCACTGATTGCATGATAACCCAGTTTTGAAGGGTCACTAGTTGAGGGGACAGTCAAGGTCCAGATGTTGATAGTGTTCGTTGAGGGAAGGGGGATTGTAAAAGACTTTTTATCATTTTATTATGTATTTCCAATATGTTTGGATGTAGGGAAGAATAGGAGAATGAAAGATCACTCACTGATTGCATGATAACCCAGTTTTGAGGGGTCACTGGTTGAGGGGACAATCAAGATCCGGATGTTGATAGTGTTCCTTGTGGGAAGGGGGATTGTGAAAGACTTGTTATCATTTTATTGTGTATGTCCAATATGTTTGGATTTAGGGCAAACCAGGAGAATGAAAGATCACTCACTGATTACATGATAACTCAGTTTTGAAGGGTCACTTGTTGAAGGGACATTCAAGGTCTAGATGTTCATAGTGTTCCTTGAGGGAAGGGGGATTGTGAAAGGATTTTTATCATTGTATTGTGTATTTCCAATATGTTTGGATGCAGGGCAGACTAGGAGAATGAAGGATCACTCACTGGTTGCATGACAACCCAGTTTTGAAGGGTCAGTGGTTTAGAGGACAGTTAAGGTCAAGATGACTGGGCCATTCAAGGATCCTATTTCTTTGTATTAATTTCTATTCAAATTGAATGCATGGATTTCTTGTGAATTATCAGTTTCTATGTATCATGCAACTACATCTGTAAATTTGTATATACTTCTCTAGGGTTTTAAGCCACTTAGGGATCAAAATAGAGAAACTAACTCAAAATCATTGTTTGTCCTATTTCCTTTTAACAAAGTCTCAACTATCCATGATATAACAATACATTTGATACCCTAAGCTATCAATACAAATGGTGCCTAGCTAGAAGCTCACGGGCTATCCATTTGATAACCACAGTCAACATTTCAAAAAAATGGATATCCTTGAGCACAAGCACCAATAACATCAAATAATGGACTTAAAGCACTAAATCAAAATCATTCTTTGTCCTATTTCCTTTTAACAAAGTATCAACTATCAATGATACAATACATTTGATACCCTAAGCTATCAATATAAATGGCGCCTAGCTAGAAGCTCACGGCCTATCCATTTGATAACCATAGTCAACATTTCAAAAAAATGGATATCCTTGAGCACAAGCACTAATAACATCAAATAATGGAGTTAAAGCATGGGCTAGGGCACAACACCAGTAACATCAAATAATAGAGATAAAGCACTGGCTAGGGCTCGACACTAGTAGAATGCAGTCATTTCAGAGAGCATTCATGATCAAATAAAATGCAATGCATATGAAATTTTTGGTCGAATATGATGCCAGAGGCTTTAAAAAATGAAGAAATCACATACCTTCTCTTGCATGCACCCAACTCATTTTCTCTTGCTCCTTTTCTATGCCAATTGAAATAAAAATGATTTGGCGCTTCACTTTTTTTTTTTATGTATACCCAAAACTATCAGAATTCTGATGGTCAATTTAAAACCCATCAGAATACCGACATCATCAGGGCCTATTTTAGAAAAAAAATTAAAAATTCATTAAAAAAAATTTACCCATTGGAAGTGTCTATCAAAATTTGGCCCCAAATGTAGTAGTGACCCCCACTCCCTTTTGGGCTACAAACCTTCTTCCATGCTATAAGAAGCCACTTATCTTCACTATTTTTACCGTTCCATAATAATTTCCTCATTTTATCTGAGATAAGTTGATTAATCTTCTTTGGAATCTTCAAACACATCATAGAGAAAATTGGGATGGCAATAACAATAGATTTAAGCAAAAGAATTCTACCCGCTAGAGTAAGCCATTTACTCTTCCAACCTTCTAGTCTTTTAGAACACTTCCCAATCAACTCTTTCCATAACACTTCTTTTGAAGCATCTTTAAACAAGGGGATACCAAGATATTTATTAGGAAAACTACCAGCCCTAATACCAATAATTCTACAAATCCCCCTCTATTTTCTTAGATCCACATTGAAGAAATATATCTCTGATTTAGTCCAATTAATACGCTGACCAGACACCCTGCTATATGAGTCCAAAGGATCTTTTATCACCTTAGCTTCTCTAAATGAGGCTTCTCCCATCAAATTAGTATCATCCACAAACTGTAAATGGGAAATGGGATCCAAGTTGCCAGCCACGCTGACACCCTTCAACAAACCATTCGATTTCTTTTGCCTAATAAATCTGCCCAATACCTCTACCATAATAATAAACAAAAATGGTGAAAGGAGATCACCTTGACGAATACCATTATTTGACTTGAAGAATCCTTCGGGGCTATCATTCAGCAGAATAGAAAACCTAGGTGTTTGAATATAGCTTTCCACCCAATCCACCCACTCTTGACAAAAACCAAAACAACCAAGCACCCTTAAGAGAAATTTCCTATTGACAGCATCATATGCTTTCCTTATATCCAATTTAATCATCATTTTCTCTACCTTATTCATATTCAAAGTGTGAATCACTTCATGAGCAACAATAATTCCTTCATAAATAGATCTATCTGGGGCAAAGCCACTCTAATCTTCTGAAATAATGGAATGTCAAACCATCTTCAATCTATTTGCCATAACCTTAGATATAATTTTATAAATAGTATTTCAAAGAGAGATCAGTCTATAGTCATGAAAAGAATTACTTTCCTCCTTTTTGGGAACCAAAGCAATAAAGGTATTGTTGAAATCTTGGAAAATGAAACCACCCGTTCTTGATTCTTCCACCACCTCCCAGACTTCTAGGCCAACGAGGTCCCAAAAATGTTGAAAAAAGATGGCAGAAAAACCATCTGGTCTAGTGGATTTTTGAGCACCCAACCCAAAGACCGCCTTCTTCACTTCTTCCAAGGAGAAAGGCCTTTTTAACATTTCATTTTGATCCTCTGTGATGCACCTAGGTATGATAGCTTCAAGATTTAGATCAGAAACTGGGTTGTCATCCTCCACCTAAAAGGAATCCTTAGAGTATCTAACAACCTCAACATTAATAGCTTCTTTATCCTGTAATAACACACCAACACCATCTAGGATAGAATAAATATTGTTATTGGCACTTTTAACTTTAACAGAATTATGAAAAAGGGTAGTATTCAAGTCACCCGCATTAAGCCATAACTCCTTTGACTTCTGTCTCCAATACATTTCTTCCTTGTGTAATGCCTCACTATACATCTTGTTCAATCTAGCTTCTTCTAAGAAATCCACTTCATCCATATGATTAGCTATCACCTTCTCATGTAAAATTTCCAACTCACATTCTATATTGATCTTTTCAGCAAAAATATTTTTAAAAACTTCCCTATTCCACTTCTTGAGTTGTTCTTTAATATATTGTAATTTCTTAAACAAAACAAAAGCTTTGATACCTCTTCTACTAGGAGCCAAGGTCCACCAATTTTTCACTAACTCATGAAAATCACCATGCCTTAGCAACATAGCTTCAAATTTGAAAGGAGCTCTATCAGGCGCTTTGTCTTCCAAGAATCTAATACTGATAGGGTAGTGGTCAGAACTAGAAAAAGGGAGAATTTCCACATTACAAGTCCAATTTGTTGTTGTCCAATTCCCAGCCAAAATAAAATGATCCAGTTTCTCAAAGATATTTAGGAAACCACTCCGACGATTTGTCCATGTGAAAACACTATTTTTTAGCTTCACATCCACCAAACCATTGTTATTCACAAAATCATAGAAATCTTTTTGGCTCTAACCAGCCCATCCCCTTCCTCCTTGTTTCTCTGATGGATCTAAGATTGCATTAAAATCTTCCCCCAAAAGGAAAAAATCATTTGGTTTTCTCATCAACAATTCAGTTAATCTTTGCCATAACAATTTTTTTTTATTCACATTGTTTGGACCATAAACATTCATAGCATGAAAGCTCTCCCCTAACTGTTTTGAGTGGAGCTTCACCCACATCCAAGATTGATCCATATCTAAAAGATCAACCACCATAATAGAATCATTCCAGAATACACATAAACCTACCGAGGCCCCATTCACTTCTGAATAAAAGCCTTTCCATCTTGAAAATTTTCTATCAAATAAAGACATCTCTGCACCACTTAGTTTTGTTTCTTGTAAAAAAATTACATACAGATTCACTTAATCAAAGCATCTTTTGATCAACCAAATCTTGTTAGAGGCATTGCAGCCTTTGACATTCCATGATAATATTTTCATGGCTCCCTAGGAGGGGCAAAGCCCGTCCATGATTTCAGCAATTTGCACTAGTTTCTTGCATTACCAGCTATGGCCAATCTAACCCTACAAACTTTCTTCCTCTCTATTTCTTTTCACCCAAAGAAGGCTTCTCCTTTTTAGTGGGATATTGATCAATAGTTCTAATAGAAAGTCTATTAGAGGTCTCCATGAGTCCTATAATATTGTCATCCTCTTCCTCCTCAAAATCAAAACCAAAATCATGTCCACAGTCTAACAGAGCCCCACTACTATCTTTAACAGAATCTAGAGAGTTATTCAAATTCCCAATCGGTGAAATCTGAATATCTTTATAAACATGATCCTCCTCATCTACCTCCTCTCTCAAAGGCATCTCTAAATCACCACATCCTTTGTCAGCAAGAATGTTGTTCAAATCATAAAAGTTTCTATTTTGGATATCAAAATACTTATTTTCCTTATCCTTGATACCCTAAAAAGTGGAATCAAATGATGATTCAACTTGAATCGAATTACTTTTGATTTCAATTTGAGCATTATGAGGAATCACTGATATCGGGCAATTCTCCATTGATTCATTCATTAAAGAAACATTACTATTATTAAAATGAATGAGATCCAATCCAATCTCATCAGAAACACAAATTTTTTGAAAAGGAGAGGAAAGATAGAGTAGACCTTCACTTGGATGAGACACATAATTGTTCACATTCACACCCGAGGAGGCATTAGGGATATCAATCGAAGCTCGAACCAAGCTCATATTGAATATATTGTCCAATTCTTCACATCTAACACAATCTCAAGACTGGGAAAACCCTATCATCGATTTCACCACAGTCTCAGCAGAGAGACACTCAGTAAGATCTCTATCAGCTTCCTAGGCTCCATCACCACATTCTGATAATGTTATAATTTATTTTTTAATCTTCTGACGTTCCACTTCTTTCTCAGCATCATTATAAGAGGGGTCTTCAATACCACAAAACTTAGGCTCTAGAAAAGCCTCGTCTCCATCCTCTAGGACAAGCATTTGCTTCCATACCCCAAAGCTCATATGAATCTCCAGCAGCTCCGATAAAGGGTGTGTCACTTGCCATAAAATCATTATCTTTGGACATGTCGATAAATTACCCTTTCTTAAGGATTGCTCCACCTTAATAAAAGAACCCAAATGGTTTCCTAGAGTCCTTAGTGTCTCAAAACCCCAATATTCATGCGGAAGATTTGGTAAAGAAACCCATACCAGAATTTCCTTAATAATCTCCTTATCAGGGTCAACTTTTTGCATCCAATTAGTAATATAAAGTCCTTTCCCATCTATCAAGAAGGGGCTACTCTGAAGGACCCAGTCTTTATCCTTTGGCAAAGGAGATGTCACCAGATAAAAGTCATTGGCCATCATTTGAAGACTAAAAGCCTCCCCCCAATGTCTATTGCACCAATCTCTAATCTTATTCAAAGATGGCCATCTACCAGCCCATTTCATAAAAAAAGCATGGTCCTTAAGGAAACTCATGGAGTTTTTCCATTCCAAACTATCCACTGAAACAAAGGAGACCAAATCTAAAGCAATCTTTAGGAAAAATTGTGAAGTAGGAGGAGACTTTGGAATATTAAGTTTTGGTCACCAAAATTTATTCTCAATATTGCAAAAATCAAAAGATCTTTCCAATGGCTTAGGGTTTCTTTGATTTCTACCATTCCCATCGCCACCCTGACTGCCAACCTTTTGAACCCTAGACTCTCCAATATCCTTAAAGTTGATTTGTCCCCTGTACTTTTGCATCCTACACCTCTGACCCCAACCATATTCACTTCTATTAAAATGGTGATGATGCCCTAGCGGTTTTCTTGAGTATTCCAAGCCCACATGATTTTGGAATGGTTTAAACCATATTTGCTTCTTCTCCTTTGGTCTTCCATAGCCATTCTGACTAGAGAAATTCAAAAAACCTCCTCCCGCTCGCTCCCTTTGGCTCTGTATTGTCTTGCTAATATTTTTATAGCCGCATAAGTTAAGAATATGCTGATGATATTTATAATTCCAACTGTATGCGCTTCAACTTAGAAAATAGAAGAACACACTAACAGTTTGCCATTTGTTTTTGGGTACATTCTTATATGTTTGTGCAGGTTTATGGATATAGGATGTCATTGTGGGTAGAACACCTTGGAACTATTGAAGATTTCTTTCTTCATCTAGAAAGTATAGAGTGTGTCAAGAGGGTTAATTCTCTAGCAGAACAATATTGAATTTTTAATTTTTATTTTACATTATATATTAAAGTAAAATTTAATCTTAAAATGAAAAATTAAAAGTTATAAATAAGGAAGAGAAAAAGAGGAATTAAATTTTAATTAGTTATTTTATAGTAGGTATGTGTTTTCTTATGAACTATGTAAACTTTTATGAATCAAAACAATAGTCATTGTGTATATAAGTGTACAAGCAACATAAGTCATTATTTTTTTAAAATACTATTATTATTTAATCTAAAATACATTATGTATAGTCAAAATTAGAAGTTTCTATTTTTACTAAATATTATTTTAAGCTTAAAGTAACATAACCAATTAGTACCAATATGTTCATATCTTCCCCTTAGCTAAAGGTTTTTTTGTAGCTAAATTTGAAAATACTGAGGATAAATAAAAATTTTTATGTGAGAACTACTTTAGCTGGGTGGAGGATAAATTCATGCTCATGGTAAAACCATGGCATCCTTATTTTAATCCCTCAACTGGAGTCTTCAACAGCATGCCTATTTGGGTGAGGCTTCCCAATCTTCTTCTTCATCTCTGGCAAGGTGTTGTCCTAGAGGAGGTGGGGGAGGCTCTGGGGGATTTTCTGACTATTGATGATGATTCTGCTAACATGTTCCACTCTACCTATGCCCACATCCTGGTAGATATTGATATCTCTCAAGGTCTTCCCGCTGAGATTAAAATTGAGTCTTCTAAAGGTTCTTGGTTGCAATAGTTGGATTATGACGGTATCCCCTTTAGATGCAGAGAATGCCTCAAAATAGGTCATCATGCTTCAAAATGTGATTCTGATTTCAAATCAAAAAAATTTCCTCTTACTTGGTGGAAGGATGCCTCCACAAAACATTAACAGTTCTTAAAAGCTCTCCCGAGCCTTCAAAGGAATAGTCTATTCCTAGGTCTTATGCTAGTGGCTCTTTGGCTGGTGTTCCTGCCAACCCTTCTCGGGTGGTTGTGGAAAATTTTATTTCTGGCTCTCTTGCTGGGAGTATTTCTATCCCTAACTCTGATGTGATTCTTTCCAGCTTTGCTTCACTAGGACCTACCTCTTCTTTGCTAACGGTTCCTAGTTTTTCAGTTGGTGGTTCAATGGATGTTTTTTCTACCAGCCCTGCTAATAAGCTTAATGTTGTGGGTTTTGCTGCTTCCGATCATGCTGGAAGTATTGAAAGCCCTATTTCTGAGGTTTCTTTTCCTGCCAGCTCTGCTAGTTTGTTGACAACAGTTGGAAATGATGTTTTTCCTCTTGTTGGGGGTTGTTTGGATCTGATGCTGGGGGTTGTCTCCTTGAATTCGGTGTGTTGGCAGAAGGAGGCAGTGAAAGTTGAAGATGGATGGATAACTGTAAAAGGGAAACATTCAAAGAAGTCCTCCTCTTCATTTGATATGACTCTCCATTCTCATAAAAAGTGGACCTAGCCGTGTCGCTTTCCTCTTTGGACTGTGGTTCTCATTGAATATTCTTATGCAGTGGTTTGGGTGTCCTTCCATTCCTTGGATGGACTATTTTTTGGAGGTGTCTGGATCTAGTTTTTGGCTGGACTGTTGTACTTATGGAACTTCAAAAGCCTATCCTTAGTTCTAGTGTTGTAAAGGGTTTTGGGGCCCCTTCAAAACTTGTTTTTACCGTAATAAAAAACATAACCAATTAGTACTTTCTATTTTTGCAAAATATGTTATTTTGTTGAAAGCAACACATTTTTCTCATGAGAAATTTCATGCATAATTTATTTTAGAGTTGATGAAACTTTTGGAGCCATTTGTGTTACATCTAGATTTAGTTCACATACATATATGTTATGTTTATAGTCAAATTGTAAATTGTGATACTGCTATTAGGATTCACCTATTTATTTTTTGAGTCAACCTCATTGACCCATTTTTCTGAGCGCACCCATCCCATGTGTGCTTAACCACATAGTTTCATCTAAGGTTAAGTCCACTTTGCTTGCAACCCCATTTGTTATGTTTAGTTTAATTTAATATTTTTAAAAGTTTGTGAAAAGTATAGTTTTTGAAAGAGTCAAAAGTTATTTTGTGTAGAAAAATTTACATTCTCAATATACAATTGATAGATTATTGATATTGCATTTTAAATTTATGTCATGATAAGAACAATCTTATAGGGATGTTTAACTATGCAATGAAAGATAAATTTAAAATATAGAATATGTATATAGTGTGTTAATAAGGAAATTGTTGAAAAATGTTCACCTGTTTGTAGAGAAAAATACAGTGTTTTAGGTCTAGCAATTGCCTACTCTTTATTGAAAACAATTTATTGGCATTGAGTTATTAAGAAATAATAATTAAGAAATTGTTAGGTAGCAATTGATTCTCTTTTGTACAAAACCTTTTTAAAAATTATTTAATGATGAAAAATGATTGAACATAATAGCCAAGCATGCAATATACAAATGAAGACAGATGGTTCAAAGCTAATTCTCTAAGGTGATGTTTATGGCTGCTTTCTTACATAATTTGAAATGAATAAGTGATATCTATAAATATAATTATTAATTTTAAAGACTCTTAAAAATACTTAGTTCCCCCCCCCCCCCCAAAAAAAAAAAATTTAAATAAAAATAATAGAAATTATATGAAACAAATCATCAAGAAGCTATCATAATGACTTTAGATTGAAGCAGGGTATGTTATGCCAAAAGAGACAAAATACACAAACTTTAAAAATTGAATGTAAAATCCATAACCACCGACCAGAATGGATCATGAGTTTCCTAGCAACTTGGCCAACAGGTTTCTCGACAACTTTTAACAACTTTTGATAATGTGATAAAGGGATATTATCATTGGCCCTTCTAGAACCTTCCAACATTTTTGGAGCTCAAAGATTAATATTTGGCCAATGGAAATTAGGTTAGTCTCCTTCATCCGGAAAACCCAAAATTCAACAAAGATCTATAAGTCTATTTGATTCAAGTATTCCACTAATATTCCACATATTTCCATCTTTAAATATTTTTGATTAATTTAAACTACACAAAAACAATTATTAATGTCTTCAACCTTTTATTATGTTAAATGAATTTGAATAACTTAAAAATTATTTTCTATTGTTGTGCAAATTTGATATAGTAGTTATTTCAATATAGGGTGGCTACAAGAAGTTGAGTCCCACTTTTGGCCAAAAAGTGGAAGTGTTTTCTCTCTTTTTCAAAAATTTTGTCAATTGATGTTGAAATTTGAGGCACTTAAAGATTGAATCTTGGAAAACTAGAGGAATATAAAATTTAGTGCTCGGAGTCTAGTTTCCAAATATGTAATTTATTTCAATATCCACATAGTATAAATTGAATTTTAGTAGGCATGTTTAAAAATTACTTTTTCAAAATCCCTGTTTTGGGAAAACGTACCTAATAAACTGAAGATTGGTCAAAATATTTTATCTTATTTTTATTGAATAATTTTTTTCATTAATTTGTAATTGACTATAAAGTACATTTTTGAAACCTCTGGTGTATAGACACCACAATTTGATGATAACTTCAATTTTTTCAATTTTTTTTAAATTTGAAGGAAATTCTATGTAGATTGGTGTCATTTAACTCATTTTTAAAAAAATGTAAAATTAAAAAAGTTATTAAAGTTTTAGTTAACCTTAGTATTTCAAGTTTAGGTACCACGTTAGCTTAATAAATATTGTAAAAATATTAAAATTTATCATATCACTATAAAATTTATATTTTTATAATCTGCACAATGAAAGCTAAAATGGGTTTTCATTTTATCAAAAAATTCATTCGAGAAGGTGTCCAAAAAATTACGGCAAGGCCAAAAATTTATTCTGTAATGCCTTAGCCATTTTTTTGTAGGGTCAAGCATAGGCTTGGTCCCACCGAGCCTATCCCAAACCAAAACCCAAGCCAGCGGGTATGGTTCCCACTCATAGATTTACAAAACAAGCACCCGTTTTGTGAATATACAAAACATGCGCCTGTTTTGTGAAACTACAAAATAGGTGTCTGTTTTGTGAAACTACAAAATGTGCGCCTGTTTTGTGAAACTAAAAATGGATGCCCGTTTTGATTTAAATAACGAGCGCCCATTTCATAAAGAGTCGTTATAGCCAAAAAACATGAGTATGGGCCTGATCTTAATGACTGACGAGTTTTCAATCATTTTTTATTGATTTGTACTAGGAAAATAGAATATTTCTATCAACATTTTGTAGTTTTATCTTGTTTTGGATCTGATATTCAAAAAAAATTATTTAAACTTGAATCTTGGTGCAAAAATGGGATCAAACCGATGCAGAAAGAGGCCAACAAAGGTTCTGACATCTAAGGAGGTTGCACAAAATAGAGAGAAGGAGGCAAAACGACAACAAGAAAGAAGAGAAAGATTTTGAAACTTGAATAATGTTGGAGCATCGAGCCATAATGGATGCAGAGGTTGAAGAAGAAAATTCAAGTGCATCTTCTAATCCAGTATTGGATATAAGTATTTCTTCACATCCAAATGTTACAACTTATTCTAATAAAGATGTTCATGATTGCTAGAAGTAGGTTACAATAAAAATGATTTAAATTTTATTCCTGAAAATAGATTAACAAATTTAATTGCACGTGAAATTTTAGAAATTAGTAATGTTAATCATAATGATAAAGGAACTAAAAGTCAAACCCCAATTGAAACTAAAAATCAAACACCAATTCAGATTGAAATCAACAATGTAGATGTAGACATAGAAACACCGATTGAGAAAGAAACTCATTTGAATGATAATGAAATAAATGAACAATTTCAAATAAAAAATGATGTGCTAGACAATCTGTGTGATTTGGTTTCATGGAGACATATTAAGACACATGCAAGCAGATTGTTTAGATAATTTTTTATAATAATAAATTTGGGTTTCAATGTCAATTAATGTTACAGTTAATTAAAATGTCTAAAATGCGAAAAGTGATGAAGAAGTTAGGCAATTATGTGAAAATGAAGAAGAAAGATGAGTCTCTAAAACAAGTTGTTTCAACTGTTGCTAGTGCCTTTGACACAATTGCAAAGAAAAGTCATTCTAAAGATAATAATGCACCATGACGAACAATAACAACAACTTTAGTAAATAAAACTACTACTGATAAAAGAATGATTTCAAACATAAGTGGATATCTTAATATTTATCATAAAACTTTAACAAGAGTTGTAAAGAGAAGAGTTAACTTTGAAAGTGATCCAGCAAACCATTTATGGACCTTCAATGGCAGACCCCCAAGGTCTGACATGAAACTTACTGGTGAAGTCAAAACTTTGATTGAAAATTTTTGGCACGATAATACAAGAGTATGCCCTAATCCCAGAGATGTTCTTAAATTAAGAGTTAGTTCAAAAGTTCGTGATCCACATCAAAAACACCTTTTAGATATGACTCAAATAGAATTGTATAAAAAATTTGTGGATGATAAGGTATTAACTATTAGTATTAGTCAACGATCTTTTGAAAAATGTAAACCATGGTATGTAAGGATTAACAAAGAAAGAATCACCTGTTGTTGCAAAACTCATATTTAATTTTATTATCATTATGATATTTTTTGATCTATGCATTCTACTATGCATACTAATGAAATGTTGTAGGAATGTGGTATAAATATACCACCTCAAACTATAAAGGAGTTTATATCAAATTTATTTTGTAACCCACTTAATGAGTAATTTTATCTTTTGAATGCATGTGTTTCTGGTGTATGTGATGTATGTGGAAATCTTACATTATTAGATGAATGTTTGCATGAAAATATTTCATTTGATTTTGGATAACAATTAGTTGATGTACAAAGATTTAAAATTGTTGAGTATCCATTAAAGGATGGAAAAGTTGGAAAATGATGCGACCTAATAACTGAAAAACTTAGTGTTAATGTTTTTATGAATGAATTCAAGAGTAAGGTCGTACCTAAATATGTGAAACACTCACAATTCTAGATGGCTTGATGGACAATTTCGCATATGCAAGAATACATTTCCAATTGGTAGTATACTTTCAATTGTTGACTTTGCAGAGAACTACATGCTTGCACCACAAGATGAGATCCAACCATAATATTATAATTCAGTGCAAGTAACAATTTTTGTTCATATTGTCTATAGACATGCACCTGATAGTACAGAACAAGATTGAAAAATATTGAGAGAGTATCATTTCTATATGAGTGATAATAAGTTACACTCATCGGAGTTTGTCCAGTATTACTTTAAGACCTTTTATGAAAATTTAAGGGAGAGAAAAATTCATATAACACAACATTTAATATGGTCAGATAATTGCACAGGGCAATTCAAGAATGCTAGAATATTTTATTGGTTGAGTAGGATGCACAAGAAAACAAATATCCAACATATCTAGAGTTTTTTTGAGGTTGGGCACAAGAAGGGAGAACATGATGGTGTCAGTGCATGTGTTAAGAGATCCCTTTGTAGAGAGCAACTCAAATTTGAAGAAAAATCAAAATTTAAAGATGCACGTGCAATTGTTGAATGGTGTAAAACAATTTTGTCTACAGGATCAATTCAGAACTCTACAATAAGACATTTTCTCTGGCTAGTTGAAGAGAAGAATATCCTTTCAAGATATGATTATAATGCATTTCATTCTTTGCTGAAACTTTTGTGAGCATGTTCATCTAGCAACTTGAGAACTTTGATAGCTATATATGTACCATTCTTTAGAATCCCTTTATAAACCGACCCAAAACTACCAACTCCTAAAAGATTTTGATCACCAAAGCCACCAGTTGCATCTACAAGTTCTTCATATGAAATTTTATGAAACCATACTTTAAGAGTAGGAATATTCAAATGTCTGCCTGATCTATAGGAAAATACTACCAATAGAAGAGACATGATCAAAATTGCAATCCCAACCACAAGAAGAATTATTACCTTTTTGGAGGCTGATGGGTGTTTGTGATCGAAATGAGAGCATGGTGGAAAGTTTATCCATCCACCACAAAGGCCAAGATTTCCCATAACTTTCGTGGCATCAAGTGTTGTGAAAGCTCCTCCCTTTGGTACCTCTCCAGTTAACTTGTTTGAAGAGAGATTGAGATGCTTGAGCATCTT
Organism: Chamaecyparis obtusa; assembly: GCA_027943335.1. Lineage (NCBI taxonomy): Eukaryota > Viridiplantae > Streptophyta > Pinopsida > Cupressales > Cupressaceae > Chamaecyparis > Chamaecyparis obtusa. The sequence goes on from BSBK01011757.1 coordinate 101,037, forward strand.
CATCTTTTTGAAAGCTAACGGTATCATACCTGACAAATTATTGCAAGAAAGATCCATGTATATCAGATTTTGTAGATCTGCTATTGATGCTGGGATTGGTCCCTCAAATGCATTCCTAGAAAGATTTAGATATTCCAACCCCATGCAATCTGTGAGTACCTTAGGAATGGCACCAGAGAAATTATTTTGAGAAACATCTATAGCTAAAACCATAACCATTTTGCTCATTTCCAAAATAGAACCTTGCAATAAATTTTGAGAAACGTTGAAATAGAACTGGAGATTTTGAAGACCTCCAACTTCAGGAGGTATATTTCCTGTTAGTTTGTTGTATGCCAAGTCCACCAATTCCAAAGTCTTGCATCTCCCTAAACTGGCAGGTATTTTCCCTGATAGCTGATTGTGACTAAGATCAAGGTCTCTTAATTGTGGAAGATTGCCAAGACTATCAGGAATTTGTCCTGAAAGCATATTCCCATCGAGTGATAACAATCCAAGCCTTTTTGATTGGCCAAAACTTTGTGGAATTCTTCCATGTAAACTATTTCTGTGCAGATATAATCTTTCCAGATTTGGAAGTTTACTGAGTGCAAATTGAATGGTCCCATTAAATTTCACCAAGTTTGTCAGGTTACCAATCTCATCTGGTATGGTTCCCCCAATTTTATTTGAGTACAAACCTAAAAAAGAGAGCAAATTTGAAAAGCGGCTGACAGAAGTGGGCATGACACCAGTGAGGGAATTAATTCCCAAATCAAGATCTTCCAAACTAGAGCAATTATTTAAGACTATTAGAATAGACAAATCAGTGCTTCCACTCACAACATGATTTTGCCACAACATCAATGCTCTCAGCTGCTGCATTTTCCCAAATAGCAGGGGCATCGTGCCGCTCAGTTAATTGTCATCCAAATCCAGCATTTGCAAGTGATTCCAATTAGCCACTGAGCTGGGTATTTATCCAGTGAGTTGGTTTCCCCACAAATACACTTCTTGTAACTCTAACAGCCTTCCGAACTCCCATGGAATTGGGCCATTTAAGAGGTTATGATATAGCCCCAATTGTTGGAGACGAGTGCAATTTGAAAGGACAACGAGGATAAATCTTGTTAATTTGTTGGTGTTAAGATTAAGCCACTTTAGCTAACTTAGCATACCCAAATCAGCAGGAATACCGCCATAGAGTCTATTTTTGGCCAAGTCCACGAGAGTCAAAAGAGACATGTTTCCTAAGAAAGGTGGGATAATGCCTGTCAATTTTTTTACTACTAATGCTATGGTTTCTAAATTTGAAAGAAGACTAAGTTCAGAGGGAATGCTTCCATTGAAATTGTTAAACAACAGTATGAGAGATTGTAAAGAATGACATCCTCCTAGAGAGGATGGAATGTGACCTTCCAAATTGTTTTTAGACAAGCGAAGCACTCTCAAGCGAAATAGCCTTTCAAGATGATATGGAATATGACCCTCTAAGCTATTATTCTAGAGATCATGTATCCTAAGGAAGGAAAGATTACCCAAAAAGGGAGAGATAGGGCCAATTAATCCTATACCTATGAGATTCATGGAAACCACATGTTGTTGGAGAGAAGAGCAGGAAATGCCAGTCCAATTGTAGAAGGTGTGATTGGGAGACCAATCAGACAAGGAATTAGATGGATCCAAAAGCAAAGCAGACTTGAAAGCAATGAGAGCTTGGTGATCAGAATAATTATAAGGCTTGAATCCAATGAGAGTAGGCAGTGCAGAAAGACAGAAAAAGCGTGGCAGAGGAGGCAGCATCGTTGTCATCTTCATTCTTGGCCAAAAACATACGTGTGGTTTAAGACTGAGGTTCATTTTTAAACTGAAGATGAGATGCACGACTTGACTTTAAATGCATGACTTCGACTTCGACTTTGTTACAGAGATTAAACGACAAGTTTGACAAGTGGTGGAAGTGGAAAAGAGAACTGAGACGTCTTTGAACTGAAATGTCTTTGTTTGAAGTACACTTTTCTCCTCAAGTCATGAATGAAGTGAGGGCTAAAGATGTTATCATGTGTTATGATTCAGCTTTAAATGTATGGCTTGACTTTCTTACACGATGAGAAAGAAGTAATCATGATCAACATCATTTTTGGCATGTAAGTGTAGATGAATGGGTGATTCGCAAGTGAGGTTTTTATATGTGTAATTAACTAGCAATCACATCTTAGTGCGCAATGGGTACGTCGAAGAGGTGTTGGAGGTCAATAAGGGGAAATTTTGTTCTACATTTGTATAATACTCTCTCTCTCTCTCACACACACACACAATATACCACTTCCTATCTCTATCTCTATCTTTATATCTATCCCTTATGTCTCCTCAATATATACTTATCTCTATGATCCTATCATGCCTTTCTCCTCCCTCATTAGCTATCCATTTTTTTATCTTCATATCCCTCTCCTCCATATCTCTGTCTTTTCTCTCTAGTGATCTCTCTTAAAAGGTGTGATAAATTCTTGTAGTCCAATCCACTCTAATTTTTAATCATGTGAAGCATCCTTTTGAGGTATCTATTTTTAATCAAGGCATCTCTCAACATATACATACATGTTTATAGAAAAATAGTATTCCCCAATTTCAATTATTGAATTAGAGTCAAAACAAAACTAACTTGTATTGTATGAATAATATATATGTGTATATATATATATATAAATATATATATATATATATATATACATATATATATATATATACATACATATATATATATATATATACATACATATATATATATATATATATATATTATATATATATATATATATATATATATATATATATATATATATGTATATGTATATATATATATATATGTATATATATATATATATGTATGTATATATATATATATTATGTATATATATATATATATGTATGTATATATATATATATATATATGTGTGTATGTATATATATATAATATATTATATAATATGTATATATATATATATATATTATATATAGTATGTATATATATATATATATTATATATATGTATATATATATATATATATATATATATATATATAATATATATTAATGT